>JAYKKM010000504.1:830000-977500 GCA_035772405.1 Chrysogorgia sp. JL179-B06 | reverse complement strand
AATACAACGAGCATGTAATTATCACCTTCGCTTCGTCACCTCGCATGCGATGGGACAAATTAATTCGTGAGAAATGGATCGCTGCCGCGGCGAGATTACCACCCTCGCATCGCTCGGTCGCTTCGCGAGCTCGCTTGCGAGGGAAAAACTGGCTGACGTTTCATATAAATATCCCGAATTTAAAAAATAGTCCTAACCCCAACACAATCCTAACCCTAACCCTAACCCTAATACTAACCCTAACTCTTACGATAATGCTTTATTTTAGAAATAACAGCTGATTTTATTTTCGAATTTTACTACCGATCATTTCTGGATTTATATGAAACTTCGCCCGAACAACTGGAGGGTCTAGTGTAGAAAAACCGTTGTTGAGATCTTAACAACGCGAGTTCAGTATATATAGATGTATAATGTCAAGGAAACGCTGTTAAATTATTTCGGTATATAATGATTATTATAGTTGCGATATGCATAGCTGGTTATCCGATGTATTTCCTCTACAATTGACAACGTTTACATTATCTCAAATATCGTGATCATTAATAAATTGTAATCCTTACCTAATACTACAGCAGAAGAGGCTTTCGATCCAGCTTTTGAAAAATGAACTGTTAACGCTGAATACGAAAAAGCGTATGCTGATGCCTGAAAAAAATCGATAACTAGGACAAGATACGAGAGTCGAATAAACGATAAAGAAATCTCGCTAACTGCGTAGATAAAGAGGGCTATCGCCATGGTTCGAAGCTCACCAAGACTGTTTATAAGCTTCCCTGCCAAAAGTAACCAGAGTCCTGTAAAAGGTCGACGAATTACACCTGCAACTGCTATGAGTTTCGGGCTTCCAGAAAGCGCGGCAATGTACCAATACTCCCAGTAATATTGAAATGAATAACAAGACCCAACATAAAAAGCAATTAACAGCATGAACATATAGTGTCTGCTAAAGATAACGCTTTTCGCTTCGGCCCAGTTGATTACTCTATGTTCGAGATATTCAAAAGAGATCCATGGAAGAGCAACGAGCGATAAACTCATAGTAATGGCTACGAATGGGAACGTTACGAAATATCCATGCATGACTTCACCACAAACTGTGCTCGTTACGTACGACGCGATCATGCCGACGGAAAATAAAGAAATACTAGTTCCAATTTCGGCCCAGCATAAGTACGAACCGTAGTTCGCCCTTTCTTTCTTGATGTACGTCATGACAGCCACGTTATACAGTAAGAAAACGGATAAACTGATGATGAAGTATAACACTCTAATCAAAACCATCACCAGAAATATGAAGGAGCTACTAGAGACAGAAGCGTTCCATTTCAATGAGTTCCACGTTTGGTTCACGATATAAGACTGATTATCTGAGACTGAGAAGATCGACTGTCCTTCTGATGGTAAAACTACAACATTTGATGGGTTATTCGATATTTTGAGTGACAAATCGGAGATATTTGTATCCCACACGGTTGTATTCAAGAAGTCGTTGGTCCCATTATTTAAATAATCACTTTGTCTTGTATTACACGAGTGCGTAACATTGGGCAGCAGTGTAAGCGGCGCCAATGACAGCAGAATAAGTACAGGAATGCATACAACTAAAACCAATTTTCTTGCTCGATATCGATCGGCGAAAACTGCAATCAGAGGGAGAAATAGAGTTGGAAATCCCCAGAGATTTGTCAAGCCGATTTGTTTGGCGGTGAAGCCTAGTTGCTTCAGATACAATGCCAAATATTCCTGATATGTTATTGAGCTTGATAAATTAAAGAAGAACATCCATTTTAATGCAACGGCTTTCGACGACCAGGTAAAAGATACCATGTTCGGTTTATATCACATAAACCGCGTTCGGGTTTGTTCGAAATTAATTTGCAATGAAAGAATAATATTGTCTTTCGATTCGGAATAAATAGCCATCCTGTCACAATGCATGCATACTCAAGTGCGCCACCATGCATGACACAGGTGGAAAATCAACATCGGGTCGGCGTTACTTCAGATTTGTTAAACGACACAAGAAATATATCATGTAATTTGACTGAAGTCATCACTGATAATATTTCTAATCCTTTATCGATTTCTCTCACAATAGCTGCTATTTTGGTGAGAGAAATTTCATTTCAAATTATTGAAATTGTTGTATGTAATCAGCATACGAGATCGCAGACAGAGACCACCAAGGCACCAACCGTGTCGAAATCGCTCGTTATCTTTTAGTGTAGCCGTAGGTCTTCGGCGATCGGCGTGTGCAATTGTAAGCATCGTGAGATCAAGATACTGCCAGCCACATCAAATATTTTCAGTGAAGAACACTCGAGGAAAGGTAACCAGATGAATATTAAAAATATGACAATGGCGCATTTTAAGACTCGTGCTCTACCCCCCACAGGGGGAGGCCCCGAGTTAATAAGGTCAATATATATATATATACATATATATATATATATATATATATATATATATATATATATATATATATATATATATTATATATATATATATATATATATATATATATATATATATATATATATATATATATATATATATATATATATATATATATATATATATATATATATATATATATATATATATATATATATATACGGACATATATATATATATATATATATATATATATATATATATATATATATATATATATATTATATATATATATATATATATATATATATATATATATATATATATATATATATATATATATATATATATATATATATATATATATATATGTATATATATATATATATATATATTATATATATATATATATATATATATATATATATATATATATATATATATATACGGACATATCTAGATTGTACCAAGCTACACTGATGAGCTGTGTGGAACAGTGAAACACGTGTCTGTAGATATTGTACTATATATATATATATATATATATATATATATATATATATATATATATATATGTATATATATATATATATATATATATATATATATATATATATATATATATATATATATATATATATATATATATATATATATATATATATATATATATATTTTATATTTGAAAACAAACTTGCAAAGCTAAAAATCTTGAATGGGTATGACGCGTTCTATTAAGTACGTTACACAGATGCTGACATGAAGTAAACTAGAAGTATATATATATATATATATATCAATCACAGACTTCTTACGAAGGAAATCTATCGGAAAAACGACAAGAAGGACATTTACATATTCCAATTTTGAAGAAATTAAATATTCATACTGACACCTCTGGCTCTATCAACACAAATAATCTTATAGAAATCAAACGCTCTCCTTTGTTCGCCTTACAAAGCCTGCCTCTCACATTGTGCTCTGTAAATGTTCGCTCAATTAAGTCTAAATCGGCTGACTTACGTAACTACATCCACGCCTCAAACGCGGATTTGTTTGCTTTCACTGAAACCTGGCTAACTGATAAAGATACTGCTGCTAAACTAGAGATTATTCCGTCTACGTATAAATTTGTTCATCAACATCGTATTGGCCGTAAGGGCGGTGGAACAGCCTTGCTCTTTAGAGAGAATATTGGTGTTACTAAAATCAACACTGGAGAAAATGATGCATTTGAATTCTCTGAATGGGGCATAAATATAAGCTCATTCAAAGCAAGACTAGCCATAATATACCGCCCTCCTTATTCTGCAAGTCATCCGGTAACTATTAATACGTTTTTCAATGAATTTATCACGTATCTTGAATCTATTATATTATCTCCTGATCCATTGATTATTACTGGCGACTTTAACATACATGTTGACCAAGCTAATGACCCTGATGCAAATGAATTTCTCGATATTCTTGAATCTATGGGACTTGAGCAGCATGTTAAACTACCTACACATGAGGGAGGCCATACTCTGGACCTGTTGATCACTAGAAAATATGACCGTATAATAACTGCTAGCCCTTTAATAGATCGCTATATATCTGATCATGCTGCTGTTCTTTGCCAAATCAATAATGTTAAACCACAACCTATTTCTAAAAAGATCACGTACATGAAACTTAAATCTATTGACATTGATGCAGTTCGTAAAGACCTTGCTATAACTGACCTTTGCATTAAACAATTTTCTAACTTGGATGAGCTAGCTGAGTGCTATAATTCTACTTTGTCGACCTTGCTTGATCTGCATGCACCTCTCAAGACAAAGGTTGTCGTAAATCGGAAACGAGAGCCATGGTTTAACAGTGAAATAAAAAATGCGATAAGGTCTAGAAGGAAAGCTGAAAGAAAATGGCGAACTTCACACTCTATGCTAGATCTTGCAGCATTCAAGGCTTCAAAAAATCATGCTACGTATATTATGAATGTTGCTCGTCAGGAATATTATACTAGCTATATTCATGATAACAGCTCTGACCAGAACAAGTTGTTCCGAGCCACAAAGGCATTACTATGTGAACCCCGTGACACATCATTTCCATCAAACAAGGTTCCCATCGTCCTTGCCAATGACTTTGGTCAATTTTTCATCAAAAAGATTGAAAACATTCATAAATCACTGGACGCTCTAACTGTTTCATCCTTATCCACTGAGGTAAATGTTGCCCCTAGATGTCAATGCTTGCGCTTCAAATGTTTCCTTCACCAATTTCAAGACTCTTTCCCAAGAAGAGGTCCGAGATATGATCATGAAGGCGGCCAAAAAATCCTGCCCTTTGGACCCCATGCCCACGACACTAGTTGTTGAGCTACTGGATCTACTCCTTCCTGCTATCACTTCAATGATTAACTTGTCATTTGAATCTAGCTATTTCGCTGATAAATGGAAGGAAGCTCTTGTGTTTCCATCGATTAAAAAGCCTGGTCTTGATACTGGCCTTCAAAAATTTTCGTCCGCTTAGCAATCTACCATATATCTCTAAGTTATCTGAAAGGGCTGCCGCCGAACAATTAAATCTGCACATGTCAGAAAACAATCTCCATTCCATCCACCAATCAGCATATAAAGTTCATCATAGTACAGAAACAGCATTACTGAAAGTGAAGAATGACATTCTGATGAACATGAATGACCAACATGTTACCCTACTAATTTTACTTGACTTGAGCGCTGCGTTTGATACTATTGATCATGGCATATTGGTTGATCGCTTACGTTCCAAACTTGGGGTAAACGATGATGCATTGACATGGTTCAGTTCCTACTTAACTAATCGTTCGCAGCGAGTATCTGTAAATGGTGGATTGTCAAAAAAGTTTAATCTCTCCTGTGGTGTTCCACAAGGATCTTGCCTTGGGCCTTTGTTGTTCACAATTTATACTAATAAGCTGTTTGACATAGTTGAGGCACACTTACCGCAAGTCCATTGTTACGCTGACGACTCTCAACTTTACCTTTCATTCAGCCCAAAAGTGTCTACAAACTCTGAATTTGCTGTTGAGTCGATGACTAGGTGTATCAGGGAGATAAGAAACTGGATGATCACTGACAAGCTGATGCTTAATGACAACAAAACTGAATTTATCTTACTAGGTACTCGTCAACAACTGGCCAAAGTTGATATAGATCATATTGTTGTTGGCACTTCTGAAGTGACTCCCGTCACTTCAGTCAGAAACCTTGGATCTTGGTTTGATTCTGAATTGTCTATGTCTACCCATATTACTAAGTTATCCAGCTCAGCGTTTTACCATCTGCACAATATACGACGTATCAGGAAATATTTGTCCCGCGAAACCACGGAAATCCTAGTGCATGCCTTTATATCAAGTCGTGTTGACTATTGTAACAGCCTACTATACGGTTTGCCAAATTGTCAACTAAATAAGCTTCAACGAGTCCAAAATGCCGCAGCTAGACTTATCTGTAAAGCTACTAGATTCTGCCACATTACGCCATTACTCTCAGAATTGCATTGGCTACCTGTAAGATATCGTGTTAATTATAAGATCTTGTTAATTACGTTCAAGGCGCTTCATGGCCTTGCTCCATCTTACATAACTAGTTTACTATCCGTGAAAACTTCTGGCTATAATTTGAGGTCTTCAAATGGATTATTGCTTTGTTATCCGAATTGTAAGACGCTTAAAACTTTAGGTGACAGGGCTTTTCTTGTTGCTGCTCCTAAGCTATGGAATGCCTTGCCAGTGGAACTAAGATTAATGGGTTCCGTGACCAATTTTAAAAGTCATCTTAAAACACACTTTTTTAGGTTAGCATATACTTCATAATATTAATACCATTTAGTCACACTGTATTCTGTTTTGTTTTACCTTCAAATTGTATTATAGATTATTGTATTTTAATTAGATACAACATTGATTGTAATGCGCATTTGATCATAATCATGTAATTTGCGCAATATAAGTTATTAAATTATTATTATTATTATTATTATATATAGATATATATATATATATATATATATATATATATATATATATATATATATATATATATATATATATATATATATATATATATATATATATATATATATATATATATATATATATATATATATATATATATATATATATATATATATATATGACTAGGCTCTCGGCAACGGCTTCCGTAGCTCAGTGGTCAGAGCGCTGCACTAGCAATCGCAGGGTCGCGGGTTCAATTCCTACCGGAAGGCCGCTAAGTTGCATTTTTCGCAACTGGTCCCGGTTTGGTCTTAAAATGTATGTATACCAACACTGGAAATTTTCCTTCACCATAAATCCTTTCAATATATATTGATATATATATATATATATATATATATGTATATATATATATATATATATATATATATATATATATACATATATATATATATATATATATATATATATATATATGCTGATATATATATATGCTGATATATATATATGCTGATATATATATGCTGTCGCCGTTTCCGCGAACCGATGGGAACATATGGAAATTGGAAGAATCTCATAATTATCAAAACTATCGATTAGTTTAAAACGACTGCATATAGCAATGTTTACTTTGATGTCAACACACAAACACACACACACACATACATATATATATATATATATATATATATATATATATATATATATATATATATATATATATATATATATATATATATATATATATATATATATATATATATATATATATATGTATGTGTGTGTGTGTGTTTGTGTGTTGACATCAAAGTAAACATTGCTATAGCCTATATGCAGTCGTTTTAAACTAATCGATAGTTTTGATAATTATGAGATTCTTCCAATTTCCATATGTTCCCATCGGTTCGCGGAAACGGCGAAAATTTCCCTTTCTCCAGGCATAACAACAGATGTGGTCGCATTTTAACTTGGGGGAACTGTACTGACTGTGAGAACTCACCGAACTCCACCGAAACCGCGTATACGACTGCGAAACGGCCACAATCGGATCCACATCTTTGTCGTTGAATGTCTACTAGGTCCACTTCAAGTTTTTTTAGCAGTGGGAAAGTCGAAGAGCGCGCACAGAATTGTAATGGCAAATTCGCATGTTAAATTCGACAGTTTTTAAAGAGATGCTAATATAACTATTCGTCGAATGCCGCGACCACTTTCAATTAACGCTACGGCTGACTTCATTTATGCATGGTCTCACAATGTCAGTGCAAAAATTATCATAGACAAAGCTTTTGAATCATTTCAAATCGTCGGAATGAAGTCTCTTGATCGGTTGAACGCTTTAAAAGTTTCACGTTCGTTTCCAAACTATTTTACCTTGTACTACAAGTGTGGATCGCAAGGGGGACATTTGGTCCTAGTAACAGATACGGGGGGGGGGCAATCTGGGGGCATCTTACAACAGCCCGTACACTGAAAATGCCGTACCTGTACGCTGATGTGTACTCGATTAAACCTATGTTTAACAATTTAATATGAAACTCAACGTATGAATGCTGTGCGAAAATATGTTAACTGTTCTGAGGTAACTGTAATATGTTTTATAAGCTTTGTTGCCTGCATTGTTTATTGTTTATAAAACTCAACATATGAATGCTGTGTAAAAATATGTTAACTGTTCTGAGGTAACTCTAATATGTTTTTGAAAATATGTTAACTGTTCTGAGGTAACTGTAATATGTTTTATAAGCTTTGTTGCCTGCATTTTTATTGTTTATATGTCTATATATACAAAATAAAGTCGATGTTAATCAACAGTTTATTGTTTCATACACAATATATAAACCTTCGACATTATAATTATTTAGAGATTTTAGAGCAACCTTTCAAAAGTGTCCACTTTTGAATTCTATAATTGCTTCTCGAATAAACCTGTTTCACTTGATATGTGTAAGCTTAAATGGGCCTCCAAAATGTGCTGGTTATCAATAAGTCTGTATCGATCAACTCAATTACACCCATACCAACTATCAAGATCAAAGAGTAAAGAGTTTGTTATTTGCTGGTTTATCAATGACAGCCTGTTGCCATGTACTTTCCATTGTTACAACAGTTACTTGGTCTGCACAGACAGATACAAACTTTTCATACTGATTTTTGGCTAGTTTCATGATTACTATAGCTGTATATTATGAAGGCAAGCTGTACATGCAGGAGGAAAGCTCGCTCTCTAATCGAGATAGTAATAATAGTCCTGATATTACAGTGCATGAGGCAGGCTAGCCCACATATGCCAGACTTGCTAACAAGCACACCATTTGCCAACTGTTACTTGGTCTGTACAGCCAGATACATTTTTTATATTACATGAAGCGAGCTGGCCCAATAATAAATGTGCTAAATTTATGAATATGTTTACTGGCTCAAAATGTTGACTTCACAAAGAAATAAAGATTTTGAATTATATTTCTTTAAGCTGTTTTGCTTATGATGTCTTGCTACTGCCAGCTAAATGGTTTGATTTAAATGCACTTGTCACTGGAAACCCCAGGTAAGTATGAGAGATTAGACTTATCAAGAAACAAATCTAAGAAAATGCCCCACCTACAGTATAGGGGAAAATAACATCCTAAACCCCAGCCGTAGGGGTTTCCAGTGACAAGTACTGAGTGGGGCTTCGGTGGCCTAGTGGTCAGGGCCACTGCCTCCCACCTCTGAGCTCAAGAGTTCGAATCCTGTGTTCGGACATTTGATCGCACGTGGAAAGAGTTGGTCAACACTCTGCCGAAAGTCGTGGGTTTTCTCCGGGTTGTCCGGTTTCCTCCCACAGGGAAGTTGACAGGGCGGGTTAGGATAAATAGTTAGGAAAACTAATGATGATAAAAACTGTAAAAATAAATAGCTAAGGTTAATTGATTGGGGTACTGGGTACTAGTTACTGAATATAATAGAATAAATTGTCGATGTTGTAAAGCGCATTTGATCATATACACATGCTAATTTGCGCTATATAAATAGTAAACATTAAACATTAAACAATATAACTGATTTAATACTTGCTCAAACTGAACCTGTTTGCGGGACTGGCCAGATGAATTGTTGTTACATGAGCACAGGCCGGGCTTGCTTGCCAGGTTGACCCTGTTGACTAGAACTGGATTAGGCAGCAAACAGGATGGCTCACTTGGTGGGGCAGACTTCTCAATACTGAGCCAACTCACCTTCATATAATCAAAGCCGTTGGCCAACAATACGTTATGGGTTTGCAATGATGGAAAATTTAACCACCCCTGCACTGACAGCTGTATCATTACATGTACCATTGTACCTACAACTATAGATTTGTGTATATTGAATTTGCCTACAATGTCTTTCAACAAGCCACAACCTCAAGTAGCCCGAGTTAACGCCTAGCGCAGCGGGCGTCTTGTTTTATCTAAAACCCGTTTTTCCAGTCACGTTACTTTTATTAGTCGTTGTTTATATCGGGGGGTCATTTATATCAAAGGTTTATATCAAAGGTCTATATCAAAGGTTTATATCAAAGGTCTCAGTTTGTTCCCAACTCCGGGGCCATCGATCTATTTTCAGTTAAAGAGGATACCGAATCTTTCTTCCGCCGCATGTGCCTCAAAGCCTTTTTTCATGATAAGCCCACTTTCAATAGCAATAAGGATATTTTCGAAGAACTCAACCCCAAGAAGTCGTCTTGGTCCCCATCCGAAGGCGATTTTTCTTCCCTTGATCTTTTCGTAAGACAATACCGCCATGACATTGATAAATTGCACCCTCCGCGCAGAAACTGACAAGTTCATAACCTGAACAAAGAAGAGCTTCTAGCTTTGAATTCATTACGATGCCGAAATGACGTTGTCATAAAACCTGCGGACAAAGGTGGCGTTTCTAGACAACGTTATGTATCCTTTGGTAAAGAAGTTGCCTTCTTATATCAAAGATACTAAACATGCCTTGCAAATTTTCGACCAGTTACGTTTCAGTAGTTCCGATAAATTTATTTTCACGATGGACGTCAATTAGTCCTTATACACCGTCATTCCCCATTGTGATGGCCTTGAAGCTCTGAAGTTTTTCTTTGATCAGCGCACTTTAGAACCCTCCACAACCACGTTACTCCGCTTAGCAGAACTAGTGCTTACCCTTAACAATTTTTCGTTTGATGGTGAACATTATCAACAAATAAGTGATGTTGCGGTGGGCACCAAAATGGGTCCAAACTATGCTAACTTATTTGTTGGTTATGTTGAAAAACAGATCTTTGAACAATACACGGGTCCCTTGCCTGATTTTTTCGGCACATTTATCGATGACTGTTTAGGAACAGCGTCGTGTTCACGTGTCCTTTTAGAGCAGTTCATCAATTTTGTTGATGATTTTCATCCTGCTCTGAAGTTCACGTGGGAAATCAGCGAGACCTCTGTGTCGTTCCTTGATATTTTAATTTCGATTAATGGTGATTCGCTGAAAACGTCGGTCTCGTACAAGCCTACTGACTCCCATAGTTATCTTCTATTTTCATCCTCTCATCCCAACCACACTAAGCAATCCATCCCTTACTCTCAATTCTTGCGTCTTCGCCGCTTATGTAGCGACGACCAAGATTTTCATGCCAAATCAATGGAAATGAGATCTTTTTTTGTCCAACTTGGTTACCCTACCAACCTTTTAGACCTCGCCGTTCAGAAAGCTTTTCTCGTCCCCCGTATAGACGCCCTTGAACCATCTTTGGAACGAGTTTCAAACAATAAAATTCCTTTAGTTCTAACATTTCATCCTTTCAATTTTAAAGTTAAAAATATTTTTAATCGGAATTTTCACATTTTACAAAATGATCCTGAGACGTTCCCGGCCTGTAACACATGCCCTTTCTCTACATAACTACAGTTATTACTGCCCCCAAATTCGACCACACAATCCGTCATTCTTTTTCATGCACGTCCACCAACATAATTTATTGCATTTCTTGCAATAAATGCCCTAAAATCTACATCGGTGAAACTGGGCGACGCCTTTCAGACAGGTTTGCTGAACATCTTCGTTCCGTGAGGATCAATGATGGTGACAAACCTGTAGCCTGCCATTTCAACAGCTCTAACCATTTAGTTTCAGACATGAAAGTCTGTGCCATCCTTCCCATCTCCGGTGGCAACGATAACCGCAAGCGGCAAGAGAAGCGTCTCATTTTTAAACTTGGCACCACACATCCTCTTGGTCTTAACGATCGTTTTTCTTTTATTTAATTTCCTAAAAGTTTTTTGTTATTTTATTTTGCTTGGAACTTTTTATTATTAGCTTATGCACTTTCATTCCTTTTCAAGTCTTTGTTTCTATTATTATCGCCTAATCCCCTTGAATATTGGACCTGTCATTTTTCCCGTCCCCTCAGTCTGCTTATTGATCGACTGTAAAAATAGTAAATGATTTAACTTTTCCCATCTCATTAATTATTAGTTAGTTTATTTCCCGTGCATTTGATTGGCTACTTTCCACCTGTGACACCCTTTTGGCATATATATAAGCCCTATTTATTTTATTTCATCTCGTCTTACTCTGATGAAGGGCTCCGCTCGAAACGTCAGTATCTCGTCACTAAATTCTTGGCAGTTTACCACCTTTTCACTTTGCTATATATATATATATATATATATATTTATATTTGAAAATAAACTTGCAAAGCTAAAAATATATATATATATATATATATATATATATATATATATATATATATATATATATATATATATAGAAAAGTGAAAAGGTGGTTTATAAACTGCCAAGAATTTAGTGACGAGATACTGACGTTTCGAGCGGAGCCCATGACGAGATGAAATAACATAAATAGGGCTTATATATATATATATGCCAAAAGGGTGTCACAAGTAGAAAGTAGCCAATCAAATGCACGGGAGATAAACAAACTGATAATTACTGAGATGCGAAAAGTTAAATCATTTGCTATTTTTACAGTCGATTAGAGGGGGAGGGAGAAATGACAGGTCCAATATTAAGGGGATTAGGCGATATAGTAAAGCAGTAAGAAACAAAAAATTTGAAAAGGAATGAAAGTGCATAGGCTAATAATAAAAAAGTTCTAGGAAAACTAAAATAACAAAAAACTTGTGGGAAATTAAATAAAAGAAAAACGTTCGTTAAGACCAAGAGGATGTGTGGTGCCAAGTTTAAAAATGAGACGCTTCTCTTGCGGAAGGATGGTACAAACTTTCATGTCTGAAACCAAATGCGTCCGTCTTGCGTTCGTCTGGCGTCCGTCTTGCGTTCGTCTTGCGTCCGTCTTGCATGCGTTCATCTTGCGTCCGTCTGGCGTTCGTCTTGCGTGCGTCTTGCGTTCGTCTGGCGTCCGTCTTGCGTTCGTCTTGCGTTCGTCTTGCGTCCGTCTGGCGTTCGTCTTGCGATCGTCTTGCGTCCGTCTTGCGTCTCGGTGAACGCTGTACTCGCTGGACGCAGAGCTCGCATCGCGTTCGGTGATTCAATTACATTGCGAAGGTTATCCGAGTCGTTCTGTTGTTATTGTTCCCTCCTGCTCTATCACTCGAATCTTGTGTTCACACAGATCAGAATGGGAAAAACTTTCTCAATTCGCCCGAAATCGAATTGTATCGTTAAAATCTTCTGGCGTTTCGATTATGAAAATCACACAAATTTTGGAGGAAGAAGAAGGAATCAAAACATCACGGTTTGCTGTAAGACAATTTATCGCTCGATACAATCGAACTGGTAGTACAGCCGATCAACGAGACGACGATCAATTAAATATGCCGAATTACATGAGCCATCTGCGTTCATTTACTGCCCATGCAAAATAAAATTACAAGATGACAGATTTATTCTGATCTATTGTGCTTTTCACGGCTCGAGATTAACTTCATACGCAAAGTACGACACAGATTATTATAAGAACGCCATTCGTTATGCGGCGACGACGATAACATTAATTATGCCGAATTACATGAGCTATATATCTGCGTTCACTGACTGCCCATGCAAAATAATGTGACAAGATGACAGATCTATTCTGATCTATCGTGCTCCTCGTAAACATGTTTTCACGGCTCTAGATTAACTTCATGCGCAAAGTACTGCCAGAAGCTACAGTAATCTCGAGGAGAACGGCACAGATTATTAAAAGAACGCCATTCGATATACGGCGTCGACGAGACGACGATAAAATTAATCATGCCGAATTACATGAGCTACTGCGTTCACTGACGCTACTACCAAAACATGCGATACGCAACAAAATCACAAAATATTAACGAGGTTCATTGTTTTGCGACATGAGATTATGTTGCGTGGAAAGTTGAAATATTTTCAAAAGTTGAAACTTCAGTCGCCAAAATAAGTCCATTTTGGCTGGATTTTCACTTGGCGAAAAATGTCGCACGAGCGACTTATATATTAGCTATCAACTGTATATATTATCAACTGTAACTAGAAATACGAATTCGCAATAATCCCCTCGCCCGCCTTTTCTACCCTCCCCCCCCCTCCCCCTACGGGAATTTCTCCATCCATGGTGCCCAGACCTCGCACGCCGTGGCCGTGTATTATTTCTGTTTTGCAAAAATTCACAATTTCCAAAAGCCCGTTTCGTCGAAGAAATGTTTTGAACGTTATCTCGGCCAATATTTAACCGATTTTAAACTCGGAAAACACATTTGGAATTAGCGAGTAAACATACATAACATACGCGTTTACTATATTACGAGAACGTGAGTACCCTTCGTAAAAACGGTTTATGTACTTAGAAATTAGTCGATTATAAACTGGTTACTTCATCGTATATTATTTTGAACGTTATCTCGATCAATATTTAACCGTTTTCAATTCTGAAAACAGATTTGGAATTAGCGAGTCAAAATACATCACATATGTGTCTACTATATTACGAGAACGTGAATACCCTTCGTAAAAATGGTTTATGTACTTAGAAAGTTAGTCGGCTTTGTCGGCTAAATAATGATTAGCCGGTCACTTTCGTCGAATATTATGTTGAATATCTCGATCAATATATAACCGTTTTCAATTCTGAAAACAGATTTGGAATTAGCGAGTCAAAATACATAATATATGTGTCTACTATATTACGAGAACGTGAATACCCTTCGTAAAAATGGTTTATGTACTTAGAAATTAGTCCGGGCTTGGTCGGCTATGATAATCTCGATCAATATATAACCGTTTTCAATTCTGAAAACAGATTTGGAATTAGCGAGTCAAAATACATACTCGGACTCGGATTTCTATTTCCTCAAAAAAATATGTCTCTTGTGACGGTTCAATTTAATCTGAGTATCTAGTTACCAGTGCCACATTTTCCGATGCCGCGCATGAGGACGGTTGATCATATATATATATATATATATATATATACCTATAAAGCCGATCCGAGATCAGGATCCGCTTGGATCTCGCGTGATAAGGGACTAAACGCCGGTCGATATTATCACCCTCGCCCTCAGGCCTTCGGCCTTCGGCCGGCGCTTCGCGCCGGGCGAGGGGACTATAAAATATATATTAGCTATCAACTGGAACTAATTAGGAATCTATGTGCATTTTTTGTTGCATCGTGTAAACGTGTCTTCACTCACGTTGATTTATATGTACCCTTACGAAAACAACTATATTTTATTGCTATTTTAAGTATATTTTATTACTATCACACCTATTTTTATCATATTTTATATAGCGAAAACCCTATTTTAATGCTATCACGATATTTCTAAAAATTAGTGAACTATATTTTATCCCTGTTTTACTTTATTTTATAACTATTTTCACACAGACATAAATAAAATAGCATATTTTAAGGCTATTTTTCACAATAAATTGCAGCAGAAATGCAAAATAGAATAAAATAGGATATTTAATTCCTATTTTACATTTGAAGAGGAAAGCATATTTTTAAAATACAGATAAAATAGACTATTTTAAACGTATTTATCTTTCTTAATCTGCAAAATAGAATAAAATAGACTGTTTAATTCCTATTTTACATTTGAAGAGGAAAGCATATTTTTAAAATACAGATAAAATAGACTATTTTAAACGTATTTATCTTTCTTAATCTGCAAAATAGAATAAAATAGACTGTTTAATTCCTATTTTACATTTGAAGAGGAAAGCGTATTTTTAAAATACAGATAAAATAGATTATTTTAAACGTATTTATCTTTCTTAATCTGCAAACTAGAATAAAATAGACTGTTTAATCCCTATTTTACATTTGAAGAGGAAAGCATATTTTTAAAATACAGATAAAATAGACTATTTTAAACGTATTTATCGTCTTTCTTAATCTGCAAAATAGAATAAAATAGACTGTTTAATTCCTATTTTACATTTGAAGAGGAAAGCATATTTTTAAAATACTGATAAAATATCTATCGAAATATCTAAAAGACTATCGTGCGTGCGTCTAGTGACGCGGTCGAAAAGAACTGGGGCAGTTTGCCCCAGACAACCAGTAATTGGTTGTCCGCGTGCATGGCGGGATATTTCAAAATGCATCAGAGACGCGGCTTTCATCTCATGTGTCTATGTTTTGCCGATCAGTTGGTCGTTTGACAAGGAGTTTCTCCCATCAGCGTTTGACTATTTATCCTATCATCTCAAGCTCAAGGTAAGACTAAGAATATACATTTATCAAACAAAATGCGCGGTAATACGTATACAACACGCGCGTTTCTTTTGTAAACATCTTGTTGATTACCGACGATACATTGTGATTGTCCGAAGTCAAGGTGATGTTTTGAAGCGAATTAAATCCACCCTGATGTAAAGTTTTTAAAGAGAACACTGCAACAAACACGCCTTATCGCTTGTGACGCACGGCTTTCACCAATTCCTTTACAGTAAGCCAGGTTTTGTTAGCGTTGAAAAATCACGGCGTGTTGACAGTGCTTCGTGTTCGAAGTCAGAAGTGATCTCGGCCATCATTCATCAAGCTCTGGTGCTATTAAAATGAACTTTAATGTCAACTCGTTTTGAGTTAGGGTTCTAGATAAGTTGTCTGAAAGGTCACTTGTAGCTTTCCGTGGGATACGCTCCTTCGCTAAATACTGAAAATCGAGAAATGTGATTTCGGGTTGTCGACGTGCTTGCAGGCTTGGCGCTATTATGTATTTTGTTTGGTTTACTAGTATTAAAATGCGCGCACTAACTGACAAAGCAATGTATATTTAATGTTGTCATAAGAAAGCATACATGAAAGAAAGCATGGATGTGAAAATTCCCTTGTTTATCTTCTTAAATTGTTTGTGTATGGAAAATGGAAAATGCACCTAATTACAAGAAGGCAGATCTCAGTTGTCAGGCGCTTCCGTTGTACTCCACTACTCCATTTTCGACGTTAGTGAGGGAATGGAGTAAAACAGAAACACATCACATCGTCTGCTCAAGGAGGCTAACCTCTGGCAGTACCATTGGCCCACTCCACTTATTCACTGCAATTTAGCAGAAACAAGCCTGATTACTCCAAGATAATTAATATCCATAATGCACTCATATACAGTATAGCAGCTGTCAAAAATTGCATGAAATTTAATATATTTAAAACATGATTGTATATACAATGTTGTTATATAATATGTTATTATAATATATATTATATATAATATAATATATTGTTAATACTTTGTTTTTCAGAATACTGGAAGACAAAGAAGCCGAAAGCAAACAGCAGTTATATTATCTATTACTATAATCTAATAAATTAATTACAGCCCAATCCTTGTTACAGTCATGTTGTTCTTTCATTTAGCTCATTGCATGTTCTCTGTATATACTGTAATTGTTACCGGTAAATATATTGTCCAAACTACTGTATATAGCATTTATTATTGCTATTGTATATTATTCTTACTATTTTCCATTATTTTATCACTATATTTCAGCTTAGTCTTTCATTATTTTATTACTATTTTTTAGCTATTTTTCATTATTTTATTACTGTTTTTTTAGCTATTTTTCATTATTTTATTACAATTTTTTAGCTATTTTTCATTATTTTATTACTGTTTTTTAGCTATTTTTCATATTTTATTACTATTTTTTAGCTATTTTTCATTATTTTATTACTAATTTTTTTAGCTATTTTGCATTATTTTATTGCTATTTTATTACTATTATTTCTATATTTTTAAACTATTTTAAATATATTTTATTGCTATTTTGCAATCTAAGTTCCTTGTATAAGAACTATTTTAAATGGCTTTTATTGCTATTTTAACCCTAGTGTTTTGGCACAACAAAAACTGTAGAGAATAAAATAACTTTAAAATAGCCTATTTTTGTTTCAAAAAAAACCATTTAAAATAGCAAAGTGATAGGTAAAAAATAGTATTATAATAGGTTTAAAATAATATTACCATTAATAAAATAGGGTTGAAAAAAATAGCTTTTTTGTAGGGAAAAAATAGTGTTGGTTTTCACAAGGGTAACGTTGCCATTCAACACAAATTTTAGCGTCACCAATGCATTCTCAGTTTTTGATACGGGATTTATCAATACAATTATTATATCATGAATACAGAAAAGAAAACGTTCCAAAATGCAGGACGATAGTGAAAAATATCCGATAAGTCAATATGTGCAGGCGGATGCCCGATTTATCTTGCAACACTATTTAGTATATTGCCACATAAATCGGCGTGTGTAACCTTGGATTAATTACAAAGATAGATCTAGGGTCCTCCAGTACTAAATCTACTGCTAGTTTAGAATTAGTTTTTGTTTCTTTAACGTTGTTTAGTCAGTTTTCATGTTCTTAACTATCTATTTCCACACCGTTTTTTAAATAAAACTTCTGCCAAAGGAAACGTCACTATATTAAAAGTCTCGTTTCGCTTCAGTTCCTGGCGTCTTGCCACATTTAAATTTTGCATTTCTTCGCAGTAAACATTTTAACGGAATTCCGCGCACAATTTGCTGTATGTATTGATATGTATTGAAAAGGTCTGTTGACATTTGTTCACATTTCAGTGACTCATCCACTGATACAATTATTACTATCTGCTTTTACGTAATATAAAACACTCCGACACCAGAATTTACTATACAGCTTCCTTTAGCCTCGACTTTAGTTTTCTTCTAAAGAAAAACACACACGCTTTCAAATTGTTGAGGAATTATCTAAAAAACGTTCCAGTGACTTTTTTAAATGTTTCTATTCTTGCAAATAAGCTCCGCAGCAATTATGGATGTCAACGTAGAGCGCGGCGATCATTGTCATTAGTACTATTCGATAAACGTGATACCGACGTTTCACGAGAAGGAACTTCGGTTCTGCGTCTGTCACGACCCCGGACGCAAGACGAACGCAAGACGAACGCAAGACGAGAAGAGGACGCAGTGATAGGTTATTTCTTAGCAGTACTGTATGCACTTTCATTCCTTTTCAATTTTTTTGTTTCTTACTGCTTTACTATATCGCCTAATCCCTAATATTGGACCTGTCATTTCTCCTTCCCCCTCTAATCGACTGTAACAATAGCAAATGATTTAACTTTTCGCATCTCTATTTGCATACTGTAGTTGTTAATGACATTATGATTATTTGTAAATTTACCTCAGGTTTTATTACATTGTACACAACATGTAGGACAGGGGAAAAATCATGAGTAAATTGCCTCCTTGATCAGTGCAGTCCAATTTTTACTTACTCTAGTCTCTTGCATTTTGTACAGTTTATACTTCCTAGTTATAGCAACTCTATTTTAAATGCAAATCACATTTTCCCCCAAACCACCCATGGTGATAATCTCGAGTACTGACCGAATTAAAAACGCTTTGAAAAGAACAATTACTGTCGTTTACTCACCCAGAATTCATTAGTTATCCTTTGTCCTCAGGTTTTCCCATGTACAGTATTAAAATATTTCCTTTGAGTTAAAATCCAGTGGTCTTTTGCCTTACTTTGATCCAACTTCGAAAGGTTTTCAAAACGACCGGCTGCTGTCAGCTTGTCAAAACTGATAAACAACTCCAAATATAGAAAGGCAAACTCCAAATATGGAAAGGAGGGAATTTTTTGCCTTGCGTTTCGCACCAATTCCTGGCTAAATTATAATGAAACTAACCGAAATTTCCTTCTTTTTTATCAATTTGTTTTGGTATATGCTAAAACAATTATTCACCTCAGTGTCAGTGAATAGTGGTTGGATATTTACCTCGACGCTTCGCGTCTCGGTAAATATCCACCACTATTCACTTCCACTTCGGTGAATAATTGTTAAATATAACACGGATGGATTACGCCATCGTGATACGCCATCAATTAGCCATCATACGCCATCAATTAGCCATCATACGCCATCAATTAGCCATCAATTAGACATCACGGCGCCATCATACGCAGTAAGGAGAATTTACGTGTTGATAAAAAATATATTTGTACATTTTATTCGCTTTCTACTGGTTATTTTACAAAAGAAATAGAAAACATTTTTATCCGTGTTCCCATACGTTATATAAACACTCGTGGAAGTTTGGGAGAACTCGAAATCGCGTGGAAACACTCGCCCTACGGGCTCGTGTTCCCACTATGATTTCTCGTTCTCCCAAACTTCCACTCGTGTTTATATAACTGTATGTAAACACGGAAAATGTTTTCTATTTCTTAAATATCAGTCTTCTTTTTGCACGGGGACTTAAACGTCCCCAAATCTCCATACTTACACGAGGTACATATAAGTTCTCACAAATTTTTGGTACATTGTACTTTTGAGAAATCTCTTTACGTTTTGGAAGATCAAAATCAAGTGTAAACTTTTCGTTAACTAGTTTAGCCAATTTTTCATTGACAGAGACAAATCAACTTCATTATCATGGTCAGCCTCGGCATCCAAATCATTACGGTCAAGGTCCTCAGTCTCGTTGTTGACAAAGGAAGTAAGCAGTTTGTTGTTAACCATCATACTTCTTTTCATCTCAGACAAGACTGATATCAAACTAGAAACTAGAATCAGTGGAAGGCGACTACTCGCTAATCTCAGAAGGGGCGGATCCAGACTGGTGCAACTGGTGCTTAAGCGTCAGTCAGATTTTGAGCTTCGACTAAAAAATCCACACTATAAATAAAATGTTTCTACTCCACGATTTTCTTCATTGCAATGTCAAATGCATGTTTTACTCTTTTCATTTTTTTTAATCCGAGTTTCGGTGCATTTGACATTTTATAATACCGAGTTATTATATCCCCGCGATTGTTTCTGTTGAATCCACCCGTGTACTTCAAGTAATAATTATATTATAATTGACCGGCATGTTTTCATGCCCAGTCTATCGGCTAGTGGACCCTTTCGATTGGATTAGTTGAAGTATTGCTATGATTACCGCTGCCTAATTCCGTGGGCGCACAAAGTCGGGTTAACCGCCTTTCTGGAGAACCTGTGTGCAGGTTAGCTTCAGTTGGAAAGCTCTGTCATTGGCTTGCTTCAGTAAGTGTCCGTTGAGAAGCTCTGCTATTGGCTTGCTTCAGTCAGTTCAAATCTGACTGAAGCAAGCCAATGAAAATGCTACCGCGCATAATCTGACTGAAGCAAGCCAATGAGATTGACGCAGACTGACGCTATGACTGAAGCAAGCGACCTTGTGGCAGTTGCACGGCGGTCGATACTGTAAACTATTACTCCACGACGGGATGATGCCTGGGCCGCCGAGAGACAGGACGGGCCCGGGGGCATGTAGTCTCGCGGGCATATTTCGTCCGTGGGGGAGATGTGGATCTGTCCTGGGACAACCCATTTATTAGAGCCTTAAATTGCAATGCACATTTTCCTTTGTGCTTCAGTGCCCTTGGACTATATCTCAACCTCAAAACTCCAACAAAAGAAAGATCACTTTGTTCCTCTTATGCCAGTAAATCTTAAAGATGTAAAGTTTTCCCTTCCTTCATGTTTTGTGAAGTCTTATGAATTAACAATAGCCAAAAATTCCTTATGTACAACTTCTGCTATACAGCCCCCAAGCATCAAAGTACCAGTTCCCATACAAACAAACAAGAGAAAGCAGCTCACAATTGCTCATTTTGCTGATAAGGTACCTAAGCCATTAGATGAATCCAACCATTTTTCTCAATTAGTTACCACAATTGACGATAATGTGCTACCTAAATCTGAAGCTCTTCTCCAAACCAGCCATCCTCTTCAGCATGCAATTATGAAAATAATCTACTCGCAGATATGCAAAGCCATTGTCAAAGGTGACATTGGCCACTTTTGTTTACATGTTAAAAGTTTTAGTGATGAGGAAAAGTATAAGTTGTCAACCAATATATGTATGTCTATAACCAATAACATGTATTTAACCAATACATGTATAACTCAGCCACATCTTGATTTTGTCTAGAAAGTTTCAATACAGGTGGTTCTCAGAATTCCCTTGGCTTGCCTACTCCTAGTGTGGATATGATGGGGCTTTATTCCTTCATTGTGTTCTCTTTGCGATGGAGAGAGTACCCATAATGCTGCTCATCTAACATGTCTATAAACTAATTAAACTGTTCAATTTGCTTCAGTGGTCTACTGATTATCCAACACCTATATAAACTGATTAAACAGTCCATTTGCTTGGTCAACTGAGAATCCAACACGTATATAAACTGATTGAACTGATTGCCTCTTGGAGGATGCGTGTTAAATTTATTTTTCTGTCTTAGATAGAAAAATTAATTTGAAAGTATCCGCCTGGAGTGGAAATGAGTATTTACTCACTCTCTATGGTAAAATATTAGAGGCATTTGATGTGTTTATAGTGCTCCTCGTGATCTGCTTGCGTACAATTGGTCCAAAACGTGTACTGTATATCATGATTTACATCATCATACAATATCATGGTTTGATATTGTGATATACATGTACGTGAGATAAATGGATAACGTTAAATTTTCTGTAAATTATGATATTTGGTTCTTTGTTTTTGCGTAAAATTTGAACGTAAAATTCTCTCAGAATGCGGGAAATCGCGTTTCTGAGGTTCAAGACTTTTTCTGACGATGAATTCTCAACCTCATTCGTTACATCATCCAGTACTTGTACGGTTTCGTCGTTCGACATGACCGAACCACAAAAGCAAATCTTACATATACATCAACAATATGCTAAGCTTGTAATATTCTGGATGATAAAGGTTTCCAACGACACAGTATATCCAGGCTTGTTTCGGCGATTTAGAGGAATAATTTAGTGACAGATTTGCTTATTTACAGACACAAATAATCAAACATGGCTGTATTCAGGCGCGTGATCCACACAACTGATTGGCGCATGCGCTGCACTCTTTCGCTGATGACGAAATAGAATTGAGTTTTACACTGGTCAATAAGATTATAATATCGAACGACCGGTCGTTTTTCGCCTTTCCCCCGTGGAGGCAAAATGCCCTGGGGTACGAGGTTGATGCTAACGTATGTATTGGGAAGTACTTTACTTTCATGATATGTTTCATTTATTTATCACCCATCAAACCAATCGATCCATCCCAGTTATATTTGAAGAAAAAATAGACAAGAAAAATATAGTTATAGTGAATAATAACGTCTAATATTTAATCTTCGTCTTCTCTACAGCGAGTGACTTGTTACTGAAGGTTAAAACATTAACTAACAAAGAAAATGGAACATCCAGAATGCTAGTTCAATTAGGATTTTTCAAGCGTTTTTCCCTCGCAAGTTTCTTGTAACTCAGCACCTCTCTTTCTTGTTGATGTGTTTGAATTGTATATTGTAATTGGCTCGTTGAAAACACAAAGCAGCTACTCGATCACATTCACAAAGACCACTTGCACAATTATTATTACTTGACGCTATACAAGAGAAAAAAAGTATAATTATTCTTTAGTTCGTTTGTGTAATTAAATAAGTAAATAATTTATTTAGGAAACCTCATCACCATGGGTGTTTTAATGTTAGAGACATCTCAATACAACATACAGACATTCACAAATTTTAAAAATAATAAAAATACAATTTTAAATATTATATATATATATATATTAATTCATTAATGCGAGTAAAATATATTAGTAGAACTAAAAGAAATTATCAGTGATTTCGATGAATTATTCCATTCATTATATTATACAATGACAAAACTAGATTATTCTTAAGTCTTGTGTCATAGAAATGAACGTCATGTCCAAAATAATTATTAAAATTCAAATCAATCCCATTATTTAAAGCATTTTGGTATAAACCTTACTAGTAGTTTAATGCAATTGCTGTAATCTGATTAGCTCTACTACTACGTAGCTAATTAACAATAAGACAACGAAACCGAGTTGCCTGTGAGCAGTTGTCTACAACCATAAACAACCTTTATTGAACGTAAAATAGTCTTATCAAACATTGTTCAAATTTTCAGATAGATTCACCTTAGAAATTTCCCCCCATTCAAAATGTATAGAGTAGCTCGCTCACAAAAAACGAGATTGTAATTACTCTGCTTCAAATTTGGTGTAGATATAAACTCCATAGGAATAAGCAAATTCGTTTTCTGAACAAACTGAACAATTTTCTATTACTTTCGGGCCAATGTTTTCATGATTTCATCACTCGTATATAAATTTATGGCATTCATTGCACTTTTTTGCTCTTCTGTATGCCAGTAAGATTCTATAGTATATATTTACCACATATAAGACGCGAAGATCTTTTGTAAGGCAAGAGATAGAGCTGCAAATGATTGCAAATGTTTCTTTTTCGTAAAATAGTATAGCAGTAGTCGTGTGTTTGGCAACACCTGCAAGAGAAACGGGTAGAAAATAAGATTTTGCAACGGAGATATTGGTTTGTAGGAGAAGGGGATGGAGAGGAGAAGGAGAAAGAGAAGGTGAAGAAGTAGAAATCATGTCAAGCTATTTTTCAGAAATAGTGGCATGTTGTAAAACATGGACTGGACTGTACTGGACTGGACTGGACTGACAAAACATGGACTGATAAAACACGGACTGATAAAACATGGACTGATAAAACATGGACTGGTAAAACATGGAGGGTTAGGATCTTTGTTGTTTTGGAGTTAGCGATTATTTGTTAATGTAGACATCATAGATTCACGGCTACACGTTACATGTTTTACCAGTCCATGTTTTATAACAAATAATCGCTAACTCCAAAACAACAAAAATCCTAACCATCCATGTTTTACCAGTCCATATTTTATCAGTCCATGTTTTACCAGTCCATGTTTTATCAGTCCATGTTTTACCAGTCCAAGTTTTATCAGTCCATGTTTTATCAGTCCATGTTTTACCAGTCCATGTTTTATCAGTCCAGTCCAGTCCAGTACAGTCCAGTCCATGTTTTACAACATGCCAGAAATAGTATATATGAAATTACTAACTAAGTATTTCATTACTTGCTGTATAAATATCTATAACTATAAATGATGCATTTGATGGTAAGGGAAACTCACAGGATACATGTGAGTAGCGCGAATGCATGGTGACGGCGTATATTTTGAAGCACATTTCAATTTGCAAATAAAAAGTCTAGATTTATTAATGAACTGTTGTTGTTGTTTATGTGTTGATTCAACTTATAGTTATAGTGCAATCAATCACTTAGTCGATTGTGTTCTATTCTATTATTTAGTTTTGTCTTGTATACTATAACAAAGGAACGTGAGAAATAAACGGCTTTTGATAACAGTAACAGTATTTAACAAGGAAAATATCCGGGCACTGGCCTTGCGCGCTTTGCGGCCGCCATGCGGGCCGGATATTGTAATTGATATTGGTGATAATTGGAAGATGATTGGTTATATTGACTTTACGCTGACCAATCACACGGAAGGCGCGCCAAATAGAAAATCTGACAAATTGGGCGAAATAGTTTGGTATGAGAAGGACGAGAAGAAGGACAACGAGAAGAACGAGTACTTCCCATGTGACAATCTTACATAAGATCTTATAAGATCTTATAAGATCTTATATAAGATCTTATAAGATCTTATGTAAGATCTTGCAAGTTCTTGCAAGAAATTGCAAGATCTTGCAAGATCTTGCAAGATCTTACATAAGATCTTGCAAGATCTTATAAGATCTTGTAAGATTGTGTAAGATCATGTAAGATCTTGTAAGATCATGTAAGGTTTTGTAAGATCTTGCAAGATCTTGTAAGATCATGTAAGATCATGTAAGATCATGTAAGATCTTGTAAGATCTTGTAAGATCATCTAAAGATCTTGTAAGATGTTGTAAGATCTTGTAAGATCTTATAAGATCATGTAAGATCATGTAAGATCTTGTATGATCTTGTAATATTGTAAGAACTTGTTGTAATTCAGCTATAACAAGATCTTACAATATTATATATATATATAATTACTGTAGGTAAATAGACTTATAAATCTCTGTTTTTAAAATACAAATAATTACAAAATCACTATAAATTACTATTACTAAGTCATTGAAAGATTGAGCTATTTCTAGTGTTTATTTGCACATCCAGTTTTCTTTTTGCATCCCTGCACTTCTGGTTGCATGCATCAACCACTTGCTGCTGGAAAGAACATCTGAAAATATTGAATGAATGCACAATGTTAGTATGTGCTGTACACAGTAACCTCTTTGGCAGAATGTCGTTCCCTTGCTATGTTTGTGAGATATTTCAGTTTGTTTGATAATGCAAATGTGATCCATTGACATCACATATGTATACATTTCAAAGTATACATGTCTTATTGGAGAGGAGTATATGTCTTTGTTAAATTATCAAACAAGATAATTAAATTATCAAACAAGATAGAAACTGTGCAGGTTTGGTGTTCCAGGAGAAACACGCATACAAGATTCCTTTAAAGTGATTTTGTTTGATAATCGTAAAGATATACAGTACAATTTTTCCGAATAAATCATTATGCATGTGTGACGTCACTCATGTTTAATATACATATCAAACAAATTTAAATATCAAAAAGAAACAATAAACAAAAAACTAAAAAATGTTAGTCACCAACAACAGTCTTTCTCAAGACTACAGTACAACAACCTGGACAATCAACTTCACACATAAAATGTTACTCTGTCATTCTAACCAAAGTTTTCCCCAACTCTACTTACTAAACATTTTATTTGTCCTTTTTAAATCAAGTAGTGTCATCTTTGATTTTTTCAACAACTCTAATGTCCGTTGGCTAATTCATTATTCTCAAAAAGCAGTGGCAACAGCTTTAGAGCACATTTTACTGGGTCTTTAGGTCCTGCTGCCACATTTAGGAGGTTTAAAAACCATCATGTATCTTTAATAAATACAAGACAATTACAAAGCAATTAATACTTACAAATTAATATTTACAAATACCACAAAAATTAATTTGCACAGCAAGTAATATTATGTGAACAATATACAAGGTTGTACTTAAGGTAATTATAATTAAAATTACTTACAAATTCCACAACCTCTGTTTGGACATTGGTGCTAGCCAACTGGAGAACTTCTATCAGGCAAGACCTACAAGTACATAATGAAAAAAGCAAAATTATTTTAATAACACTTCAATCTTGATGATTTGTCATGCTTTGCTGGAGTGGGTTACTTTGTTGCCCTGACCAAATGCAGGGAGCGCTGCCCCCTGTCAAAAATCAAATGTTGTGTAGCCTCCTCCAGAGCCAACTTTGTGTCTGCTTATTTCTTAGTTTTTCCAAGTCAAGAAGCTCTCTGAAAAACTAAGAAGACACAGAGTTGCCTGCAGAGGAGCCTAAACGATGTGGGTGAATACTATCAATACTATCAATCTTCTTCCACTCTTGTTCTTCTCACACACTTAAGCACCACAAAACACACTTTAGTTCCCAAAACAAGCTGTTTTGGCATTGTCAATTAGCTTAAGATTTTCTCGCTAAAACTGTACCCAAAATACTGAAAATTATAAAGTGTAAAGAAATAAAAGAATATGGTTAACGCTGGAGTTCAAGTCAACACTACAGCATTTGAGCTTCCGATAAACAAAAACTGATTGTTGTTGGACCTTGTGTTTCGAGAAGATCTGACAGACAATTGCCCTGCACAAGCATATAATGTACAGTATTTTAATATTAAGCCTTTGATTTAACCATTTGTATGTCTTTTTCCGATAGCTTCCTATCTAGCCCAATCGTTTACAAAACATAAGTATATAAGAAGTCAGAGATTGACAAGGCGGGAAGCGTACACATAGAAAAGGCATAATAAAATTTTAATTAGATCTAACGTTTCATTGTATACATCACAACATCTTCAGAGATAATAATTACAAAGTGTCTAAGCCTAGATACATGTATATACAGTATATTTACAACATCTCAAAAATTAGCCAATCAGAGAGAAGTGTTAAAAATAAAAGTTACGAAAGTGAGTAAAAGTTACGGCCGATATAATAAGGGCTGATATAAAAATAAAATTAAGAGATACACAAAGAAATCAGAGAAGGAAAAGAGGCGCAGATCCAATGTTGCCGTTTTAACTTCTTCTACGCGAAAGCTTCCGGCAACATTGGATCTGCGCCTCTTTTCCTTCTCTGATTTATTTGCGTATATCTTAATTGGCAACATTGGATCTGCGCCTCTTTTCCTTCTCTGATTTCTTTGTGTATCTCTTAATTTTATTTTTATATTGGCTCTTATTATATCGGCCCTAACTTTTACTCACTTTCTTAGCGTCTATTGTATTCCTTTTGTCACTTGTAACTTTTATTTTTAAAACTTCTCTCTGATTGGCTAATTTTTGACATGTTGTAAATATATAATATATCTAGGCTTAGGCACTTTGCAATTATTATCTCTGAAGATGTTGTGATGTATACAACGAAACGTTAGATCTAATTAAAATTTGATTATGCCTTTTCTACGTGTTTTATGCTGGGCATTTAATATTCTTATATAAGAAGTCGTATAAAAGAGTATATAAGAAGCATAAACAAAATATATAACTATAATAAATTATTCTAATTTCTGTTGTTTGAAGAAGCGCCCGAAATCGCACCCCGCGCAAACCGCACACGTGCCATAGAAATATTGAAATAGTCAGCCTGATTAGTTCGCTTCGCAACATTTTAACCAGAGAGCCAGAAAACCATTTAAATTAAAGGCAATAGAATAACCTCTGTAACAAAGAATGATGTTAATAAATCAGTGATACTTTCTCACCTTGACGCAATGCCTGTAATTATAAATATTTTGTTGCCATGTCTTACATTTAAAGGCTCCTCTGAAGTATATATCGTCCCGGTTACAAATTCACTTCTTATGATTGATGCTACTTGAATCAAAGGAAAGCGCAACATGAGTGGTTTGCCCTCGCTAAAAATTGCGCGCAGCGAGCGCAAGAAATATGTTGAGAAGATAGTATATGATAGATAACTTACCAATTCTTGTCAAGTTTTAAAGGATTGTCTTGCCGTCATTAAGTTCAGTTCGCGAACACAAAGAGATCCGTATAGGCTAAGTGACTCTGGTGAAATGATGTTATATGATAGCCGAGCACATATGGCTTGGTGACCGGATATTGCGGCTGTGCGAACAAAAGGTGAGAAGAGCGCTTGGCCCTGGTCTAGTAAGCTCGCTTCATTTTCAGTTGTCTGTTCCTATAGTAGATCAACAAACCATATGTTTTTTATGCTATTCAGCTTTTTGAATAGGTATTCGAACAGTTTCAACGTGAATTCAAGTGTAACAGTCGTCACATTGGTCAAACTTGATACGTTTGCTTTATCTTGAGTTTTCAAGATGTTACTATTCGGATCCCGAATTAGTTCTTAGTAATCACAGTAAGCTCTATCTCGTCTATGATTATGTGAAACGTAGAAGAATCAGATACCCAAACTCAGATTCTGACGACAATTTACATCTACCTGAACCACAAATGCCTGTTAAATCATAGGTTAAATATATCCGCCAAACGGTAAACTCTAGGCCTGAACATCATGTATTCGCATTTATAGTTAATATACATATAGTTCTAAAATTAAGCTACTGGCCAGCAGAGTAGCTATAACTATTAACTGTAGTATTTAATATATTATTTTACAAGATTTTTACCATTTTCTTGTAAGATCTTACAAGATTTGATCATTTTCTTGTAAGATCTCACAAGATTTTGACCATTATCTTGTAAGATCTTACAAGATATTTACTATTTTCTTAATTTGCTCATTTTCTTGTAAGATCTTACAAGATTTGATCATTTTCTTGTAAGATCTTACAAGATATTTACTATTTTCTTGTAAGATCTTACAAGATTTTGACCATTATCTTGTAAGATCGTACAAGATATTTACTCTTTTCTTCTAAGATCTTACAAGATTTTGACCATTATCTTGTAAGACTTACAAGATAATTAACCGGATTTTTTATTTATTTACAATATCCGGATATTGCGTTTTTAAACGATCAAAATTCGCTACTTTATAAAGCACAAATACGGTATAACACACATACGGTAATCTATTATTAATTGTAGCGTCTGCAACTGAAGTTATCACAGTTATCTTCGTTATACGGAAATGATCTTGAATTTCGCTTATATTAGGCTCATGTGCTTATATATGCGGATACCATTTTATAAAAATTTTATATCAGCAAATTCTTAAGTTTTCTAATGTTTTCAGTTTGTAAGATATTTTGTAAGATCTTGTCAAGTATATTAAATCTTACAAGATCTTATAAGATTTCATAAGATCTTACAAGATCTTACAAGATTTCTATTATAAGATCTTGTCAAGATTTATTTTAAGATCTTACAAGATCTTACAAGATCTTACAAGATCTTGTAAGATCTTGGCAAGATGTTCACCTGGGTTAGTAAGGACCTAAAGGAGGAGGAGAAGGAGTATAGGAGACGGAGGAGGCGGACAATGCCAAAAAGACAAGAAATTTGGAGAGGGTTATTAAATGTTGGTATATATTTAAATAATATTTTTAATAAATTTAAATACCTGTCGACTTGGTCTACTGGTCTGCCTTCACCACCCAGTCCACAGTAACACCCATAACCAATGTAGAAAAAGGGATGTATATTAGTCGCTGCGAAAATCATGTCTTGAAATTCAAGCAGGCTTCTTCTTGAACGGTTGAAGCCTATATTATAATTAACATTTATAACACGACTGCTCTGATTGGTCAATACATAGGAACTTTTTCGCCTTATTGCTTATTTACATGTCGGGCGTTATCTTTAAAGTGGTTCTCCGATGAAAAAATTTCTGCTATTTTTTACATAATCTCAAAGATATAATGAAGGTTAGGACACACGAGGCGACAATTCCCGGGGGACATGTCGCGGCGACATGTTCCAGGGACAAATCGTGTGTACCAGGCAAGACTTTGTCGCGGGGACAAAATTTTGTCCCCGAAACATGTTGCATGTATTCAAAATGATTTGAATATTCGTGCGACATATCGCGGTGACAAAAGTATGTCCCCGTGACTTGTCCCATCGTATGAACAGCTCGTGCAACTAGTACCCTGGACAAAATTAAAATAAACCAATCACATAACGTTATTTTATTTCCCTTTTCTGACATGTCCCCTCGTGTGTCCTCAACAAGGGAACTGTCCCCGCGATTTGTCGCCTCGTGTGTTCCAACCTTAATGGTAATGAGTAGTCATACAGAAAGAATTAAGGTTCTACTTTACGTGTGAAGTTTGTATGTTGGAGCGCCGCCATTAAAGTGGCCGAGTACGAGAAGAATGAGTGATCAACAATATGCACTGATCTCAAAAATAGGACTGGATTGAGCTCTCTATTGTATTTGAAGCTTTATATTTGCATAATGTAAATTGACGAGAGATCATTAGAAACTCCGAGTTTGCAAGCAAATCAAACTTTGACGCTCGCGAAATAGTTTTAGTGTCTGGCCAATATAGTTTCTTTGTTAACATTAAATGCATAAAATCTTGAACCTAATTTGACGTCTCATATCAGGCTTCTCTCACTGGATAATTAGAGCCAACGGCGGCCATTACTAAGGAACCAAAGTCGCAGTAAATCTGTAGGTAGGCCATGAATAGTTTTACCCAGTAATTTGAAAAATCTTCTGGTCCTCTTTATAGTAAAATTATTTTATTTTGTCGATGGTATGAGCACATAATCCAACAAAACATCTGATAGGATCCTCAGTTGGTTTTAGTAATGGCGGACTTCCGGCTTCATTTTCTGAACAATAGTTGCTCGACCCAGTCTTCTTTCGAGATCAGTGCAACAATGACTCTATTGTTGACAATAACAATATCTTTTGTAGTTGTTGAGTCTATGGCGTCATAAGCTCTCCTCGACTCATTCTTCTCGCACTCGACCACTTTAATGGCGGCGTTCCAAAATACAAACTTCACACGTAAAGTATAACCTTTCTTTCAACGAATTTGAAGTGAAACTCTGCACGATTACTAATTACCATTATATCTTTGAGATTATTTAAAAAATTAGCAGAATTTTTTTCAGCGGAAAACTACTAAAGTGTGAGTGTCAAGGTCATGCTTTGCGCGCTTGTTTTCTTCACGGCGACCATTTTATGGGAGCCTAATTCAACTCGTGAATGAATCCAGCGATATCTCGTGAATCCTGCTTATGAATTATTCGTTTTTAACGTTTCTGGGAAGTAAATATACCGAAGTGAACAATCATTGTGATATTTTTCGTAACACTGTTTACTACGTGTCACAGTTCTCAGTTGAGCGAGCCGCTTTACGCGTTGTGCAACAGCTTGATGTAATTATTGTCATGTTGAGCAATCAAATTCAAACTTTGAAGGATAAAAACTGGACGGACGGATAAAAATTACTCACCCAAAATACAATATAGAGAGCTTTAAAAAGTTAAAGAATCTGACTATCATACTTCGTGAGAGCTAGCCTTTAATACTAATAGGCTTAGTTATTTTTACAGTCATGCACAGCCTAAATATGCACGCAGTGTTTATAAAAGCACTGTTAAGTTAGAATCTGTTTAGAAAAAAAAGCGATTGTTGTGTTTAACCTTTTGAATGGTTTACGTTGAGCTGTCGATTTACACTAGATTATTAAATTCAATGATGAGATGGACTATAAATATTGTTTGTCATTGTTTATGATTTTAATTTTTCTGTTAAAACGTTTTTTAAAATACAGGAAAGAGCCGTTTCGGAGCCTTAGAATTCAAAATTTTTTTTTTCCCGGGCCCTGGTTAGACGTCTTGAGCCTATTATTCTACAATCATCGCAATATCGTGATCGCTGATGGCTGCCAATTATTCTCCAGGCTTTGCCGCATACAGCAAAGTGAAAAGGTGGTAAACTACCAAGATTTTTAATGAGGAAATACAGACGTTTCGAGCCCTTCATCGGAGTAAGACGAGATGAAATAAAATATATAGGGCTTATATATATGCCATAAAGGTCTCACAAATAGAAAGTAGCCAATCAAATGTAAGGGAGATAAATAAACTAATAAGTAATAATGACATGTGAAAACTTAAATCATTTGCTATTTTTACAGTCGAACAGCAAACAGACTGAGGGGGGCGGGGGGGGGGGGGGGGGGGGGGGGATAAATGACAGGTCCAATATTCAAGGGGATTAGGCGATAGTAAAGCGGTAAGAAACAAAAACTTGAAAGGGAATGAAAGCAAACTAAAATAACAAAAAAACTTGTATGAAATTAAATAAAAGAAAAACGTTCGTTAAGACCAAGAGGATGTGTGGTGCCAAGTTTAAAAATTGCCGTTTGCGGTTATCGTTACCACCTGAGATGGGAAGGATGGCACGGACTTTCATGTCTGAAACCAAATGGTTAGAGCTGTTGAAATGGCGGGCTACAGGTTTGTCAACATCATTGTTCCTCACGGAACGAAGATGTTCAGCAAACCTGTTTCAAAGGCGTCGCCCAGTTTCACCGATGTAGATTTTAGTGCATTTATCGCAAGAAATGCAATAAATAATGTTGGTCGACGTGCAAGAAAAAGTATGACGGATTGTGTGGTCGAATTTGGGCGCAGCAATAACTGTAGTGGGATTGAGAAAAGGGCATGTGTTGCAGCGGGAACGGCCGCAAGAAAATGTTCCCGTTGGTGCCCTGCAGGTATTTTGTTTAAGGGCACTATGTATCTCTGCATCTAACCTTATATAAACAACCTCCAGAACACTGTCATATATTTCCTACCTAAAATTCATAAACCTAACTCCTTGGAAGGCTGATTGTTTCCGCTTGTACTGTAGTTGCCCCACCGAGCTCATTTCCAATTTTATAGACAACGTTATATATCCTTTGGTTAAGAAGTTGCCTTCTTATATCAAAGATACTAAACATGCAAATTTTTTTTTGCAAATTTTCGACCAGTTACGTATCAGTAGTTCGATAAATTTATTTTCACCATGGACGTCAAGTCCTTATACGCTCTGAAGTTTATCTTTGATCAACGCACTCAGTTAGAACCCTCAACATACACGTTATTCGGCTTAGCAGAACTAGTGCTTACCCTTAACAATTTTTCGTTTGATGGTGAACATTATCAACAAATAAGTTGTGTTGCGATGGGCACCAAAATGGGTCCAACCTATGCTAACTTTTTATTTGTTGTTTATGTTGAAAAACAAATCATTCTTTGAACAATACACGGGTCCCTTGCCTGATTTCTTCGGCAGATTTATCGATGACCGTTTAGGAACAGTGTAATGCTCACGTGTCCTTTTAGAGTAGTTAATCAACTTTGTTCATGATTTTATTACTGCTCTGAAGTTCACGTGGTAAATCAGCGTGACTTGTGTGTCGTCAATTAATGGTAATTCGCTGAAAACGTCTGTCTCGTACAAGCCTAGTACTGACTCCCATAGTTATCTTCTATTTTCTTCCTCTCATCCCAACCACACTAAGCAATCCATCCCTTCTCTCAATTCTTGCGTCTTCGTCGCTTATGTAGTGACGACCAAGATTTGCAAGCAAAAGCAATCGGGAAATGAGATATTTTTTTGTTCAACGTACATGTAGTTACCCTACCAACCTTCTAGACCTCGCCGTTCAGAAAGCTTTTCTCGTCCCCCATTTAGACGCCCTTGAACCACCTGAACAAGTTTCAAACAACAAAAATTCCTCTAGTTCTAACATTTCATCCTTTCAATTTTAAAGTTAAAAATATTATCAATCGGAATTTTCATATTTTACAAAATGATCCTGACGTCAGCCATTTTCACCGATAACCCTTTGGTATATTTTCGTCGTAATAAAAACATTCATGACTCCTTAAGTACATAGTACCTTCAAACAAAATAACTCGGCACCAGCGGGAACGTTTTCTTGCGGCCGTTCCCGCTGCTACACATGCCCTTTTCTGAATCCCGCTACAGTTATTACTGCCCCCAAATTCAACCACACAATCCATCATACTTTTTCGTGCACTTCCACCAACATCATTTATTGCATTTATTGCGATAAATGCCCTAAAATCTACGTCGGTGAAACTGGGCGACGCCTTTCAGACAGGTTTGCTGAACATCTTCGTTCCGTAAGGAACAATGATGTTGACAAACCTGTAGCTCGCCATTTCAACAGCTCTAACCATTTGGTTTCAGACATGAAAGTCTGTGCCATCCTTCCCATCTCAGGTGATAACGATCAGTAACCGCAAGCGGCAAGAGAAGCATCTCATTTTTAAACTTGGCATCATATCCTCTATGGTCTTAACGAACGTTTTTATTCTATTTAATTTCCTACAAGTTTTTTGTTATTTTAGTTTGCGTGGAACTTTTTTCTTATTAGCACATGCACTTTCATTCCTTTTCAAGTTTTTGTTTCTTACCGGTTTACTATCGCCTATAATCCCCTTGAATATTGGACCTGTCATTTCTCCCTCTCTGTTTGCTGATCGACTGTAAAAATAGCAAATGATTTAACTTTTCGCATCTCATTAATTATTAGTTTGTTTATCTCCCGTGCATTTGATTGGCTACTTTCTACTTGTGACACCCTTCTGGCATATATATATATATATATATATATATATATATATATATATATATATATATATATATATATATATATATATATATATATATATATATATATATATATATATATATATATGTATGTATATATATATATATATATATATATATATATATATATATATATATATATATATATATATATATATATATATATATATATATATATATATATATATATATATATATATATATATATATATATATATATATATATATATATATATATATATATATATATATATATATATAAGCCTTATTACTTGGGCTAAAACAGGCTTCGTTATTTTTGTTATTTTTCCTGGGGTTCCACAAATTTGCAAAATTGCGCAATAACTTGACCCAGTGTCTTCACGTCTTGTCTCATTCACGAGACCTGTAAACCCTGTGTAAACCCGCAAACTGATGCAAAGATTCTCTCCACGGATGAGAGATTAAAGAAAGAACTCGCAGAACCGTGGACGAAACGTCAACATGACAACATATTATATAGTCGTTGCAAGGCAATGCAAGCGAATATTTGAAGCGAGTTCCAAATTTCGCTTTATTGACAATGAATCGCAGTTGGAAAGTTTCCCGAGACCTGTAAACCCTCAAACCATTGCAAAGATTCTCTCCAAGATGAGAGAAACACAGATGAGAGATCAACCATGAAGACGGAATGGACAGCCGAAGGACACGTCAGGGAAATATTATATTATGTTGTGTTGACATTTATCCCGTGAAACTCCGTAATATTAATCATTATGAAACGTTGTGTTTTTGTCCGATTTAAATCAATTCTATATCGAAATGATCACTTGAATCTGGCGAATCGAACGATGTAGGTTTCGTCTACTTAAAATGAGAAGATCAGATGTTATATGAGAAAATGCGTAAGCGATTAAAGCGAGACTCGTCTTTATTATAAATCAAAGGACATGGCTTCAAGATCTATTCGTCGTTTACCCGATGATTTAATGCTTTTATGTCCATTAAACCGATGTAATTTCGTAACAGATATGTTTCGTATACCTTGCCGTTGATTTTTATATAAATTTTGACACATGAAGACCTTCATTGCTTCAATCGAACAGATATTAGAAAAAATAGCATTGCCGTGTTTGTTTACATTAAATATAGTCTGCGTGTCAGGCGTTCTGCATTGGGGGGGGGGGGGGGGGGGGGGCGGTTAGCCTGCGTGTAGACGCCTGATTTTTCTTCGTGGACTGGTAAAACATGGACTGATAAAACATGGACTGATAAAACATGGACTGATAAAACATGGACTGGTAAAACATGGAGGGTTTGGATCTTTGTTGTTTTGGGGTTAGCGATTATTTGTTAATGTAGACATCATACATTCACAGCTACACGTTACATGTTTTACCTGTCCATGTTTTATAACAAATAATCGCTAACCCCAAAACAACAAAGATCCTAACCCTCCATGTTTTACCAGTCCATGTTTTATCAGTCCATGTTTTATCAGTCCAGTCCAGTCCAGTCCAGTCCAGTATACAGTACAGTCCAGTCCAGTCCAGTCCAGTATACAGTACAGTCCAGTCCATGTTATACAACATGCCATCTAAGATGCATCTAGATCCATCTAAGCTACATAAGCTTATCTCAGGCCTCTGCCGATTTTGTAGCCGAGACGGATGGGATCTAATCACTGATCTCTAAATAAAGACTGGACCGAGCAACTATTGTTTTGATCCTACGAAAAAATGAAGCCGCGGGAATATTTCGCGCGGCGGCCATCTGGTATAGGAATCACGCTATGTTGTTTTACAGTAGGCGACAGAGACTATATCTGTGTCTGATCTTTTAAGATGCTAAAATGTATCAGTTGTCGAAGGTTTTCCCGTAATTTAGAACACAAATTACGGCGCTATTACCGTAGTCACTCAAATACGACCGCCACGCGCTAATTCAGGCTTCATAGTTACTGTTACGGAGTCGCAGTTTGTGTTCCATATTATGGGAAAACCTTGGACAACTGGTTCGTTTTAGTATCTTAAAAGATCAGAGACATATACTGTAGTCTCTGTCGCCTATAGTAAAACTATACTGATAACGTGGTTCCAACAAGATGGCCGCCACGAGCGACTTCCGACTTCATTTTCTATACAATGGTTGTTCAAATCCAGTCCTATTTTTGAGATCGGTGGATTTTATACTGAGCCACTTGCAGCGAGTTGCGAGCACGTTCTTGCGATGACTGGAGAAGAGGCTTGAGGCCCTGATTACATGAAACGGATTGGCAGTCGAATCAAGTCGAGAAACCCCATGCAGTGAAGTCAATCCAGGCACAAATTTTTTCATGGAACACGAGTAAGCGTTCTTCCTCTGATTTCTAAATACGGACAAACCGGTTGAAAATGCGAGGCGAAGCCGAGATTATTTAACCGGTTTGTCCGTATTTAGAAACTTGGGACGTTTCGTTTTTGTGTTCGTGAAATGGCGATGTAGTGCATGGTAGCTAACTATAGCGGCTAAAGAAAGCAAATATCCAGTCCCGAAGTGTGATAGTTCAAGTTTGCTGAGAGTTAACAATTAGGGTTAGTGTTAATGTTAGTATCAGAGCGCATGGGTATTAGCGTATTATCAGACTATCAGTGTTAGCTAGTATCATAATGTGCGAATTATCGTTAGCGTTAGAGGTATATAAAGCATTAAAAGCACACTGTATCCTCCCATCATATGACGATAACGTCTGGAGTATTATAAACATAGCAATAGACTTTCCGGGCGGAAAATGTTGACGTATAGAATAAAGATAAGAGGCCATGCAGTTCAAATGGAAAACCATGACAATAAAAAAATTCGAAAATATTTACTGACGTTTCGTTGCACCCAGCAACATCTTGAGAGTGATTAAGTTATTACAATGAATATATATACTATATATATATATATATATATATATATATATATATATATATATATATATATATATATATATAAGCGTCGATAGATTAGTCCAGTACAAAGAATAACAAAAGAAATGCACCCATTCTATATATGATTCTATTTTACACCCATACACCTCCCTTTATCTAGAAACTATATTATATACATACCAATATTAGCTGCAAAACTGCTACTAGCGACCAATGCCAAACAAGCGAGAAATACCGAAATAGTCTTCATATTTCCTGTTTAAAAAATTATAAGAAAATATTTTCTATTACTTCAATTTTAATGCTAGCAACCATACGTTATTTCTCTGAGGAATTCACGCTCTCAAAGTCTAGCAATAGTATAGGAAAACCTTTATTTAGAAGAACACGACGCTAGCCCCAAAGGAACCAGAAACTAAAATACTCGTAGTATCCATGTACGACACACTTGAGGAACCGTGTAGTCTATATATATATATGTCCGTCTTTTTCCGGACCGCTGACACGGATGTTGATTTTGCTGGGTGAATTTCTAATGTTTTCACACTAATTTTGATAGAAGATAAGTATCGAGAAACTTGAATGGCGATTTATTAACCTCGATTTATTAACCTCGTTTACTCGGTCTGCACTGTCAAGACCTCAGCCTGATATCTCGTTCTCGGTAAATACTTAATATATGTATATATATATATACTTACAAAATAATGTTCAGGCGCAGAAGTCAGTATGTGCTCTTTTCTGGGTTCTGCCGTTGTATCGTTTGGCCTGTTTGCTTGTCATATGTCTGTCTATATAGAAGTCCGATTTTGTGAAAAATTAATATCCAATTTTAGTTTAATTTAAGTGCACAGGTGCATAAACAACATCAAAATATTAATATAGAGATAGGCTAAGCTTATATATAGGCTATTTACATGTATCGTAAAGTTCTCGTGGCAATTACGACTGTTTATAAACGGCAGTGATTAATCTGGATGGTTTTTTATCATAGTAAAATTTTTATAGTCCCCAAAACGTTCAAGGAAATCAAGAATCATTCACGAGCTAATCTCCTCAGTAAATTTTGCAGTATATAACATAAACCAGGATACGAAATCTTCCCAATAAATCACAGCGTGTGTCAACGTAACTTAAAGTGCGGATTCACTATATGTACAGCAGTTCATTTCGTGACGTCAAAATACCAACTCGCATTGTTCGACTTTAAACTGAATTATAAAATAACCAGAAGTAAATTGGTTACTGAGCTCAAAAACCGTGTCATTATCCTCAATAAAGCATAAGCTGACGTGTTCCTCCCTCGCGTAGATTTTGTCGTTTTTGACGGATTTAAATAGTTTAAATCACAAAAGGAAGTCAAAGAATACCTGGATACAAGGCTAATCAAGGTACTAACACAACGGAAGGTTTTAACTGCAACGTTGAGTACATTTTCATTGCCAAAATCGTCAACGTGTTTTCAACAAAGGTTTCCTAGCAACGCACATAGCGACGCCTCTTATAACAGTTAAATCTGCATCTTTCATGGCTTTATTGTTAATAATAATGGTGTTCTTTTATAAAAGAAATACAAAACTTTTCCTTGTGTGATTATCGAGTTATAATGCACTCGAGAAGCTAGAAAAACACTGGGCGATCGCCTCGTGTTTTACACGCATCTCTCATGCCATTATAACTCGATAATCACACGCGCCCCTTTTTATTTCTTAAATAAGGTTAGGGTTAGGATTAGGATGACGGTTATGGTTAGGATCAGGCTTTGATTTTGGGTAAGGGTTAGTTTTGTACCTAAAAAATAACCAAATAGTGACATTGTGACGCCACGACATCAACTGCTGTACAAATAGACTCCCAACTTAAGTGAAACATTTATTATTCATTGTGATTCAAAAATTGTGAATCATTGTGTAATTACTAAAACATGGCCATTGTTCTAAGGTGGAAATTTGTCTATTTTTAATTTATAGTAAAATAGTGCAATTCATTATGTTTGCACATATGATACGTGGATTATCGTCAAGCTCATATCCTCAGAAAAATGATTCTGAGTCCCGTACAGGAATCGAACCTGTAACAATCAGAAGGTAATTAAAGGTTCGATTCCTGTACGGGACTCAGAATAATTTTTCTGAGAATACGAGCTTGACGATCGTCCACGTATCGTCTGTCTACAGCGAGCTCTCCCCACATTCACTACAACATTGTGTATATTGACGATACATGGGCGATCGTCAAGCTCGTATCCTCAGAAAAATGATTCTGAGTTCCGTACCGGAATCGAACCTGTAACAATCAGAAGGTAATTAAAGGTTCGATTCCTGCACGGGACTCAGAATAACGTTTCTGAGGATACGAGTTTGACGATCGCCCATGTATCGTCAGTTTACTCCAAGCTCTCCCACATTCACTAGTAGTGTGTATATTTAACACATTGTGTATATTAACGCATTTTTGCACATATTTTATTATTCTTTGATGTTATAACAATTTTGGATATTAATAATAAATATGGATTTCAAGCAATCTGAACAATAATAATAACTAGGAGTTCTTAAGTGAAATGCTGCCTCTGGGCTAACACAGGAGCAGTGGGTACGAGGTTGGGAAAGCATGTCAGTAAGATGCTAGAAATTTTCTATAGCATAGAGGATCAAATAAATAGAATGTAGAATCTAAACCACGTATCAAGCTAAGGCGATCATATAGCCTTGAAATATTAAAATAACATACGGTAATCATATGGCGCGTTAAAGGGTTTATAATGTCAAAATTCAATGTGACCATTTGAACGCCATACATCTAATTTGAACAACATTTACTCGAAAGAGCAAGCCTCGCGAAGTTATAAATTTTCCATTCAAGCAACACTCTGATCTTTGCAAATCGAACTTCACGTTTGTAATATTTGCTGAATTGAACAGAGTTAATATCTGGCGCTCGTGCGGTCATATTTCAAATCGAATAAACGAACGGGAATTAAAATAACATACGGAAATCATGCGGGATATCACCGTTGTCAAAAACATTGAGGTTAGACTGTCTCCTTGAATTAAGAAACGTATCAAGGCGATCATATATAGCCCATTATAGCCTTCGAAGGCAACTGGCAGCGTGCGAATAGAACATGCGCAGTTTGGCTGCTACTTCTCACGCATACCCCCGGAAATGGACAAACAACAGACAACAAACTCAAATTCAAACTAATCGAAATTTGGTCGACTATATATAGCTCGGCAAAGAGGCTGAGCACAAGTTACGCACTGGTAACCCAATATTTGTCAATAATAGTGTGCTGCCTCCCTGCGGGAATAATGACGTATTAGGAGCATTATACAATAGTCTCAATGCTCTTACAACAATATATTTTTAATGTTACTTATAAAAACTAATTACAGTTTCATTATAAGATAAAGCCTACTACATGTGATAAAGCCTACTATATACATACATAACAAGAGGGAATTTATAAGAAAATGTTTCATTGTCAATTGGCTTTGCCATACGAATTTGGATCCGGTATGAAATACATACGGCTCAGTTATGTTTACACTGTATACCGTCTTTATTTTGATCCGGTTATTTTTGCGTTTATACGGTACCAACATTTATACATTACTTATTCAGTGTAAAATACGTATGGCTCAGTTATGTTTACACTGTATACCGTCTTTATTTTGATCCGGTTATTTTTGCGTTTATACGGTACCAACATTTATACATTACTTATTCAGTATAAAATACGTATGGCTCAGTTATGTTTACACTGTATACCGTCTTTATTTTGATCCGGTTATTTTTGCGTTTAACGGTACCGGCATATATACATTATTTATTCAGTATAAAATACGTACGGCTCAGTTATGTTTACACTGTATACCGTCTTTATTTTGATCCGGTTATTTTTGCGTTTACACGGTACCGGCATTTATATTAGCTTATACGCAGAACTTATTTCTTATAACTCAACTTATTTCTTGAGGTAAAACTATACACCCACTACTGGTATAGCCCATTGTTTATCTGATTCATTAACTGCATATATGGGCACGGTGCTACACTACAGATGGGCATTGTAGTTTTTCAGCACTTGGTCTCGGGTTATAATAGACTACTTGCACTTTGGGTAAGAAATACAGGAACATGTTATTATTGAACAATGTCAATCATAAACTTTATTATAAAATAAGCAAATTAAAAATGGATACCTGCGACAACAAAATATAGACACGCGTCTACGTTTAAGATGGCGCGTAATTACCATTGTGGCACATATATACCTGATTATAGCAAAACTGGAAGCAATTAATATTGGTATTTACATTTGTTGGAAGTGAAATTACTTTACACATGACTTGGTGGACTGGTGCATATATATATTAACCATTAAAATATTAACCATTAAAAACTGAACAAACATATTTCTTGAGGTAAAACTATACACCCACTACTGGTATAGCCCATTGTTTATCTGATTCATTAACTGCATGTATGGGCACGGTGCTACACTACAGATGGGCATTGTAGTTTTTAAGCACTTAATTGATCTTGGGTTATAATTAATAGACTACTTGCACTTTGGAAGAAATACAGGAACATGTTTTATTGAACATGCTTTCAAGTAAGTTTATAATGTTCGAAGGCCAACTCCTTTTCACTGTTTATATTGCGTACACTGTAAAAACGAAATGGTTATTTCAAGCAAAAAAAAATGGTTGAAATGTGGATCTGAGACAAACAGTTGTAAATGGTTATAACAACCAATTAATAAATGGTCGTTAACCACATTTAAATGGTTACATTTACCATTTTATAATGGTTGAAACTACCATTGTGAATTGTTGTAACGACCAATTTCCAATAGTAGATTTAACCATTATATTTTAGTATAAATGATCAATTATAATGGGTGTATATGACCAATTAGATTTGGTCATTCGAAGTTGTAACCAATTAACAACAGTAGTTTTAACCTATTTAGAATAGTACCCAGGGTGGATCTGAGGTAATCAATTCTAAATGGTTGAAGTGTGTTATTTTAACAATTTTTTATTGGTTGTAGTATTAACCATTACACAAATGGTTAACATTTAAAACACAAATCTTATCCATCTTATGAAATATAACAAAAAAAAAACACAAATTTGATGGAAAAAATTTAATCTAAATGCTTCCTGTTTTACAAATGTTTACAAAATTCTTAACAGCAAAAAGTGCTATATAAAGGGCTTATTACATGGATAGTCTCAGCCTGGCCGGGCTAAAATCTCAGCGCGGTAAGCTGGACTGAAATTTGATCCCGGCTCACAGACAAATTGCTTAGTAGCTAAACAGAGAATGGCTTAAAATTGGACCATTGCCCTCATTGGCCAAACAAAGTTAATGAATATTTAAAATGTTCCAGTCAAAATCAGTCGTGGAGCTTTTGTCTCATGGATTGATGTCTGTACATCACCTTCATCCTGTAATTATACATGAAATAATTTTATATTATTTTATTTTATACTATAATATTAGGTCATTATACTACAATTATAAAATAAACTAAGAAATGGCAGTTACTGTATTTACAATGTTCCATTCAGGAACATATTGTGCCTCTAAATGGAAATTGAAAAGTGCAAATGAATTGCAAACTTACAAGAATGATTTTCCAAAACATCTCCCCAGCGATAAAGTCAGTTGACTTCTTCTCACCAAGCAGGTGTGGTAGGGCAGCCATAATACAGCGATTGTCCACTTCTGAAGAATAAAATTGGATTTTTTGCATGTCAATTTTATAATTAAATTATTATTAAGCTAAACATTGCTATTATGGTGATATCAGTGCAAAGTACATACAGAAACTGAATGTGCAAATTAAACAATGGCACTGGAAACAGATGATGTTAATGATTTTAAGAACACACGATGCTTTATGTGTATGAAGTGTTAGTGACAACTGACAACCTAGCCATTAGGGATGTGCCAGGGCAAAATCTAGATGTTTGACACTATCTGGTAAAATGTTGTGGTCCAACACTGGGAATAACTTACAGTGTGCTAAAAGTAAATCATAAGATATAGCTATGGTATGGGAAAATACAGTAGTTGCAGTGGTGTATTCCCAAACGACAACTACATTATATGTGGAGTCGTGCACATGTGCAATGAACTAATACATCACATAGAGTATTGTATTCTCAACAAGAACTCCAATAAAAGTTAGACAATATAAATAATGGATCAACAATACCAGAAACATCTGTTACATACCATTTCTGGTTTTTATTTTGTCAGTGCTTTGCTTTGCCATCACATATCAGACACTTGCAATTCCACTGACAGTTTTACCACAGTACTAAAGAAGCATGATTTATAGTGGCAGTGATTTATCGGAAATTTGTTTACCAAACATCAAACATAGTCATAATTTATGAATACTGTGTATGCAGTCAAATTCAAAAGCCTTGCCAATTATATTCAGATAAGTGATAGTTATTTGTAATTTAAGTCTGCTGTATTTAAATATAATAAAATAATTGAAAACAATGTGTATAGTTATCCATGGTACAGAGTATAGAGTAGGAGCTGTGGTATCTACTGGAATATCAGATGACCAGATTCCTGAATTTTCATTGATTAAAAACATTGTTGTCAATGTGCAGAATAATGTTATTTTTTATCTGACAAAATTTACTACAATTGAATTTGTTCCACATTTTCATGCTTTTAAAGTTTGCAGCGAAGCGATTAGTGATAATTTCTTTTCCTCACAAAAAGAATTTCTGACATATATGCCAGCACATGTAATTCATCCTTTTGGTACTGAACACAGAAATGGTGCTTACTATATTGCACCAAGATTCAGTATATGTATTATATAATGTATATAATTTATATGATGTATTAGTATAGGAAATAACACAGTTTGAGAAGAATTAATGAAAAATCACATGTGTGTTAGGTGAAATATTCATAATACCACATGTGGTTAGTATTTCGCCAAACACAAGTGTGATTTTTCATTAATTCTTTGAGAACAAATGTTATTTCCTTTTAATACTTTTTCAATCAATTTTATGCGAATTCATAGTTTACCAAATTTTACAAAGAAGCGGGAAAACTGATGTTTGTAAATATTAAAATCCAACATCCCGGATGTTATTTTAAAAAAATATTTTAATATTGAGGTCATTAACCAATCAGGAATGAGTAAAATTGATTGAAACGGTGTTATAATGTATATAACTTAAAATAATATTAAATTTGTTTAAAATTGACCATTGTTTTTTGTTGATAGTAACATTGTGTATTGGTTAATCTTAACCAATTTAAACCGGGTTATTTAACCAATTCCACTTGGTTTATACTAACCACCTATTATTATTGGTTACATTAATCACTGTTTTTTGGTTGAAACCACCATTTTACATTGGTTAATATATAGCCAATTTTGAGTGTTATTTCTACCAATTGGTTAATATTTTAACCAATTTAAACCGGGTTATTTAACCAATTCCATTTGGTTATACTAACCACCTATTATTATTGGTTACATTAATCACTGTTTTTTGGTTGAAACCACCATTTTACATTGGTTAATATATAACCAATTTTGAGTGTGTTATTTCTACCAATTGGTTAATATTTTAACCAATTTAAACCGGGTTATTTAACCAATTCCATTTGGTTATACTAACCACCTATTATTATTGGTTACATTAATCATTGTTTTTTGGTTGAATCCACCATTTTACATTGGTTAATATATAACCAATTTTGAGTGTGTTATTTCAACCAATTTGATTTGGTTATAACCAATTTAATTGGTTGAAATAACCATTCCGTTTTTACAGTGTACGTACTGCGGTACTGTATGTCTGAGTCAAACTTTAGTCAAGCTTTCAGTAGTTCAAAATATATAGTCGTCTGAAGCTGGAAGATGTCAAATTTGACAGTTCGTAAATTCAAAAGCCATTCAAGGGCAAACCTGTAAGTGTTTTCCCTTTTTTAAAGATGTTAGCAATCGGTTATAGAGATATTTTTGTACGTATGTTCAAGTCTGATATTCAAGCTTTCATTTGATGTGTTTGTGTTTCAGTGTTTATCATTGTTTTATCGGTTAGCAATTTAAAGTTAATACTACTGAGATATTGTGTACGTATGTCCGAGTCAATTAGTCAAGCTTTCTGTAGTTCAAAATATATCGTCATTGGAAGCTGGCAGATGTCTGGAAAATTTGACAGTTCGTAAATTTAGAAGCCATTCACTGACAAACCTGTAAGTGTTTTCGCTTTTTAAAAGATGTTAGCAATTATTTACAAATATATTTTTGTACGTATGTCCGAGTCTGTTATTCAAGCTTTCATTTGATGTATCTCAATCTCATGAGTTCGTAGAGTTAGTATTTCAAAAGATATTGTCGTCGGAACATGTTAAAATCAGTTTGTATTTGATAAATTAAAAACCAGTTCGTTACCATGGTAACAATTGCGTCATTTCTTGGCTAAATATATTTCGAACGAAAAGCCGTCGAAAGCGATAATTATGCAAGAAAAAAATAAATTATGCAAGAAATCAGAAAAAACGGGTGTTACTATAATACGAAGTAACGAAATAAGTACAGAAATGTTTTTCCAAGTACAACTTATTTTTAGTACACAGCTTCTTTTGCACAAGAAACTATAAATACGTGTATGTAAGTTTGATATTTGTTTTTCCTATTTACAAAGTGAACTTAAAATCATTTTATTCATCACATTGGCAAGTCGAACGTTGTTCGAATGAAAGAAATTTAAATGAGTTTCATCATAGAAACTTTGTCGCTTCGAAGGAGCCTATTTATTGTTGAGTCTATATATTAAGAATATATTGTTGTAAGAGCATTGAGACTTTTGTATAATGCTCCTAATACGTCTTTTATTATTATTTATTATTATATATGAAGTTAAAGCTCAAATAATTGATCATAGGAAAATCTAAATTAGTTCGTTGTTTATTTATAAAATGTACGAAAAGTTTGTATTACTAGTACTCTGTGTACTAAGTTTCTCCTTTTTCCAAATTTCGAGTTTTTTCTTTTCTTTTTACTGAAAAAATCAACTATTATTTATTACCAAAACTATCTTATTTATTTTGACCCTTTCTCGAACATAGGCCCAATTAATTAGGATGCGCCAAATTGCGTGCATTGTAGCAGTATTATCATACATCGAGCGTGGGATTGTTGCGTACACGTATTTCTAGTTATAAAATAAGTCGTGTCTTACGCACGCTGTGATTGGTCAGTTACCGTGTTTATATCAGGCTACATAGATGGATTACGCCATCGTGATACGCCATCAATTAGCCATCCTACGCATCAATTAGCCATCATACGCCATCAATTAACCATCATACGCCATCAATTAGCCATCATACGCCATCAATTAGCCATCATACGCCATCAATTAGCCATCAATTAGCCATCATGGCGCCATCATACGCAGTAAGGAGAATTTACGTGTTGAAAAAAAAGAGATATGTACATTTTATTTGCTTTCTACTGGTTATTTTATAAAAGAAATGGAAAACGTTTTTATCCGTGTTCCCATAGGTTATAGAAACACTCGTGAAAGTTTGGGAGAACTCGAAATGGCGTAGAAACACTCGCCCTACGCTATGATTTCTCGTTCTCCAAAACTTCCTATAACACGGAAAATGTTTTCTATTTCTTAAATATTATTTTGCTGTATGGTAGAGTGCAGTTATTATACCTATTAAACAGTTCTAATTCATTAGTGCTAATTAAATAGCACAAAATAAACAATCAAGAAAATATTTTGCACTGGATACAGTGGTGATATTAAGTATTTACTGTTGCACAGGTATATTAGTGTCTACACTGTATAGTGCCTACACAAAGTGGCGTCAACAGACCTGGAGAAGTGGGGGGGGGGGGGGGGGACAAAATGATGATGTCATCTCAGACATCGCTACAACTTGGCGAAATGGCTTAGAAACCAGGCAGAATAGCTTGGTTTACAGCAGAAGTACTCCACGTAATTTAATGAAATCACGAACTTTATAATCCCAAACATGCCCGAAAACCTAACCCAAAGTATTATTATATAAATACGTCACCAGCAAGGGTTTTACTACATCCAGGCATTCTTTGTTAGTGCCCGCAAGCAATCGTCTTATAATACATTTTTTTAGAATCCACGAGTGGTGGGACAAAATGAGAGATTGTACTGCTATCATATGATCGGACATGTCTGTATGATGAAATACATCAAAGAACTGCTAACCCCAAAATAACTAACCCAAACCCCCTGCCTAATGGGTTTTCTAACCCCCCCCCCCACCTAATGGACCTTATAATACTAATAAAAGGATCGTCCAGAAGACAATTGCTTGTGGGCGCTGACAAAGAACGCCCGGGATGTAGTAAAACCCCACCAGCAAAGGAGTCACTATATTGTAAATAATAAACTTTGTCTTTCTTCTTCTTCTTCCAAATTACCCCAACTCCTTCTATATGAAGATTCTCATGGGGGGTCTTAAAATAAAATAACATATTACAGTAATAACATATAAATAAATGTATGTAAATAAATAAAGTTAATAATAAAAAATAATAATAATAATAATTGGCAGCTATCGGTCCAAGTTCATGAGGGCCAGCTTAAAGGAATTAAGGCTTGGCAGTTTAATTAGGTCCTCTCCAGGTAAGGAGTTCCAGTCCCTTATTGTACGAGGGAAGAATGAGTACATGTGGTAATCCGTTTTGGAGCTCGAAACTTGGTAGGACAATGAGTTGAGGTGCCTACTCTTTCTCTGCACTGGCAACATTGGTGGTATACCATCAGTGGCAACAAGCCCATTATGTATTTTATACATCATACACAGTCTCATTGCTTTCCTCCTACTTTTGAGTGGCTCCCATCCTAATTGCTCCAGCATTTTGCTGACACTGTTCGATCGTATTTCTTGAGCACAAAACGTGCTGCACGTCGCTACATCATTTCCATTTTCTTGATATTAGCTTGAGCGTAGGGATCTCACACTGTTGCTGCATATTCTAATATAGGCCGTACCAAGCCAAAATAGGCTGAGGTATTGATTGTAGAGGAGTTTACTTGGAGATTTCTTCTGAGAAAGGCAAGAGTATAGTATTTGCCTTCATTGTAGTGTTATTAATATGAGTGTTCCAGCTCAAGTCCGGTGAGATGGTAACACCCAAATATTTAGATGAGTCTACAGAGCGCAGGATATTACCATGGAGAATCATGTGAAATAAGATGTCGTTTACGATCGACACGCATATTATCTCACACTTTTCAGGATGGAATTTCATGTCCCACAGCCTCTCCCATTCAGCTAATTTGTCAAGGTCCTTTTGAAGAATTTCAGTAACTAAATCAGAATGTATCGTAAGATACGCGATGGTGTCATCTGCAAAGAGCCTGACATTTGAAGTTAGTGTCTCCGGAAGGTCATTTATATAAAATAAGAAGAGACATGGTCCTTGCACCGAGCCCTGAGGTACTCCCGATAATACATCAACAAACTCAAATGACTCCCCATTTAGCAAGACACGCTGCTTCCTGTTAGTTAGGAATGACTGGATCCACTGCATGGACTTTCCACACATACCGTATTTAATCAATTTTGTAACAAGGTGTCGATGGTAACCTTGTCAAAGGCTTTGCTGAAGTCCATCACCAGCATGTCAGTTTGGTAGCCTTCGTGTATGTTGTTAACAAGATTCTGAATGAAACCTAACAGCTGTGTTTCACATGACCGCCTGTCCCTAAATCCATGCTGTAAGAAAAGAGTATTCCATGGTTTCTAGCATGGTGCATAATGGAGCTTGTTATAATATGTTCCATTAACTTACATGCAACACATGTGAGAGAGATCGGACAGTTGCATGGATCGTGTCTGGAGTCCTTCTTGTGGATATGAATTACATTGGCTAATTTCCAGTCACATGGTGTCTAACCGGTACTGTATGACTTCCTAAATATCACAGTTAATATATTAGCTACGGGCTAATTAGCTAGTTCTTTCAATACTCTTGTGGTAATTTCAACAGGACCAGGTACTTTATGTATCTTTCAATTATCCAACAACTTCTTAATTCCCTCTCTTGATATGTTAATGTCGCTAATTACAGGATAGATGGATGGAGCTGAGGGCAGGGGATGATGGTTCGATTTGTCCCTTGTAAATACTGAGAAAAAGTATCTGTTCAAAACATTAGCTTTTTCTTTCGGATCAGAAATTGTTTTTCCATCAGTTCTTAGAGTTGACACTCCCATGTTGTCTGTTCTACGATGTTTAATGAAGGACCAAAATCTTTTCATCCCCGAATACTCATTGGTATCCTCTTTCATTGGGGAAATTATGGACTCTACATAATTCCAGTATTCCTTCCTTGACTCTGCTTGGATCTTCCTTTTTATGTTCCTCATCTTCTGGTCAAGTTGGTGGTTCCACTCAGTTGCATTTCTTGTTCTAGCTCTCTTCCGCATGATGTTAGTCTAATACCTTTGCTTTATTAGGCGTTTAATGCCAGGTTTTATCCATGGTTAGATTATCTTTCTTTTTACATGTCTTGTGTTGAATATGTTTTAGCACACCCTCCTGGATGTCTTTCTTAAACATGAGCCATAGGTCATTACCAACATTGTATCTTCACACATCTCAATCTTCTCCCATGTGGTCACCAAGTCGGTCTCAAAGTTGGCCCACTGCGCCCTTCGATAGAGGGGAATTTCACGTTGTTTCTGGCGGTGTCGTATGTATTGGATTTCCAGTTCCACTAGGGGACAATCATGATCAGAGATACCAGGTACGATATTAATCTGGCAGACCCTGGTTGGGTTGTTGGTGATAATCAGGTCTAGTATATTGTGACCCCTAGTAGCCTCCTCAACTATTTGTGTGAGACCATAATCATCCAAGACATCAGAAAAGTAATAATGAATATTTGGATAATAGCATTGCTTTAGAGAATGATTTTTCCAGTCCCATCAAGGCAAATTGAAATCCCCTTAGAAGGATCTCATGACTGGGATTGAATAAGGCCAATGATTTTTCCAATTCCAGGAGGCTTTAATTTCCTCGTCACTAGTATGTGGTCTATAATAAGCACTAATATGGAGTGTTTTATGTCCAACACAGTCAAGTTTGCAATTTACAGTTGGTTTCACAATTGGTTTCCCTGATTAACACAAGATCTTTCTTTGCAGCTATAAACACACCACCGCCATGTGTACTCTATCTCTTCTCTCGACTAGGCAGCTGTCAGACAAAAAAATAATCAGCCGTAATGTGCTCGGATAAATTGTGGATAATATTACAGTAGGCTTCTTTCTTAGCTGGTAGGCTTTGGCAGTTGATGCTCAGTATTGTCAGGCTTTTTCTCATTTTTGGGTAGCTTGGTATTTTCTTGGTGGCAACAGGGCAGGATGGACTTGAGGTAAACAGAGGTGTTGGTGCTATATAGGCCTCAGGAGAGCTATTAACTTATTCCTTAGGTCCCTGCTGTTTATAGCTGAATATGAATTATAAGTATCCACATCATTGAGAGAGTCAGACAGGCAGCTGGAGAAGTTAGGAGTATCACAACTAGAACAGATCCAAACCGTACTGGAATTTCCCAGACCTTCGTATGTCTTCGTAGAGATGACCATGCATCTTGTATGGAACCACAGGTCGCACATGTCACATTGGACTCCTTTTTATTGCTTTTGACCGCTTTAGAACATACTCCACACGGATATTTGTAGTTATATTGCGGACCAGGATTAACCTCTATATTTCCCGTAAGCATTAGTACGCATAACAGTGTTCCCAGTCTAGGGTTGTTAGATGCTAAGTAAAATATAGCCGATCGATTAAACCCACGATTCGAGCGATAAATCACTTCTAAACCAATCCTAGCAGATAGGCGAGGACTATAAACGCAATTCCAGTGATCAATGTTGTTATTAGCTTTCTTTCTTTGGGTATCCGAGTGCCATGAGTGTAAGTTAATGGCAAGGACAAGAACAATTGCCAGAGCTAGAAAACGGCCCGCCATCTTGTCTTGTCTTGCTCGATTGCATCTATATATTGAAATTAATTCTGGCACACAATTAATAGCAAAAAAAATTTTTAATGGAATTACCTACAGGTATGCAAGTATAAAGGGTTATTTCCAGCACATAATATCGTATTTAAAAATCGTGAATCCGAAGTTGTAATGTATCTTTTACTTGAGTATATAATAATAACACATTGTTTACCAGCATTTTGTCCAAATTGTCTTGAATTGCCTTGACTAAAATCAGCACAAATTGTATCACTTATTATATCATATACAGTATAGGTCCTGGATATTCCTCAACATCATTTGCCAGTCTTAACAATAGTGCAACATACACGATAGACTATTAAAAATACACAGCGGAATAATAATAATATTAATATTGCTATTGCATTCCAAATAATACCTTCGAGATTTAATATCCTCTTTGGTTTTTGCAACGATATTGTGGGGACCAATTCGAGCTCTGTATATTTGCTCAATCCTTACTCCCATTTCAAGTGATTCGTGTTTATACAGTAGCTGTGTAGTTGTAGATTGCCTCAACGGACAAGTTATAGTTTGCCTCAACGGGCGAGTTGTAGTTTCCTCAACGACAACGGGCGAGTTGGACGAACGAGTACAACTAATGGCTTCGTTTAATTTATGTTGTGTGATACCATACAATAAGTATCTGATAGAACTCTTAATCCCCGCGAACACAATGGCTCCTGTGATCAACAAAACTGTCACAAGTGATGAACTCACAAATATTTCCTGTAAGACTCCTAAAACAGAAAATAACACGAATCAGATAAAAGATACGTAGCCAGTAGCCTGTCTACTATCACAAGGAAAGTACTGCCTTTTTCTCGCACAAAAATCGTAAATGTTCACACGAGAACTGATCAAGACATAACATGTCGATTAACACTCATAACTTCTCGCCTTAACTTGATAAAATTTCGAAACCAAAGCAAACAGTAGACAAAAAGGAGAAAATGTCAGGATGGACGCTACAACTGTTTCTAAAATTTCGCTGTCATGTGAAATTTGGTAAGCAGACATATTTAACATCATCGGGAGAAAAAATTATGCCATTGATGCAAGAATACCAAGCATCAATGTAACAATGCACAATACTTGTCTTCTCATGCTGTTAGTAGTGACAACTTTTCGATTAAAAAGCAATAAAACAACATACAAAAACGAAAATATACTCTTTCTGAACGAATTAGGTTACCTGGCCAAATCTCACTAGGGCTCAATCCTAAAAAGTGACATTGGTACCAAATTTATTCGGTCGAAAGTGTTTAATTTGGAACGAATTTGGAACGAATTTGGTACTGGACACCGGATACAAAAGTAGACCTGCTTTTTTGCAGGTATAAAACTAGTCAGGTTAGGCGGTACGAAATTAGTCCGGGTAGAGCAGATCCGTGAAAACGCAAGGTCTAACCGCACGAATTTCATATAGGATCCAAATTCGTCCGGTAACGCAGCTTCAGATTCCAGTCCGGGATGTTTAAGGTGGTGTTAAACTATGCAATTTTTCGTGCAACTTGTCTCGCAATGGCTTAATCTGCTACGTTGCAGTTGCATGAAAGGAGGTGTTACGTCAGGCAACGATATAAGTGCCACTTGACTCGCAAAGTTTCGCATTGTGAGACAAGTTCCATATGCGGGTGTTCACTGTGCAATGCTGAAAATAGTTTCTCCAATCATTGCAGAACGTAGAATTCTATAGTCTACTTTCTGCAACAATTCGAACAACTTTAGTCTGCGATAGCAGCCTGCCTCTCGCCCGCACACCCCCCCCCCCCCCCCCCCCCCCCGCGGGAGCGGAAGAGAAACAGTCTGCGATCAATCAACACTAATGCCGTACAGCTGCCGACGGAAATTCGCCGGCAGCATTTGATTGGTTAAAATGCTTTATTTTGTATACTTAATTTCATGCCGAGAATTTCGTAAACATTGTTCGATTACGAAGGATTTCTTAAAGCAGTCGAGGATGTTAAACAGATCTTTTCAATTGATATATTGAAACAAGAACAACTGGAATATTTGTACAGCTTCATTTATAAGCGTGGTGTATTCGTTAACCTGCCAACAGGTTTTGGTAAATCGCTGATTTACCAAATGGCTCCTTTAGTGGTAAAACAGCTTGCTCTTTGTATGGATCCAATTGTTCCGGTCATAAGCCCGTTGGTTACCCTCATGCAAGAGCAGGTCACTCAGTTGAGAAAGCAAAGAATAAGTGCTATATCCTTATCGGAAAAATATTTTGATGACGAGAGACTCAAGTCTGGTGACTACACCATTGTATATTCCTCTCCCGAATCGCTGCTCAGCAATGAACTCATGAGGGAGTTAATTGGATAACACATCTATAAACAACGTGTGTTTGGAATTGTAGTCGACGAAGCACATTGCATAAGCCATTGGTAAGTGTTAATATTTCTATTTAATACGAAACAACCTCTTCAAGTTAGATCTGTGTGATCAAAGTTGTGTGATGCTATATAAACACTATTTATTTACATCGCATTTAATCACGCTAGCTCTCTGTATTCTTTTTAGGGGTTATGGATGTCATGGACAATCTGGCAGAAATGCGTTTCGTAAATGGTTTTCTCACATATTAGGGCGTACAAGAGTTAAATATGCCTTGCTTTTCACATCTCTGCACAATCCCCCAGTACTCGTCTCAGAAGTCCAAGTGTACCATTTGCTTTTTTACAGATGTTATCGCAATGCTGATTCCAATTAAGCTTTTTAATAGCGCTCCGTCGAGATGACGTCAGTACCGATGTTTTTCCGCTTTTACCCATAATTCTTGCGACCATAACAAAATTAGAAATAGCTCATTTGCAATCATTTGTGAGTCAAATTTGGTTTGTTTGTCCGCTTTTTTAGCTATTAATAGCAGCCAGACTCTACGCTATTATTGTGATTCCCAGGTATTTAGTTGAGTCTGTTCTGGAGATAGCACGGCCATTTATCTATCAGGTAGTTAAAAGAAGCAGGGATCACCTTAATTGTTTGTAATTCCCAGATGGTAGCATTTGGTAATATTAAAGTCTAATTGCCAGGTCTTTGCCCATTCATTATGGTCACGTCATTCCGGTCTCCTTAGCCTGATCGAGACCGGGAAGCTGACCAACCACAGCGCGCGTAGAGTAAAATTATTTGATAAAGTATAGTCTGCTACTCAAGCTACAACGCAAACTCAGAAAAATTACTATGAGTCACAGACGGGGTAGCAAAGTTTGAGTAGCAAACAATTTATTATAATTAGACAAAATTAATGCGAAAACTGAAATGTATTTATTGAACATTAAATTCACAAATAATCATAAATATTATATTAATTATTAATTAATTAAATTGTACATATATGGTGTGTATATATGTGCTACCCAGAAGCTTTGAAGCTATCCAGAATACACGCCAAACTTCTACGCTATACGCGACTTCATCTAAATTATCATATATGTAAATATTCTTGGATAGGCTCTCTGAAAAATCTAACATGCTTTGGTACAATATTAAAATCCTCGATCTTTCCACTCGTGAGCATATATATCAGTTCACTAGATACATCCGATAACTATTTTCTTTCGTTGTGTAACCAACTTATTCTGCTTAATTCGCTTCACAACTGGATACGAAACGGTCACAGCAGAAGAATTTATACACTTGATTATTTTTTCGTTATTTCTGAAAAAAACTTGTTGATTTATTTTGCTTGCAAGGTTGTTTGGTAGGCATCCTATAACAATGTCTTTAGTTACTTTTTCCAAGTAGGAAACTGTCGCTGAGACGCTTTGGCAACCTGATTTGCACAAGTAACTTGTTATGATACGTGGATCTCTCTCAGATTTAAAAGTCGTAATTGCTTTTGCAAGACATGAAGTAGAAGTTCCTGTCACTTTACCCTGGTCTGAGATAACGCACATCACGTACAATACTACCAAAATATGTTCAAGAATCTGCAAGAAATTAGCAGCATATATTAAGATAAGTTAACAAATTTCAACTTGATGTTTCATTATTTGAGCTTTGCGTTGATGTTCTATAAAGGTTTGTATCTTAGAAATTTTAACGTCCGTGACCCCTGCGATCAAACCATGATTCACTATTTCGAATACAATATTCTGCTGCTTGAGATATATGACCTAATTCATTTGTTGATGGTATGTCTGAATGCTATACTAGAGATTTAATCAACTTTTCAATCGGATCCGCAACCAGTTTATCATGCACGCCGAAACCAGAAAAATAAGTCAAATTTTACACTATGCTACTTACTTTTTCAACAAACAATTTAGTTGTCATATCCAGTAATTTTTGTAGACCGCAAAGATTCTTCTTGTGTTACTAATGTCGTCGATGTTTATAGTGAGAATTTAATACTATTAAACTAACTATATGGCACATTTTATAGAGAAGCGTTCAGGATATTTGTGGGATATTTCTGTAATGTTAAATATTTAGATTTACAACCGGAACTCGTGTATAGAATTCAATGCTTTAAGCAACGAAAACTGAAAGAAGATCTGTAAGCGTTGAAACTGAATGGAACTGCAGGTCGTTAATATTTACTATAAGTTTAATATTTAAACTTTCATTCTAAAAATACTCCTTTTGCTGTACAAATATAAACAGTATGAACAGTATTTATAATTATATAACTACATCTAACAATAACTAATAATATTTTCAAGATCATATCTATAATACAGATGTGAATGATAGAGAAAGTGAAACGATTCAAGAATTACAAATATGGCAAACGATGTCACTTTTTAAAATATAGTTAAACATGTTAATTTAAAGATGTTAAACGAAGTAATTTCCTTGTGTTTGTTGGAAGGAAATTCCATTGTATTCTCCGGCTTATTTAGACATATACTAGAAATACGTATACGCAACAACCCCTCGCCCAATTGCTGTTTGAAACTTAGCACAGTACTTATTTTAGTTCTAAATTACTTGAATTAGATAATAGCCACTTCATTTGCCAAACTACAGTAAATAAATTTTCAGTGGACAATATCTCTCAGAGCTTTGTATTGTCTGAATTTAATTGTTTCATAGGACATCAAAATAAATACATGCAGCCCAATTAAACTTTTTAATTTTTGAGTGCAGCAACAGAATAGTGGGGGGTCTACTGCTGTTTCTACCATCAATCACTAAGAAAGAAATTACTTTTATCACAATATTGATGACTCACGAAATAATCAATGCATTATTGTGTGTATGGACACCAAAGGCTGTTGAAGGAAGAAAGTGCATCTCTATCACACAATGAGTGTCCTTTAAAAAAATCAAATTTGTTCAAATGTCGACGGATGGCATGCATATATTGCAAATGTATAGGGGTCCATTCAAATTAGATTTACTAAGACATATTAGGGATTCTACTCCAAGGTACAGTAAGTTGATAATTCTACCCACATTGGACTACTGTGACATGGAGCTGGCAGGAATATGGATAACTAAATATTGATGGTCATAATCAGAGGTCTCTATGCATGTCAGGAAAAATGATCTTTCCTAAGTTTTGTACCTCTTGTATTAGAAGCAAGTTACATTGTGTAATGCTAGTTAGGAAATTCCATGGCATTTTAACATCATATCTACCAGTAAAGAGCTATTTTCCATGTTTCAATTAATCTGTTCATACATGTTATAGCACCATTATCTATTGCCTTAATTGACAATATGTGAAGGATATACAACTTTTGAGTTAAAATTAGTTTTTGTAACATTGTACTGTACATTTGTGAATATGTGTTGAAATTTGTAACAACTGTAATTTGTTAGAAAAAAAGACACCATATATTGATACCAGTGTTAGCATTGAAGGGGCTATCCTGTATAAATATTATTGTATTATTATTATTAATACTACTAATAATAATGCATTAACAATAATAATACTAATAATAATAATGCAGATTGCAGATACCATATTTGCCATGTAACAAAGCATATATATGGCATTGTGTACTATAGTATCTAAATTATATCACCGTGCACCACTGCACATATATACTGTATTATAACCTATATTCAGCATGCCATGCCTAGTCTGCTTGTCGACAATGATCTAGCTAACACACACAGTAGTGTCAACATACCCAATGTGAACATAATAATAAGCTGTATTTTACATTGACAGAATAAGTTGTGACCCACTAGGCCAGCTACTGTACTGTAGGTCTAACATGTTCCATAATGGATGGCGTACTGTAAACACAGATTATACAGTTATATGGAATACATGCCAGTATACAAAACATGGACGTCAAGATCATATCGTCAGAAACATAATATTCCTGGTTGAAAAAATTATAACCTTCTTATTGCCAGTGACGGCCTTTAACCATTGAGCCATCGAGATTCAGATGGAGAGGTTACAATGATGCACTGGTTCTAATGATATATGTACTGCCTATGCACACCAGTTACTATATATTTCAGTAATGACTAATGATTGGGTGTGTTAATATATACACTGCTGTTATATCAATAGAATCAGTACACAAATGTAACGTTCACTCACCATCTGTGTCTTGGTAGCTCTTGAATGGTCAGAGCATCTCACTGGAAATCAGAAAGTTATCCATGTCCGGGACACAGAATAATTTTTCTGAGGATATGAGCTTGCTTGACAATCATCCATGTACTGTATCGTCTGTTTCCCCCCGAGCTCTCCCTTATTCACTACAGCAATGTATATATTAAGTATTAACACTCCCTTGTCAAAATTAAACATATCTAAAACATGTTTAGCAATATATATTTAAAATATGTTTTAAACATATTTAAAATATATATTTGATATATGTTTTATCTATGTTTAAAACATAAAAAAAACACTATAAAATTCGAACATTAAACATGTTTTTAATACAAATTTTAACAATTTTTAAACATATTCTCATTTACATATTTTAAACATATATTGCTGTTGTAAAATATATACAATTACAATATGCAAATAATTTTACTTATTATAATCTAAATACTATAATAAATTGCAAAATTAATATTCTCAATAGAAACTAAGTGTATAAAAACTATTCAAGAAAAAGGTCTAAAAGAGAATTAGAAAGTAACATTTATATTTGTAGACACTTCTTCAAGTGCAATATATGTTTGCTAGCTGACTGCAATGATGTTGGTTTAGTAAATGTCTGTTTATATGATCAAAAAGTGGGTCATTTCATTTTTGGGTCATTTCTACTCCTTTATGAGGTTCATTCTACTCTTTGACAAGTTGTGCAAAGTAACAATGTTCTCTGAATGATTCCTGAATGATACACAGAAACAAAAATAGAAGTTCAATAATTTATTAACTAAATATGTCAACAACATACTGGTAGGTTTTGAAATCTACATAAAAAATATTTCTCAATAGTATATTACAGGTCCTAATCAAGGTAAACATGATATTATCATGCCCAATTAATGGACATTCAAACAACTGGCCCAGGTTAACATCTTGTTTTAGTAATTCGCACACATATTTCACTAAAAGCCCATTTAAAACTAATTAGTAACAATATTTGGTTGAAACACTGTTTATTTATATCCTGCTAAGCTGTGGACCTAGTTACTCTGTCCTAATTCATCAGAGGAATTATAGGTCTAATTAAGGCATGAGTCAGTGTCAAAGGCTAAGAGTTTTGCAAGAAATAACTGAACGTGGTGTTTCTATCAATTTTCCCTAAAAACACGAAATTTACAGTAATATTATCAATGTTTTGTTTCAATAACATGTTAGAGAAGTGCTTCAGGACATGAGCTGAAAATAAAGAAATATATAAATTTTAAAATATTAATAAGAGGGATATATGGTAGTCCTATAAAAGAGATATTTCTAGAGGTATTTTTAAAAAATTCAAGTGAAAAGGTACAGTACTGTAGCCCTAAATACTTGCTTTTATTAATTACTTTTTCATTTGAAAGGAAATAATGAAAGAGAAGTTTAGAGATGAGAATGCAGAATCAACCCCTCGCTTGACCTACAACATTGACCTATAGTCCAGATCCATAGTGATACATTTAGGCAGATAAACATAGTAGTCAATTTTTCTATGCAAGCATAGTTATCTAACGCTCATCACAAGTTAATTGTTTTAGTATCAACAAACTAGTCAGTCAAACTTAAAATATGAAAATTTATTTTTTATTTTAAAGACAAACCGCAAAGTTTCTGCATTGTTTTGATTTTCAAAACCGGTGCTTATCACTTTTTGTGGTCTATTACAAATAGACTTATAGTAGCATAGCCAATTAGAATCAGCATTGGCGATAGTCGAGCACTAGTTTGTTGGTTGTCTTGATGCCATTGAATGATAATTATCCAATGGCTTTGGTGTTATAGTACGTACACTCTAAATTTAGATTTCAACAAAAACCTTAAAGTATTATTAAAGACTTGAGGGGACTTTTTTAGAGAGGAATAATAGGTCTCTCATTGTTAAAATTTAAACACATAACAACACATATTTTTTCCAAGGAAAGTCTACAGGATTACTCTTGTAAGTACTCATACTTACTCTTACCGAGACGAGTCAGGGGTGTGACACAGGCTAGTCTTGTAGTTGCATTTTTCGCAACTGGTTCCAGTCGGTTTATCACACTTACAATTTTCCTTCACTATAACTTTAATATGTCATCCAATTAATGTAGTGTAAATGCAAATATTCTCAGTAAAATATCCCCATTCACTTCATAATGGCATTAATACCACCATCATATAATACTGAACTTGTTGCCTTGAATTTTTATTTTTCACAACCCATCTCAGTTGGATCTTCACACTCAAAGTTTTCGTTCATTAGCTATAACTTCAACATTGTCATAACTAAGTTCCAACCAGCAACCAGTTTCTCTTAGAATTAAATCAGTTTATAAATTGCTTTCATGAAGAGCAAGATTTAATATAATAAACAGTTCTACAGTAATATTGGTGCATTTTCCTTCAGCCTTCAGGGGCTTAACTGGCTCATAAAACCTTTTCAGCAAACTTACAAAGGTCTTATGAGCAATTGACGAAAGCTGATCAATATAAATGTTTCATCCCAGTTTATACGAACAGCGACTCAGTACTCACTCGACGAATATATCAATGCCGTCCAAAATTTATGGCGATTCGCAATTATGAAATACAAATATAAGTATTATTAAACATTAAGAGAGAAGTAGATTATCGCCAAAGTCATGAACAAATTATATACAACTCACCAGTCGCAGCAATTACGCGCCCCAGATACGCTTTCCAGTCACCTTTAGGCGGTTTGACCGTTTGACCACTGCTTTGAGAAAACAACAGTGCATGATTAATTCCATGCCTTCTTTCTTCGGAATAACGAGCATAATCGCGAACAAAATCTTCAGTAAGGATAGTCGTCTAGTTGGTAGAAGTCCAGTGGATCAATACGTATTTCATCTGGCTTCTAGATAGGTTTCATACGTCAAATAAAGTTATAAAGATACGCGAGCTGATCTCTTCGGACGCAGAACATGTAAAATCGCGAAGCGACGAATACGAAATATTGCGCGCCATAACATCACGTGTCACTCTGATCACGTGCTATGTTAGGGAATAAAGTCCGGTCGGCATTTTCATAGCATGTTCAGAGCTTTTAGAAGAGGATATTGGTGACACGTGTATTATGTTAGACAGATTTGGTGTGTAGACAACCTGCATATATAAAGACAATGATGCATTCAATTTCTTTTATGATATTAGTGAAATCAGCTATTCAATTGTTTTTCATTACTAAAAGCTGGCGACTTGTCGATTTTCCTACAATCCTTTGCGGGCAGTGAATAAAAGATTTCATAAAGATAAAGACGAGAAGAAAAACATTAATATATTAATGACTGCAGTTCTATTAATACCATTGTAAACTTGTCAGCTTATTTTTTGGCTAATGCGCGAGGTTGTTGCATCTACTGTAATTGGAGGGACTATGTATTTGGATTTCAAAATTTTAATGATATATCTACCAATTTATGCGAAACATTGATTTAATTAAAACAGTAAAGACAGCTAGCTATATAGAACTCAATAATGCAAGACCAAGTCTTAGTGACGCAATATGTTTAAAACATATCTCATAGTGACATGTTTAAAACATATCTGCGGAACATGTTTAAAACATATCCAACTTTTGACAAAAATAGAGCAACCTGTTTTAAACATGTTTCCAATTTAACTACGAGTATTGAAACATATTTTAAACATATTTAAATATGTTTTAAATATGTTACAATTTCGTAAGGGCTGACAAGTATACACAGTAATGCTTGTTTATTGCTACAAAATTGTAGGCCAGGCCCAGGTCATATAAACACAGTAATAGTATGCATGTTTTTTCACCCTAAACTACTGTATATATAGGCTAATTATCAAGCATATAGTATTTATAATTTTAATCAAATAATAAACATACTGTACATGCAATTCCAAAATTTGTACTACACTTACTATTCAGCAGTATTATAAAGAACAAATGGTATATATTTTAAACAGGCTAGGACTGGCCATTGTGCCATCTTGTCAATGGCCAGTCCAAGCCTGATATTTAATTCCAACTCAAAATATTATACATATATGTTTTGAAAATTTAAAACATTACACACCTTCAAATTTTCCCAAATCTCTCTGTTAAGTATTTCAAAATGTGTCTATTAGATTTCGGAGCTTGCAAATACACAACACAGTGTACAATTATTTAAATTACATTAAAATTTATAGCGAGTCAAGTCAAAAATTAACTGAAGGTAATGGCTATTCGTACGGTAGCCGTACGACGCTATAGTCTCTTAGAATTCAACGAAATCCTAAACCTAATCCTAACCAAATTGCTAACCCTAACCAAAAAAAACTATGCAGAAAAGGCAAATTAATTGCTCAACACAGACCGGTGAGAAAATCACAATGTACATCATTATAATAGTCCTTTTACCTTTTACTTGTGTCTGTCTTTGATTATTACGTATAAAACTTGATTTACGAACTTGACATCTTCCGACGACGATATATTGCATTTTCACTGCCTTTTCACAATCTTTTTGAACACAAATCTTCATTAATTCAATGCAGATATTTACCATATCTAGTCACCAGGGTCAAATTTTCCGATGGCACGCATGAGGACGGTTGATGCATATATATAAATATACCTATAAACCCGATGCGAAATCAGGAACACTTGGATCTCGCGTGATAAGGGACTAAACGCCGGTCGATATTAGCACCCTCGCCCTCAGGCCTTCGGCCGGCGCTTCGCGCCGGGCGAGGGGATTATTCAGGCCCGGAGCTACGGGGGGTGTGGGGGTTGTGACACCCAAAAAAATCTTTTTACGAGTTTCAGTCGGCAGAAGTTATATTTTAGTCGGCAGAAGTTGTATTTTAGTCGGCAGAAGTTGTATTTTGGTCGGCAGAAGTTATATTTTAGTCGGCAGAAGTTGTATTTTAGTCGGCAGAAGTTATATTTTAGTCGGCAGAAGTTATATTTTAGTCGGCAGAAGTTATATTTTAGTCGGCAGAAGTTATATTTTGGTCGGCAGAAGTTATATTTTAGTCGGCAGAAGTTATATTTTAGTCGGCAGAAGTTATATTTTAGTCGGCAGAAGTTGTATTTTAGTCGGCAGAAGTTATATTTTAGTCGGCAGAAGTTATATTTTAGTCGGCAGAAGTTATATTTTAGTCGGCAGAAGTTGTATTTTAGTCGGCAGAAGTTATATTTTAGTCGGCAGAAGTTATATTTTAGTCGGCAGAAGTTATATTTTAGTCGGCAGAAGTTGTATTTTAGTCGGCAGAAGTTATATTTTAGTCGGCAGAAGTTATATTTTAGTCGGCAGAAGTTATATTTTAGTCGGCAGAAGTTGTATTTTAGTCGGCAGAAGTTATATTTTAGTCGGCAGAAGTTATATTTTAGTCGGCAGAAGTTATATTTTAGTCGGCAGAAGTTGTATTTTAGTCGGCAGAAGTTATATTTTAGTCGGCAGAAGTTGTATTTAAGACGTATTCGATTTAACCCGGACAAGTAGAATAATCAACTTTTAGCACTTATCAGTTTAAATTAATTTCAAACCACCAAATTTAAGACTCACAAATCTACTGTTGATGTGAAATGTTTTGTTTATATGTTAATATAATAAACGAGAGAACACCAAAGTCATACTAAGTTATTTCATTTCTTATTGAGAGCTAGTGCGTTACTAACGTAAGACTAATTAACTATTTCACCAGCTGGCCAGGGTTATTTTAGTAGGCATCCAACAACAAGCTTGTGGGTCAGTCGGTTGAAGTGAGCTTACACCCCCTGTAAAATATTGTGAGTACGGCCCTGCATGACTACATTTTCTGTTGACGTTTGAGTGAAAGTTATTGAAAGTTCGTTTGTGTTCAGGTGCATGCTTAATTGAACAATAATTAAACAATAGTTAGCTAGATATATTTGAGTACGCACGAGGAAAGAGCTTTCTTTGCTAAATTGATTTCAGTATAGAATCTACATTATTTCTACATTTTTATTTTATTTGTTCATTACCTCCTATAAAAGTTTGTATATATTCTTTATTTTAGATCCAATATTAAAATATTTTTTACGATTCGCGTGAATTATTCGGTTGATACTGCATTCTCAATACTATCAGAACAGTTTGTAAAAAAGATATTGTAAATTTTTATTTGGATCCTTAAAGAGAATAATCAGTTGAATATAAAAAATAACTTTGGAAAAGCATTTCGGAATTTGTTGTCAAATGGCTACAACATAAAGATTATGGAGTTTTGATTATTGCGTATTAAAGAACTTTATTTTGTATCTGTTTTCTTTTTAAAATGAACAAGACGCCCGCTAGGCGTTTACTCGGGCTAGTTATGGGCAGGCGGCGTGGCATACTGTATTGTAAGAACTCTTTATATTTAGACTTTATATAGTGCTCATATTAATTTATCTACAGACATTAACTACCAATATCTTTCAGTTCTTTGTCACAAATAGAGCTAAGGAAGCGTGTTATTTCTGTTAGGACGTTTATTTCAAAAACACTGTTGACATTTTCCCTCAAGTTTGCTTTCATATAAGCGGAAGTACATTGTTATTGTGGTTGGAACATTCAGCTAAGCTTAAATAATATCATATCTCAATCACGTGTCTCAACATTGAAAAATCGGAGAATAAACCTAGACTCGGCTACCACAGGTATCTCGAGTAATAAGATAAATTGAGCAAAGAGATGTGCAATAAAATATCTTCATTAAAATATGGAAAATCCCATGGAGCTAGAAGTATAATTTAATTATTGGAAAATGATAAGTGAAACCATGTGTATAGCCGTAAACTCCTGAAAATAGGCACACCGAAAATAACGCCCTCCGATAATATATACCGAACAAAAAATACAAAGCCTATAGCGCGTATGTGCTTAATTGTACAAAGGGATAGACCTCAAACACACTAGTAAATTATTTGTACGGATGTTCAAAATGAAGGACTAACTTGACCATATTCACAATCACTCGTTTTTTACGCAAAATCCAATCACAAACCCAAACTATTTTGAAACGCAAAATTCATTAGCCTTTGACCAAATATAAGCCCAGAGCTTTTATACGGTATTTTATAATTATATAAAATACCGTATAAAATCTATTTCTTCTATCACTTTGAGATATTTCATAAATTGCCAAAGAAATAAAATAATCGAGTCGGAATAACGTAGGTAAAATATATATTATATAAGGAACGAAGATCGGATTTTCGTTCTGCCATCTGAGTACAGTTGTGATAGCAAAATGCATAGAGCATCTGACCCGATATCAGAAGGTTGCGGGTTCGATTCCCATGGGGAAATTCTGCGTTAAAGCTTTAGTATCAAACAATTTACTATATTGAAATAACAACCAAGCTGAAAGTCACATTTAATATATTTAACTCTACTTATTCGAATAATTAATAATTATTGGAACAATTAAATTTCCATCTTAGTCTCGGTATATCGATGGTTTGGGCTTCTCACCAGCAATCAGAAGGTCTTAAAAGGCATTAAAAATGAATGGTGACAAAAACGTTGGCAAATAAAACAAGTTACGAATGCGTTAGTATAATGTTAAGAATTTGCAATTTGAATGCAACTCCTTATAGTGTATTTACTCTGGAAAAATCGGGAGTCGAATCTACAACATTCTCGTCCGCCTGGCAACCGCTGGCAGAATAATATTCAGTGATTGTAATATATGCGAATAAATTATGTTAATAAAAGTATTTAAATACGGGGCTTCGCTTTATTGACAACAGGCGCGGATTTAGAAGTTAGTCGCATAAATTAGACACTCCATGAACAACCCTACTGGTTATGCTTTTCTTAAGAATAATTCAGAACAACAACCTATCCAATAGGATTGTTATTCACAGGTATTTTGAATTGCAAATTCTAAATCTAATTTATGCGACTAACTTCTAAATCCGCGCCTGGACAAGGTCTTGTTGTACAGTGTACAATGGAGTACGTATATACGATACATGGCGTAGTCGGCAAGCAATCCAATCCATCGAGCCAAAGTTTGGAAACCAACAGCAAAAATAATTATATTTCTTTGAGAAGAAAGACTGATCGAGCGAATTATTGGTTCAGTTCCTCAAATAGATTGGCAAAGCAAAGATTTACCGGGAGCTTGGAATGCGTTCAAAAAACACTCTGAATTATGTTTGGAGGCTCGCTGAAAGATTGCTCAGAAGCTGAAAAATGCAACTACTAGTGATGATCTGGAGAGGACAGAAAGAACGAGAAATTTATAAAACATTTTCATTAACGTCTGACGGGAAGAAGATGATGAACGATGTCGAAGCCCTAAGATTGTGAAGAACTACCGCTGAAAATTGAAGAAAGGGTATTATCCCTGACATTACCTGAACTGGTAGAACTTGCCAAAGAACTCAAGGTTGCAGAAGAAGTACTGGCGAGTAAAAGTTGATTTGCACTGTGCAAGATAGTCAGGAAAACTATTGTGACGAAAACGTATAGAACTTACACCCAAGTAGATTACTCTAATACTGGGCGGGTCGGTCGCGGTTTAAAGCCTGCGTAAGTGACTTGGCACTTTTAGTGATCTAATAGCAGGCAAGGCTGACTGCTTAAAGCTATTTAAGGTTGCAGATGTCACTACTTCAGAGGGAAGTAAGTTCCAGACTCTGACTGTTCTTGGAAAAAAGGAATAGCTATGAGCTAATACAGTTGACTGCTGTTGTTGGTATGTTAAGCAATGTCTCCTAGTAGATCTAAGAGAACTAGAGCGCGTAAGCGAGTCGGGAAGTTTACAATTTACAAGACTATTATGAAACTTATAAAAGAGGACTGACTGATTAAACAAACGCCTGTGCTCTAGAGTATCCCATCCAAGTGATCTAACTAAACCAGAAGTACTTGTTGTAAGTTTATAGTTATTGCATACAAAGCGGGCTGCGTTCTTTTGGACTTGCTCAAGACGATTTACATCTGTGTCGGTGTGAGGGTTCCACGAGGAGGATGCATATTCAAGCGTAGGTCTCACCAACATCATATAGGCTCTCTCCTTGACTTCGCTGCTACATGGCTTCAATGTTCTTCTTATTAGTCCCAGAGTCTTGTTGGCTTTAGCGGCAACTTTAGAACAGTGCGCACCCCAGCGAAGAGTTTCAAAACACCTTATGCCCAGGTAGTCACATTGGGAAACCTTCGTAAGGGCTTCTGAATTAGCAGAGTATGTAGATTCGTGTGCCTTACGCTTGTTCGTAACGCGGAGTAGGTGGCATTTGGACACATTAAAGTCCATCTGCCAATCAGATGCCCATTTGGTTAGGTTGTGTAAGTCCTCCTGAAGTATCTGATGATCGTGCTGGGATTTAATGACCCGATAAAGCACAGTGTCATCGGCAAAGAGCCGCAGTTCAGATTTCGGTACATCAACAATGTCGTTTATATAGAGTAGGAATAGGGTCGGGCCAAGTACGGAGCCTTGCGGCACACCAGAGGTAACAGGAGTAGTACTGGAGTGAATGCCATTTATAGCCACGAATTGGGTGTGGTTATGGAGGAACCCGGATATCCACTTTTGGGTCTTCCCATTGACTCCATACTGATCGAGCTTATGTAATAACTTATTCAAAGGCCTTACTAAAATCTAGTAGGAGTGCGTCGACTTGGCCTTGCTGGTTCAAGATGTTAGTCCAGTCATGACGGGTCAGCACCAACTGCGTTTCACAGGACATGCCTGCGCGAAATCCATGCTGTAAGGGAGACAGGATACCATTAGTAGACAAGTGTTTGTTAAGATGACTGAGAACAATATGTTCCATAACTTTACAGACAAGGCATGTAAGGGATATTGGTCGGTAGTTTGCTGGATTATCCTTGTTTGATTTTTTATAAACTGGTACAACCAAGGCTTTAGACCAATCACACGGTAGGGTACCCAAGTTGAAACTCTGTTGAAAGATGAATGTCAACATACCAGATATCTCTGTTGACAGGACTCGCATACAGCGTGGTGAAATGCCATCGGGGCCAGTTGACTTTGATACATTTAGGTTAGCTAGAAGCTTCTGAACGCACGATTCATCAAACAAGATATCTACAATGTTCGAAATGTTATCACAATAGTTAGAGGTGGTTGTAGGAAGTAATCCATTATCCCTGGTGAATACACTCTCAAAGTATCTGTTGAAGAGTTCGACCTTGTCCTTGTTGGTATACCCATACTTTCTGTCCTTGAGTGTTTGATATAGCTCCAGAATTTTTTCGGATTTTCCTTCAAGCTTCCTCCAATTTCCTGGTTGAGATATCTATTATGGGATGTCTTTAGCAGTTTCACCACTTTGTTTCACTGATGACGATATGCTGACCATGCAGGGGAGTTTTTATCACTGCTACGTCTAGCATTTTTGTGTAGATGGTCACGCCTGCGCATTTGGCGCTTTATAGCTCTTGAGATCCAGGGAAGAGAGCTTTTTGCTGTTGTCATTTTTGAAGGGATATGCTTGTCAACTGCCTTGGCCAAAGTATCTTTAAAGTTCTCTTCCAGACTTCTATTAGAGCAGTGGACAAAAAACTCAGTTGCACTATTCGAGATGTCTTGGCGAAGTGCGTCCAGATCTGCCTTGTCATACAAATACACTTTGTGAGGTGGGCGCGAGGACCGTTTAGGCTTAACTCTGATATTAAACAAAACAATATCGTGGTCACTCATGCCTGGTTTAACCTGGATATCAGAGACAAAGGAGGGAACAGAGGACAGGACCAAATCCAGAGTCTTGAGGGATGCTGGGCGAGTAGGAACAGTAACACATTGCGTTAGGGCGTGGTCACTTATAAAGTCTAGAAGACTGTACATAAGAGGAGCTGTAGAATGGCTAGTGGCCATTGGGGGATCACACTTCCAGTCAATATCCCCACAGTTGAAATCTCTGCTGACCACAATGTTCGAGTGGGATTTTATAGAAGGACTAGAAACAGATACAAAGAAGGCGAAGTACCTAGACGTTTTAAAAGAGCAGTTGCAAATGGACCCCCCGCCCCCCAAATATTCAGATAACGACGGCGAGAAGGATACAGAATCGACGGAGAAGCCATGAGAGGTTTCCACAACAACGTCGAAAAACAACAGTGACGGAGACAAAAACAACACTAGCGATGGAACAAAACCAAAGGTGAGTCGAAAGTATTCACAGTTTATCGACGAGAGTTTAAAATTGTTGGTACAGCTGGACCGGAAAATCAAAAAGACAGGTTGTCTTTCGTCAGTTTAACACGACAAATTGACTCCGGGAAATCGAAAGGGTACAGTGAATATCGAGGGAGTTATCCGTGCAATAAGCCCAACAGTAAAGCTCAGGTCGTACTGAAGAAACAAGAGACTACTGATGAAGAGCTAATTAAACAAACAAGCGAAGCTGTCTCCGAAGAAACAGAAATGTCAAATAAACTGGCTGTCATCCCGAAAACAACCATTCAGTGCCAACTGTGCTGCGTGTTGCCAGAACAACAACAAAAGCGAAGATCAAGTCCTGTCGATTTCGCCAGAAATGGGGAAAAGAGGAAAAGAAGTGAATCCAAGCACATTGATGATGACACTAGAAGCAGTACAGTCTGATCTAGCCAGTATCAAAAGTTCAATGGAATCAGCTGACAGAAAGACGAGTGATACCGAAGAACAGGGGAAAAAAGGCAACAACAGGGGAGAAAGACGTGGACATGAGAAGCCAACCTGCCCTTTATGTAAATCCCAAAAGAAAGAAAATTGCACTCATTTTTTAGATGAACATAATGCAAGGCGATGCAAGAAACGTTCATCGAGAAATGGGAGAGGAGTCCTTCCGAGGGACATGCAGGATGCCGAAAATAAGTCAGTCCAATAAGACAAAATAAGACAGTCCAAGATGCCGAAAATAAGTCCCACTCGTGTGGAAATTGTGGCAAGAAGCAATATGGTACAAAGACCCAGAGGTGTTTTAAGTGTAAGACAGTTTACTACTTTTTCCGAAGATGCCAAAAGGACCATTGTAAAATCCACCAACCCTTATGCGATGCAATATAGTGGTCATGATTGCAAAAGAATCGGAAAAGGAAAAACAATGGTTAAAAAAGGTCAGTATACATACGCCATCTAACTCCTAAACAACACAACCTGCACAGTTATCAAACTTGTTGGAAACAGATGCTTGGTAAAATGTTCAATGAACGACATACCAAGAGAAGCTTTAAGGGACACTGGAGCCCAAGTTTCAATTGCTTCACATCAGTGGGTAACCACAAACTTAGTAAATGCTGAGATACACCCTTAGAATAATTACTAAGAGACAACGAATTAAATCTTAAAGCTGCAAACGGTTCTTCAATCATTTATCAAGGATGGGTGGAAGCCAGATTTAAACTTTGGAACTCACCAATAGACAGAAAAGTTACTCTACCTCTCCTGGTAGCCCAGGACAACCTCGACTATCCCAGCATTGGTTATAACGTGATTGAAGAAGTGTTGAAGTACCAAGATGAGGAAGTTAATTCAAGTGTGACCCAACATATTATCACCTCTCTGACAGCGAGTTTTTCATCGGTTAAACAAGTTACAGAACGTTTTAGCTTTAATTCAGTTCATATACAATCCACTACAACAAGTGAATTTTGCTCAGTTAAAACTACAAAACGCGATGTAGTAATCCCCAGAGGAGAGACAGTTAACATTTCCTGTAGAGCAACACCAAATCAAACAGGGAAGATAAACTACCAGTCCTGTTCGAACAAGATCCGGAACAGGTGTGGAAATCCCTGAAACCTTGACCAACGTAACTGGGGGGTGTTCGTCTCGCGTATCCATTCAAGTGAAAAACATAACTGATTATAACATCACCCTACGCAACAGAACGGTGCTGGGACGACTACAGTTGGTGAAATCAGTGACGCCAGTCGAAGTTTGTAGGAAAGATATCGGCTAAGAACCCCAAGTGCGCTGTGAAAATGCAAACCAACAGAAAAGGTACACCCCCAACGACAAGCGAATCCGAGAATTACCGTTTAGATGGGTGGACACAAGAAGGTGATTTGGACGACCTAAACGACGAATAAAAGGCAATAGCAACGCAGATGCTTGAAGAGGAGGATGACGGTTTCTCGCGGAACGATGGCGATATTGGCTGTATCGAAGAACTTCAGATGAAGGTTAATTTGACGGACAACACCCCGGTACAACGAAATTATACAGCAATACCGAAACCATTGTTTCCGGAAGTTAAACAGTACGTCGAGGACCTCCTCAACCGAAAGTGGATACGAAAATCGAAGTCGGCATATTCCTCACCAGTTGTATGCGTCCGAATGAAAGACGGGACACTGCGACTATGCATCGATTATCGGGAGTTAAACAGACGAACCGCGGTTGCAGATCGCCACCCATTACCAAGAGTTCAAACGACACTCGAGAACTTGGGCGGAAACTCGTGGTTTTCTCTCCTTGATCAGGGCAAAGCGTACCATCAAGGTTTTATCGACGCAAATGATCAGCACAAGACCGCATTTATCACTCCTTGGGGGTCGTATGAGTGGGTACGTATCCCATTTGGTTTAAAGAACGCCCCAGCAGAGTTCCAAAGATTTATGAAGAAAGCTGTTTAGAATGAATCCGAGATATGCATTCCCTATCTTGACGACGTAATAGTTTTCAGCAAGACGTTCGAAGAACACGTCGAACACCTCCGTATGCATGCTAATCAAACGTCTGAACGAACATGGTGTAAAACGTAAATCAAAGAAGTGTAAGATGCTCAGACGTGTACACTGCCTTGGACGAATCGTTTCGGAACATGGTTATAAAATGGATCCCACGAACACACAAGCAGTGTTATCGCTAAAGGGAAAACAGCCTAAGACCGTTGGTGAGGTACGTCAACTGCTGGGATTACAGGGATACTACCGAATAAATTTCTCCCGAATAGCCAAGCCTCTCTTCGATCTCCTCCAGCGGACAAACCAGCCGAACACAAATAAAACATTCCAAGTACCATCGAGACAGTCAATCATATGGAAAACGGAGCACAATGCAGTCCTCGACCAACTGTCTTACCAATTAACGCACCGATTCTGGCATACCCAGACTATCCGTTTATCCTGCATACTGATGCCTCACAAGACGGCCTTTGTGCAGTCAGTCCTCTACCAAGAACAAGATAGCGAAACACGCGTAATAGGATACGGCTCTCGTAGTTTAACTCCGGCGGAGAATATCTACCATTTACACTCTGGTATACTGGTGTTTCTGGCACTAAAGTGAGCCCTGTCCGAACAGTTTCGGGACTACTTTATTATGCAAAATCCTTTACTATTTTTACTGATAATAACCCATTGACATATGTACTAATCACGGCAAAACTCAACGACACCGGACAAAGTGCTACCGTACACTGATCTATAAAGATTTACACCAGGAAATGGGCCATCTTGATTCAGAAAGAGTGGTGGAACTCGCCCGTGAGAGATTCTTCTGGCTACATATGCAATTATGAGACATAACACACTTTATCACAAAAGTGTGTAGTTGTCTGAAACAACGACGACCGCTGACCAAAACCCGTGCCCCGTTGAAAACTATCACCATGCACCTATGCACCACTAGATTTAATTTCAATAGATTTCCTGCATTTGGAAAAGAGCTCAAGTGGACACGAATACATCCTTGTTATTGTTGACCATTTCACTCGTTTTGCTCAAGCATATCCGACGAAGAACAAAAAAGCACGCACATCAGCAGAGAAACTATATAATGACTACATCTTAAAATATGGTTTTCCATCTCGAATCCTTCACGACCAGGGAAGGGAGTTCGAGAACAAACTCTTTCACCAACTGGAGAAATCAAGTGGAATAATCCGCTCAAGAACAACACTGTATCACCCCCAGGGGAACGGAAAAGTAGAAAGATTCAACAGAACACTTCTATCTATGCTACGAACCCTTCCAGAGCACCGAAAGAACCGTTGGAATGAGCACGTCTCGAAAGTGGTACATGCCTATAACTGTACGAGAAATGACGCCACCGGGTTCTCGCCATTTTCCCTCCTATTTGGTTTCCCCGCGCGATTACCAATCGATCTAATGTTTGGTTCTAGTCACCATGATGTTACATCGGGATACAAGGACTATGTTCAGAAACGGACCGCTGCCATGAATGATGCATATACCCTTGCAAGTAAACACAACACGAAGAAAAGCGCAAAAGGAAAGAAACATTACGACAAGGGAGCTAAATACTCGACATTGAAACCAGGAGACCGAGTATTAGTAAGAAATTTGACGGAACGTGGCGGACCAGGAAATCTAAGATCTCTCTGGGAACAAGAAATCCATATTGTCGTCGATTGCAAGCCAGATAGCCCGGTGTACGAGGAGAAACCCGAGTCGAACGACGGAAGAAAACGCCTGCAACACCGAAACCTGCTTTTACAGTGCGATTTCCTCCCATTGACACCAATACCACAAAGAAAACCAATACGACCAACAACAAAATCAAATGGCAAGACATCCCAAGACTGAAGAAACTACGTCTAATCCTAATAATCCAGAGAGCCAGTCTAGTAGTCACGACGATGATCCTGAAATACCCTTGCGAATATTACGGGAAATTATAAACAAAGTCGGAGAACGTCAGTTGGAAACGGAACATGGGGCCGCGGTGGAGAACACTCCAGAACACATCCTCACTGGAAGTGAACAGCAAGATAGTAAACCACCCAAAAACCCACCTGAAATGGCCCAGCCGGCAGCTCGCCGGAGTACACGAGTACGCCGTGTCAGGAGACATTTTATTTAGAAGGGGAGTGTGTGACGCAGTAATTAAGACCAGCGGTAATCACACACAGCGTGACAATCACGTGAAGTATTTTCTTGGGAAAAGTACTCAGAGATGTCGGAACAGAAGATAGAACTTCTAGTATAAGCAAATGAAGAGAAAGATTATGATATTTTTAAATATTGACGATACGTGGACGATCGTTAAGCTCATACGGTAAATACGTACCTAAAATGAGCAGGTTTTGTGATTGGCTATATGGAACAAAAGTGGTTAGGATTCGGACATTGGTTTTTTTGTGGTTGATTTTATTGTTTTATTGTTTTAATCAACCAATCACAAAACTCGATAGTATAAACATGGCGACCCAGCTCATATCCTCCGAGCTCTCCCACATTCACTACAACATTGTGTATATTAACGCATTATTAAAGATTGTTGAAACAGAACAGAAGTGTCTAAAGTGTCATAATGTGTCTAAATAGACATTTTTTCAGCATGGATTTTCCGAGACCCCAATCTTATATTACGTCGTATAGACTTACAGGCATGGCGATAATATATCATTGATTCGCAATTAATTTGTTCGTCCTTACCTGATGAAACACTGCTACTGAACAGTTTAATTGTGTATTATCTGAGCTTTTGTTCGAAAAACACGCACTCAAACGGACATCCTCAACGACCCTTCGCCCAAATGCTCCATGGTTTAATGATAGTTTAAGAGTTATGAAGAAACAGAAACGACAGTTTGAGTGTAAATTTCAATCTACACGCCTTCAGGTTCGTCATCAATTGTACAAGGAACAATGTCGTATATACGCGCAAAAACAGATTATTATAAGGCTAAGATATCTAACTCTGATCAGAATCAGCTATTCTAAATGATTGAGGGGATGTTCCGAGTCAAATTTATTCCTTTACTGCCATCAAATGATTCTTCGCATGACCTGGCTGATGCTTATATAGTTGTTATTTTTCAACTAAGATTCAGTTACTTCATGATAAACTTATTACACATGAGTATAGTTAAGAAGCTATCTATAGCAGTTTACTATTCTTGTTATAAAAGCTCACTCAGTGAATTTACTGCTGTATCTGAAAGCTTTGTCTGTAACACTATCAAACAGTACTCGTCTAAGTCCTGTTTCTTAGATCATGTACCTACACATCTGCTAAAGGAATCTCTTGACGTGTTTAGCTGCCCCAATTACTGACATTATCAATTCATCTTTGTCCTCAGGAGTATTTCCTCTTTCTCTTAAGAAAGGTCTCATCCGCCCATTTATTAAAAAACCTACTCCTATTACTAACGTGGCTTTCTTGTCAAAAGTATTAGAGCGGATTGCTGCCAGACAGACAACAGATTATCTTATTGAGAATAACCTCCTTGCAAAAATACAATCTGCTTATAGACACTTTCTTATAACAGAGACAGCAGTTTTGCGTGTTTTCAATGACATCCTTTATACGCACTTGATGAAAATCAGGAAGTAGTATTGGTACTGTTGGACTTTTATTGGAGAGTTTTAAACATCGTTATGGGTTTAGTGGAACTGTACTAGACTGGTATCCGGCACTCATAACTTTCTGATCGGGTACAATCAGTTATGGTGAAGAATACGCTTTCCTCAAACAAACAATTACAATACGGTGTACCTCATGGTTCTGTTTTATTGCCAAAAATAAGTGTCAATGATGTGATAATCCTACTGGCTCAGAGGCTTGGAGATCAGAAATTATTAGACTTTCAAAGAATAAGAATAAGTCCTCAGATCCGAGATCTTGAGCCAAATACACGAATCTCACCTGGGTAAAACCAAGTGCAAACAACGCGCAAGGGAACTGTTGTTTTGGCCCGATGGGTGGCTTCTCAAATTGAAGAGCAAATTGCAAAGTGTGAAGTTTGTGCCACCCATCAAACAGAAAATGCCCGCACTGTTATTTTCAACGAGTAGTTTTAACTCCAGAATCGGGGTTTAAATTTTGAGTCCAAAACAATCCGATTTTTGGAGTTAAATGTTACTCTTCTTTTCGGAGTTAAAAATAACTCGGCAATGAAGAGTTAATTTTACTCCAGAAATTTGGGTTAAAATATAAAAATAAACTCCATGTTTTCGAGTTAAATGCACTTGCATGTCTTTATTTTAAACACTATCGTAACAAATATTTTTACTTAACACAAAACCAGTACGTCAGTTGGCTGACAGAGCCTTTTTTCTCCCAAAATGTACGCCACGAAAGGCCCACAGAAAAGAAACTCTAGCGGTGGGGTGGGGAGTAGTGGTAGAAAAGGCGGCGAGGGATTATTGCGAATTCGTATTTCTAGTTAGTATTGTTAGCGTGACGAACGCGTGACGAACGTATAGCATGCCATTAAATATTCCGTGTGAGGGACATGTGAGGGACGGAAGTAATTACCTCTAAGCCTCTTTCACCTTTACGATCCCTAGTCTTGTGTAACTTTGGGACCCCCATCGTATTCTGTCTCTGTGTTGCGAACGAAAGTAAGCCTCGTAGACACCTAATCCCATTCCACCTTCATAACCCTAAATTTAATATTTGGAATATCACCGATTTCAATTCCGACTCCTTGACTCTCATCAGGAGTTGTGCGATTGCCTAAGCGTTCGGCTGAGCCTATATATCTTAGCGTTCGACTGAACCTGCGTTTTCACCGCATACATGTGTATATGTACATACAAAGAGATGAACCCTAATAATTTTAACCGTATTATAGCTTATCTCGCTTTAGACTATTAGTGTACAGGATTCCTATGAGGAAGAAACCATTCGTGAAACAGTGCGAAGAACTGTTCAAGATCTCAAACATATTGACTTGGCGGAAAAAATATAAATTTAAACGACATTATGTTTACAGCGTTTTGCTATGCCAAATGCTTATACTGTTGCATGTTGCAACATTTCACCCGAGAGATGAACCCTAAACATTTTGACCGAATTGTCGCTTATCTCGCGTTAGGGTACGGGATTCCTATGAGGAAGAAACATTTCGGGAAGTTTTTTTTTAACCTTTTTGGTTAAACTGCACGACTCGCTTATTTTATGACGCCGTTGTCATGATGTATATTCACGTTGTTAAGGTTAAGATTTGCATAAGCCTACACGAACCCTAACCATTTTGGCCGAATTATCGCTTATCTCGCGTTAGTGTACGGGATTCCTATGCGGGAAGAAACCTTTCGGGAAACAGTGCGAAGAACTGTTCAAGATCTCAAACGCATCGACATAGAAAAATAATAAAGTATTCCGAAGAAACCATTCTCAAAATGATCAGGAATTACAAAATAAGGTTTCCTGGCATAAGAAGTATATTTATCTCTTAGAGATTTAAATTGGTTTACTTGAACGGCTTTACTTCATAGAGAACGACCGAGTGAGGAGTTCGAACGAAGATATAAAGCGGACTAACTAAACTTAGCAGCTTGAATAAATTTGTCCACCTGATCATAGATAAAAGCGTGGGAGCCATTAAGCGTAATTAAAGGATTACATGCAATTCCACAGACAAAAGAGGGCACACATATTTCGATAAACACTTCAAATAAATAGTATACAATATTGAGTTTATTAAGAAATTATTATTTTCAAGTTACAAATAGTGGTTATGATTTAAGTTCAATCATAATATTATCTCCAGTGCCATCGGTTACAATAGTATACGGACATGCAGTACAAAAAACAATATTGTGTGTTATCAGCCAAAGGTGATGCTATAAGGCACATAATTTACATTGATGAATATTGTTGTAAAAGTCTTGCCATAAACATTTGGGGCAGATAGCTAAATGTACACCAGTCATCTTGCTTTCACAGTAATCACAAATGTATCGACTATCATCTTCATCAATGTCATCTTGCAAGATTGTTTCTTCCTCTTCTTCTTCCTCGTCATCTTCGGAGTTCTTCGCGGCGCTTCTCTCTTCGCTGCTTTCATATTCCGAATCTGTATCTTCTGTTCCTTCGCGTGCCAGTAATGCAAGTACTTCAGGATTTTCAATGAGATTCTTATTGACTTTAACTTCTGCAAGCCCTCTCACGAAAACGTTTAGGCCAGGCGGTTTGGGAATGTCGGTATCGTATTCGGATACACAATATTCGATCAGATTGACAATATTTGTGTTCGGTATAGCTCTACCATTGTAAACGATTTCCCGTTGAGCATTCCATGTCAAAATGTCATGTGATATAAGCAAACTGTGGAGAAGATTTGAAGCCTTTTCAACATTGTTGTTAAAATGGGATAGTATACATGTCGAATGCGTTGATCATTGTAAAAGGGAGATGTTTCTTCGCTGGTGTCCATGGCTTCGACTGACTCTAGTACAATGAACTGATTTATTTTATACTAATTCGGCAAGTCCTTCTAAAACTGGACCAAGTATTATTTCGCTGGACCAGTATTTGTTTCTTTCTCATGAAACTTCTTCCGGGGTCAACTAAAGTACTTATGTCGTTTTCGTACGGTCTCACTTTTTCGATCGTTTCCCGAGGTAATTCGTATTTCATTTTGCAAACATTATGGATACAGTCATGTATACACTGAACTTGTTCGGGGGTAGCTCTCTCAAGAAGCGCCTGTTGTTCTCCAGAATTCGATAAACCGAAATGTCGAAGAAAAGCTCTCTGCTTCTTGTTAAACATCTCTGTACGATAGCCAACGTATAAATGACGAGGTCACCCCTGAAGTACACCTTTTATATTACTCTTTACTCATTTACTCATGGCTAAGATAACATAAGGACATAAGGATAAAGATAAAGATAAAGATAATGATAAAGATAAAGATAAAGATAATGATAATGATAAATATAAAGATAAAGATAATGATAAAGATAAAGATAAAGATAAAGATAAAGATAAAGATAAAGATAAAGATAAAGATAAAGATAAAGATAAAGATAAAGATAAAGATAAAGATAAAGATAAAGATAAAGATAAAGATAAAGATAAAGATAAAGATAAAGATAAAGATAAAGATAAAGATAAAGATAAAGATAAAGATAAAGATAAAGATGTTGGTTTCAAAGACATTTGTAACGTAATGCAGACCGCTGACCTAATGTTCAGCACATTACGTTACATCTCCCTTTCTTTATTACAGAATATCAACAATATAAAGCATTAACAACTTAAACGTTTATAATAATTGTATCTATAAGTCAAGTCTCATAGATGGCTTAACCGTGCGACCACTTCGCGTAACGTAGGAATTGTTTTGTCGCTTAGAAGTAGGTCTTGTGCCAGGTGTAACGATTTGGGTAGTTTCTGTTGATCTTGTACAGTCATCATCTTCAGGTAGTTCTTCAGATTCACTCGATTTCTCTCTGTTGGCAGCTTCCGAGGATGTGCGAAGATGACGACGATTACGACGATATCGATGACCCATTGACTCTACAACATAGGAACGAGAAGCACTGTGTCGTCTGAGGACTGTTGCTGGAAGCCATCTCTTTGTTCCTGGTAGAGGTGCCATTCTTATTTGTTCTCCCGGTTTCAGTTGCGAGAGCTCCTTGGTTGTAGGTTTGTCATGATAATATTTCTGTTTGGCCTTTTCTAAACTGAAGTGTCGTTTGACATCTTGTCGGTTGTATGGATTAGGAGTCAGAAGAAGTCGTGCAGATGGAAGTATATTCCTGGGACGTCGACCCATCAGGAGCTGTGCTGGCGATGGGTTGATTCCATCTAATGGAGTTGTTCTGTAATCTAGCAGGGCCAGTTGCTTGTCTGTAGTCTTCTTCCATAAGCCTTTGACGGTCTGTATTGCTCTTTCTGCCTCACCGTTTGACCTTGGAAAGTACGGGCTGGAGGGGTTGTGGCTGATTCCGTAGTCTTTACAAAAAACTTTAAACTCTTCAGACATATATTGAGGGCCACAGTCACTTCTCAACGTTTCTGGAATTCCATGTCTACTGAACTGGGATTTCAGTGCTTCGATTAATGTCTTGCTTCGGACATCTTTTAGCTGATCCACTTCAATAAATCTTGAATAATAGTCCACAGTCAACACATAGTTCTTGGATTCAAACTCAAACAGTTCCGTCTCCACTTCCAGAAACGGCAAGTCTGGTGTCACTGATGGCATTAGTTCTGCAGGTAGGTTCTTCTGGAAATCAGCACACTTTGAGCAGTTCTTTATGGACTGTTCAATATCAGAGTTCATTGCCGGCCAGTAGAGCACTTCTCTAGCTCGTTGTTTACATTTGGCAATTCCGAGATGAGACTTGTGAATCAGGTTCAACATTGCTTTCTGCTGACTTGGTGGTATCACTATCCGCATTCCTTTGTAGATCACTCCATCCGTTGTTTCTTTCCCAAATATGTAACAGTGAAACTTCTTGCAGGCATGAACAATGGATAGCATTTCTTTCTCCAGTTGTGCATATCGTGTCTCTGTGCCTGTCATGGAACGGGAGGAGTAGGCTACTGGTCTGTTGTCCTGTACGAGAACAGCCCCAAGTCCATCTTTGCTGGCATCGCAGTGAATTTCTACTGGCTTGCTTGCATCATAGAACTTTAAAACTGGAGGTTTGGAGCAGATGTCCTTAAGAGTAAGTGTATGATCCCGATCGGCCCCACTATTTTTCTTTTCCTTTTTTATTTTGTTTTCCTTTTTTTTTTAAATTCAGTTTTGTATTTATTTATTTACTTATTTTTGGGTGGACTAGCTAGTATGGTTCTATTGTTCCTTTCTAGTCCTTCCCCACTGTATTCATGTATGTGTTTTTTTCCATATTGTATATACAGTGAAAATGGATTAAATTAAATTAAATTAAGAGTGTTGAAGTAATATTTAAAGGCCGAGAAAGAGGACTAGACCAGGTTTTCAAGTACGAGGATTGAAGTACGAGGAACAAATCCGAGTACTTGAAAACCCTGTCTAGTCCGATTTCGAGGCCTTTGAATGACTTCTCAAAACCAATTAGTGTAATCCCTAAGTGTAATCCCTAAGTGGATTATTAATGATAAATGTAATCCCTAAGTGGATTATTAATGATACATGGATGATTTAATTTGGTGCAGAAAATGTATGTCTTCAGTTATTTGAATAACAGCATGCTAGCGTTTTCATTGCGGCCTTAAACTTTCGGTATGTATTCGTGCTCGATTAGTTCTTGACGTCATATTCACAGCACCGGACTGGAAATATTATTTCTTGTCCTTGGACTGGAAAAAATATTTCTAGTCCTCTGCCCAGTACTTTACTGGCATTTCTAGTGTCATCACGTGGTCAATTTAGAAGATCTGATTGAATAATTTGCTCATGAATTATTAATGAGTTTGAGAAGGCTTGTTCTTGAGCTGGTTGCCAGTCAAACAAGACATCTGTTTTTAGAAGCTCTCGAAGTGGTGCATCTACGTTGCTCAAATTGGGAATAAACTTTCCCAGGTAGTTCACAAATCCTAAAAACCGTAAGGCCATAAGGCCATAAGGCAAAGGCCATAAGGCCATAAGGCCATAAGGATATAAGGATATAAGGATAAGGATAAGGATAAGGATAAGGATAAGGATAAGGATAAGGATAAGTATAAGGATAAGGATAAGGATAAAGATGAATTCATAGAACATTCCTGAGAAACATCATTTGGCTTCTAGTCTTCACCGAGTGAACATGTCATTTGCCTGTGATAACTGCGGAAAGAACTTTTAAACCCGAGGTAATCTTCAGCGTCATATCAAGTACAGTACGTCCATGCATGGAGGAGGTGACCATTTTAATGCTCCGCCTCCAGTCGTCGGTGGATCTTCCATTATGAAACATCCTTTTACGTGTATTGTGGCTGGATGTACTCAAAGTGGCAAGACCGTTTGGGTGAGAAAGCTTTTGAAAAACGCTCAAGCAACCATCAGTCCCCCTCCTCCTGAACGTATCATTGGTGTTATGGCCAGTGGCAACCTATGTACTTGGATATGATCACAACTATACCAGGAATTGAACTCAATGAAGGAATACATGACGACATTGCCGAAAAGAACGTTTCAGATGTCTCTGAACGCAGACTCGTCGTTCTCGACGATCTTATGGCTCAGTCAGGGGACGATATTCCAAATAATATAATATATAATCCAATATATGATATATAATATATAATATAATCCAATATTCAAATATATATTCCAATTTATGAATTAAACCTATTATAGATAAAATAAACGGGATTTTTAAAGAACGAGCCAGTTCTATACAGTGCTAACTAAAATTTACTCATACAAATTTCTGTGTCCGGTACACGAAGTAAGATCTACCCCCTTACTTGATTCCTGAAGACTTAATATTATCGAATACTTCTAGCTCACTTTTTAATTTCTGGCTTTCCCTCTCCCTTCTTTCCATACTGGTGTGTCTTAGAATGGTTTCTGTTCTTATATAGGTTTCAGGTTTCAGGCATTGATTCTGTTTTACTTCAGTGTTTACGTTTCTAAATATAAATCTTCGCTTGACTTGACAACTTTGCGTTTTGATCAACATTTCTGTTGATCAAAACATACTCATATTCTGTGCTCGCATACTCATATTATGTACTCATACTGTACTCGCCTTTCCCTTTTGTCTTTTTTAAAAATTAGTTCCACGCGATATCTCACATAACAAAGGAAAATTTTATTTTCCGCCCAGTGGAGATTCGACACTTATGGCGGTTTTGCACTAGGCGAATATTTTCGCGCGAAGCGAATTTCTATATTCATATTTTTGATTAGTTCCAGCTGAGAGCTCATAAGTGACATGTATAGGACGTAATTGGACAACCATACATGTAGTTGGGAGAATGAGTGTTCATTTGACTATTCTATGACAATAAGCCAGTGCGTCGGATAAATCTTATTTCAATTCATAATATCAGGCTGTGGAATTCAGTATAACGAATTTGCAAGTGTAAATAGAAATGCAAATGTCCATTGTGGTTTTAGCCTGATGTTATGAATTACATTTTTATCCCGATGCAGAACACGTCATTTTGACGAGCAGTGGACATTACGAACATAGATAAATTTACCCAAGAGTATTGCATAATATGTGGTGATTTCAAGATTGACTGCAGGCGATCAGATGAAGGTCAGAAACAGCAGCTAGTTTAAATATTTGGTTCCTCATATCAGAAAAAGTTGCATCTACCTTCCTACAACCGATAATGGATCACTTCTGGATCATCTGTACACCAATATTGAAGACGAATACGCGTTACAAGTGGAATATATGAATCATATTTTTCAGACCACAAACCGGTGTGGTGTGCCTTAAAATAGATTAGACATGTATATACATATAATACATACATAATAATGATCGCTTCATGATATGTCTTACACACAGGTTAAAAGTTAAAAAGTTTAAAAACTACCAAACGTAATTTTAGACTACAATACCATCTTCAGGGTACAGCTCAGTGAACAATCAAACTAAACCTTAAAGTGCCCCTAACCTCAAGATTTTTTATTGTCTTATTTGGAAGAACTTTTAAAATGATAAAGTAACTTCTTTTAACCATTTTCGTTTCTTCGCTTTCTTTTTGAGATATAACAGTTTGTTTGATATGCAAATGTCAGGAATTTACGTCACACATGCCTAGTGACTTATTGGAGAAATGTGTGTATCTCTTTCATTCTCGAACGAAATCCTTTAAAATCGAGAAGTTTGCCGTTGTGGGAGAAACACGCAAACGTGTTATTCACACTTTAGTGTTTTTATTTGATGAACGCAACGATATATAACATTCTCTGATAACTCTTTATGCATACTGTCTGACGTAAATTCTGGAAATTTGCATATCAAACAAACTGATATATCTTAAAAAGAAAGCGAAGAAACGAAAATCTTCAAAAGAAGTTACTTTATCATTTTAAAAGTTCTTCCAAATAAGATAATAAAAAATTTTGAGGTTAGGAGCACTATATTTTGTATACTATAATAAAATTGTCGTATATTATGTAATAAAAGATTGCTGGTAGTATCATAGGAATAACGAGACCATTGGTTGCGTTATAAAGCAACCCATGGTTATAAGCAAGCTTATAAGCGACCTTGAGAGATTTGTCACCTATCCCTCGTTTTGAACGTTATCTCGATCAATATTTAACCGTTTTCAATTGTGAAAACAGATTTGGAATTGGCGAGTGTAAATACATAACACACGTACCTATTATAATATATATATATATATATATATATATATATATATTATATATATATATATATATATATATATATATATATATATATATATATATATATATATATATATATATATATATATATATATATATATATATATATATATATATATATATATATATATATATATATATATATATATATATATATCGCTAAATCGTAGAATACCCGTCCACTTTATACACAAATATCCAGCATATATCAATATAATAGTGTATACATATACGCAAATTACACACAATAAACTGTATACGTTATCTCGATCAATATTTAACCAATTTCAATTCTGAAAACAGATTTGGAGTTAGCGAGTCTAAATACATAACACACGTACCTGTTATTTTACGCAAACGTGTATGCCCTTCGTAAAAACATCTTTATGTTTTAGTTCTTCTGATAACGGTGCGAAGTTTGCAAGTGGTTATTTTGCAGATTTTCAGAAGGAATATGGATTCAAGCATATTACGTCTAGTCCGCGGTACCCGCAGTCCGTAACGGAGAAGCTGAAAGAGCTAGGTGTGCAGACAGTCATAAAATTATTAAAGAAAGCTGGTGATCCATATATATAAAGCTTTGTTGGATTACAGAACGACACCACTAGAAAGAATTAGTTGATCTCCCTCACAGTTGATGATGAATCGACGACTAAAGCCAACTCTTCCTGTAAGGAAATCACTTCTGGTGGCTGAGAATGCAGAGGAAATCAAAGGAGCATTGGAGAAATGGAAATTGATCCAAAAGACTCTTTATGAAAAAAGATGCAGTGAAGAATTGTCGCCACTTGAAACCGGCCAGAAAGTCCGAATGCATAAAGATGACAAATGGTTACATACACCGTGATCAGTAAACATCATACGCCTAGATCCTATTAAAATATCCATATTCCTTCTGAAAACGAAGTTGGCTAAAATGTCCACGTGGTATTCTCCAAGCGCAAGTATTCTAGGGTGTCCGGGGCATGCTCCCCCGAATTAAATTTTAAATTCCCAGGATATCTCAAACACCATTTCCCGTATTCTGAGGCGAGTTTTTAAAAGTAATCTGAAGGCCATAATTCGCAAAATTTTGTTATTATTAAATCAGAACATGGTACAATACAATAGAGAGGTTAACAACCTTTCAGATATACCATGGCGTATAGAGTTGAACATTTTAGGACGGAATTCTACAATAGAAACTGTTCTAAAAAGATACGCTATTCACTTTAGGGATATTTAAAACAAATTAATTTGATCGGTTTCATGTCTTGCACGACTGGAGGACTAAAAAGGTCACATGAACGAACTAATTCTTTAAAAAGGTATACTAGTCTATGTGCAAGTTACTCGTGCCAGTAGGACAGAGGTAACAGTCCCGTTTTATAATCTATCGTTAAATATCCAGAATAAACTTAGTTGAGCGGAATTGATTCTTTCGATGTTCAGTATTAACGACATGGACTACAGCGCCCAGACTTGGGAACAGTATGGAAAATAACTCCTAAATAATATAAAGTTTTAGCGTAATACGCACGTGTGGGTCATGGGCATCATAGGAAGACCTTCTTATACAACCCACGATTTTGTTCGCTTTAGCCGATACTGCATGTACACGATTGCGTGTTCCATACTTCCATTTAAGGTCATCTTTCCATTTACCATCACATATAATCCACCAATCAACTGTCTCTATTAGCATCACATGGCAGCCAAATATTTTACGATGAAGGGCAGCTACATATCGGGCAGGAACCTATGGACTGTTTACACGGGCTGTTCACGTGCAAAGCAACGTCACTCGCGTGACTCGATTTGCAATATTAGGATTAATCTTCTGTCTCGTCCAATATTGAATTCTCGACTTAAATATTTTGTAATATTGGGCTCAGAGGAATCCAATAAGTAATAATATTTCGAACTAGTGTCACAGCATCACGTGGCAACTGTCAATATTTTTGGATGTAGAACAGCAACCTGTGGACAGACAGCAACCTTTGAACTGACAGCAACCTTGGAACAGTGCACGTGCAAAAGTGTCACGTGCATGCCTTATCTTGCAGACCTTATATCCTTAGAATTAACAAATTTCCCATAGAATTTCAAAGATTTATAAGAATCATCAAGACAGTCTATTGTGGTATATTACAAGTAATATTTGGCATTTCACTCGATTAAACTACAAGTTCTAAGGATTTATGGTGAAGGAAAATTTCGAGTGCGAAAATGCAACTGTGACCGTATAACAACGCGGGGGCTGTTTAGAATACCGCGCATACCTCGTACGCATTGCTCTATTTAGTTCAGGGTACGAACAAGAATTGTACAGAGTACGCGCTCCCGCTCAAAGCCTCAAAGGATACTTTGGAGTTAAATTGGTATGTTTGTTTTATTGTTTATGCAGTATATTATTTTGTTAGTAATGATAGTTACCTTTTAATAAGTTATATATCATTGGCATGGTACTTGAATATTACTTACGCTGTGAGCCGGTAACACATGAGTCGACAATCGTAGCAATAATTCTACATTATTGTTTGCACTTACATTATTGTGTGCACAATTTGGGCACGATATATTGCTCAATTATCACTCTCATCAGTTAGGCAAAATGTTCAGTTATATTTTAACCTCAAGGTCTTTATGTTGTCGACAGTCAACAGACACAAATTATACCTTCGTTTGTATTGTTTTTAGCGAGCACGACTTTGCTACGTTTTTTTAGAGACCACGATTTCGCTAGGTTTTTTAGAGAACACCACGACTTTGCTAGGTTTTTTTAGAGAACACCACGACTTCGCTAGGTTTGGCTTCGTTTGTATTGTTTTTAGAAAGCACAATGGCTTCGCTAGGTTTGATGCTAACGAGCACCATGGTTTGTTTAGCTTTTTGACGAGCACAATGGCTTCGTTTGATTTGAGTTGCGTGATACCCACACGCAGATATAAATGTCTGATCGGAATACTGATCACCGCGCACACAATGGCTCCTGAGAGAAATAATGAACTCACACCAATATACACCTAAAATAGAAGGAAAACTGTATTCACAAACAAAACAATTTGATATCATGCCCATGAGAAGTGATGCTGTGATGACAAGAAATTGCAGATACCTCACAGTCACTGAGCCATATCTCCGTTTGGTGAGCGTATCTTAGACCCCGTTCACACGATGACGGTACGAAATCGTACCGGCAACCGGTATTATTTCATGCCGTTACGGTGTCGCGTTCACACGATGCCGGTATGATTTCGAGTTTTTGATTATTGCGAACCGTTTTGATGGCAGTCACTATTCAATGAGTCACTAGTATATTCGATACTGCCATAAACGATTAAACGCTATTATGCCTCGGAAGAAAATAAACAAAAAGTAACGAAGAATTGGTTCCAAGCTTTGGCTGGACCGATGAGGAAATATCATTACTTCTTAATCTAGTTCGAAACTACAAGTCGAAACAGATACATGATGGCTTTGACTGCAGGGAGTCGATCAAATCAAAGTATGTCGACATAACAGAAATTGTTGTCGAACAATATCCAAGTACAGGAGAAGTTGATCGAGAAAGTTTCCCTAAGTATGAACCTGCAGAAGGAAGCGCCACCGCGCAACCGCGCTTCTTTTACCCCGTATTTTTTAGCATTACGGTTTCATGTAATTTCATGCCGGTATCGTGTGAATGCAAGGCTTAGCCGTAACGATTTTCGTTACGGTTTCATTTCGTACCGGCATCGTGTGAACGGGATCTTAGTCGTCGACAAGAAAATACTTCCTACTGAAATAAGGTTTCAAAGGCAGAACAATTCGTTCAAACTGCACAGCGTTGGAACTTTAATACACGTGATAAAACTTCTACGTCACAAAAACGTAATAAAACTAAACAAATAAATAAATATCTCGATATACGGCAATTTACACATATCCAGATTTCCTTTACTATACATATAGGTCCGCAAAGAGATCTAGGCACGATGGACCTATAGTACGTATTCCATATAAGGTCATATCGGACGGGACTGGGAAGAGCAAATACATTGCCCTGGCTGCTCCTAGTTAATTGGATTGTAGCCGCCAAAGCTATAGAATATATTAAAGGAAAGTTAAATGATCTATTTACAACATACGTACAGCTTACCCTGGTAGCTAACTTAGTTCTCTTTAAAAGCGGATAATCGAACATGCCCAAATATATAATTTTCGTATTACGAATACCATTTTGTAAACAAAAACACGAACTTTCGGCTGTCTTCGACGAACGTTTTCTTGAGAAATAATCAACTTCCTAAGCTACAATATATATTAAAACAAAGATAAATTATCTGTTTACAATATGCGTACAGCTTATCCGGCTAGCGAACGTAGTTTTCTTAAAAAGAGCGGATAATCCAACATATCGTAACGTGTTAACAATCCCACATCCAGTGGGCTGGAACGTATGCAACGTATTTGCTCTTCCCATGCAGTCCCGTCCGATATGACCTTATATGGAATACGTACTATTTAACAATTAGTCACCGAAGTCGAGGTGATTATCGGTGAATATTTACCGAGCCGCGAAGCGGCGAGGTAAATATAACGATAATCACCGAGACTGAGGTGACTAATTGTTTTAGTGGAAATTCACAGGTGACTATCAGAGAGAAACAACTGAAAGAAAGCAACAGATATAAAAACGAACAATATATGAACATCATGCTCTTGCAAGTGAAGGCCAAAACTAACAAAAAGCGATTTTGCTGTCAGATAAAGCAGAACTATATGGTGGAAGACTAAAGACTGGGTTAACATAAAGAGCAACTGTTGAAAGATCGAGACAAAACTGGTTTTTGCTTGTTAATGTTTTAATAGTACAAAGCCGGCTTCACTTTTGTCCAGCTCAAAGTACCTTTGTCAACCTGCAGTTTTTACCTGGTAAAGCAATGACTTCTTCAGCAGACTTTGGTTTCTCTTCCCCGATGGAGATACAGAACCATTGCTGTTTCGAGTAAAACTCAAGGATATAATTCTGTATATCAGCATTCTGTCTCGTACGCTTTTTGGATTGTTTCACGTCTGGCAATGTTTTTTTTTCTGAACCGTATCACCGCTATTTTTCCTTCACTGAAGAGCAGCTCGAGGTAGGAACTTAGTATTTTATTAGCCTCACTGAATAAGTAATACTGTCACAGATTGATATTTGTTTGTTGTACGGAGGATGACGGTCGAGCAGCTCGGATTGACAACAAACTTGTTTTTTTGTAAAAACTGCCGTCTTTTTTCAGGTAGAGTCGTAAAATATTAACTGAAGCATTTGTTCATCTCTGCAACAATCATGCTAATAAGATTTCAAACGTTGTCTTAAAACGTTATCTTAAAACGTTGTCTGTTTGTTGTTCAAACTATTCTGTTAAATAAAGATTTTTTTCACAAAATTACTTGTTGTTTTGATCGTGTGGCCGATTGCCGTTGACACCACCAACAAGAGTTTAGCTATGAAATTAGGGAGATTCCTATATCTTATTTAGTTGCTTCTTTAGTTTGTTTTTGCAGAATAGCATTTTATTCAATTTTATTCACTTTTTCGTACGTAATATCGATAAATCGAGAAGCCGCCATTTTTTAATCGCTGAAAATGTTATTGTCACCTCGCGCGAGGTGACTATCACAAAATAGGCCGTCCATCTCGACCAATCACGGCACGAGAAACTCTATAGTCACCTGTCAATTTCTACTAAAAGTATATATTACGGTAACAACAATTATTGGATGAGCTTTTTGTGATATCTGGAATAATCAAGGTCGAGCATTTCATTACTTCTGAGAGTAATTTCCAACAAGTTAGAACTGACGAAATATCGATCTTTAATTCTAAAGATTTTACGATTTTCTGATCTTTATCGCTGAATTCAGTAAAGCATAAGCTGTCGCCATCTTTCGACGAGATTTTGTCGTTTTTGACGAATTTCAGGTCGTAGTAATTACAACAAGACGCCGCCCGGTAGGCGTTAAAGGGACACTCCGGCCCAAATACAAATGCAGTTCATATGAAAGATCTTACTGACTTTAGTTTATTTCCAAAGTTTCAGCATTCCTATCAATTTAGTTGAGAAGATATTGCTAGTTGAAGTTGAAAATTTGTGGATTTTGACGCCATATTGGTTTTGAAAATATGACGTCATTGAGTGATTCTTTATCGTCAGTGGAGCTGTTTTGATGGCGATCACATAGTGATAGTTATTGTGAATGGTCTTTGGACGAAAATTAGTCGAAATAAACTATTTAGTTCATCATGCAGGAAAGTAGAGGAGCTTCTTAGGCATAATACGAGATCACGTCACTCAGTGACGTCATATTTGAGAAACAAAATGGCGTCGAAATTGGACAAACTCTCCAAATTCAACTAGCCACATCTTCTTAACTAAATTGATAGGAATACTGAAACTTTGGAAATAATCTAAAGTCAGTAAGATCTTTCATATGAACTACATTTGTATTTGGCTCTGTTGCTTGATCTTTCGCGATCCGACAAAAAACAGAGCCGAAACCTAGACTCGTGCTACCACAAGTAGCCCGAGTAAAAAGACGTCAGGAACGCAATTTAAATAACGTGTCGACATAAGGAAATGTTTTACCTGTAAGTTTAAGTGCATTTTTATCGTAGAAATCGTCAACGTGTTGAGAAAAGGAACCTAGCAACGCCCATACAAACGTCTTTTTAACTGGTATATCTTCATTTTTCTTTACATTACTGATGATACATTGATGTTATTTTATAAAAGAAATAAAATAATAGTTATCGCTGCGATATTATGTCGTTATAATGGCACTTAATTAATTGAAGTTGTTGTGAGAAAGTAATTATTTATCAATTCTTGATAAGATTTTCCTCGCTTTGACCTATTTTTATTAAAACTTTTAAATATTGTTTGTTTCTTTTTGGAAATTCCTTTTGGAAAGGAAAATCCATCAAAGTGGAAGCACTGTCTGGGGTCCACTTTTTCTAATTATTTCCACTACATCTCTAAAGTTCGCAATTGCGACGCGCATGAGGTGACATTCCTGCAAACATACCGTCAAAACTATTAACTTGACTGAAATTTCCTATTTTCCAGAGATTTTGACCAAACTAATTCAAACTTACCAAACATATTTATCATACAATAGAAACTATAGTTTACAAGGGAGGCGATGGTGGGGGTTTGGCGGGGAGTTAGGGTTAGAAAACTCGTTAGGCTGGTTAGGGTTAGGGTCTTTGTTGTTTTGGGGTTAGCGGTTATTTGTCATACATTCACAGCTACATGTTACCAATGTAGACTGTCTACATTTATTAGGCGGAGATTAGGGTTGGATATTAGGTACGTCTTACGGTTCTAATAAAACAATTCTAATATGACGTGTCGAACGAATCGAACGATAACCGATAACGGGCAGTGTATTTACGTAACACCAAATGTGTCTATTGGATAACCTAATATTGGGGTCGTTCAAATAGAGCGAATCGAAGGAACCGAAAATGTGTTTTCGGATCTATACCAATCGAATGTATTGGACATGAAGGCGCAATTTGTGCTGAGGCAAGCAATGCTGAATGATTAAAGAATATATTTCCAGTGAAGTAATCGTTGATACTAGTGTTCATGAATATTAAGTTTTTAATAGAAATGCTAACATGCAATCCATGGGTCTGTTTGTCTGTCTGCTTGTTTGTTTGTTTGCTTGTTTGTTTAGTTTTGCTTATTCCTTTTGTTATTAGATAAACATCAACACTTCACGATAGTGATATAAAGCTTGCTGTATACGTTAGCCTGGAACTTATGGCCGCGTCAGTATAGTGGACTGGAACTGTAAGGTAAAGGTAATGTTAAAATTTTGTTTAAGCAGGGTGGCCTATATTCAGCTCAAAGGCTGGTATCCGGGCCCTGCATTTTTTGTAACTAAATTACAACAGACCTAAAATAGTCAAAACTAAAATTACATACAATAGGAATTACAAGAGTTGATAAAAATATTATTTCTTATAAAAATAGAAATTTTCGCTAACTTACTAAAAATTGATAAATTATTTTCCGTCCTTAGTTACTGAAGAACTTCATTAAAAGTCGATGCTCCACTATAAATAAAAGTATTTTTGCCAAAATTACGTCTAACTTTAGGAAAGGTAATACAGTCCTAATACGTCTTGTCTTATAATTATGGACACAACTTTGCCTTGAGAAGTAGTCAGCTAGATATTCTGGTACAAGACACTTTAAGCATTTAAATACCAATAAAACCTTATGGTAGGATCGTCTGTTATGTAGAAATACCCATTTTAATTGTTTCATGGCTTCTAACGAGTCTACAGCTCCATCAACTATAACCTTTTCCACTCTCTTCTGAAGTCGTTCCATCCGATCTTTATCTTGTAGTAACAAATTACTCCTTGGAAGGTTCAGCCGGGGACTACAAAGTGAAAATGTTTCGAATCCGACCGATAACAACCTCGTCAACGTCTTTGAAAAACTATTTTCCAAATGCGCTGTCGCAAGAAAAATGGCGACCAGGGTTGAAAGATATAGAATGCTATCTTGCTTGTGATCCAACAGGAATATATGTTGGTGACCTGGACGACAAACCTATTGCAGTTATTTCTATAATTAAATATGAAGACGGATACTGTCATTTTGGATCATACGTTGTTGACAAACAATACAGGAACCAAGGATATGGATCAAAGTTGTTCAATGAAGTACTGAAGAAATCCGCTCCTATAAAGAATATTTCTTTGTATGCAATGCCTGCAATGGCAAAGAAGTATGAAAAGTCACTTAACGTGGTGAAGCAATGGTCTGTTGGGAGATATGATCTTAACATTTCAAAAGTTGTAAAAGCACTTCAAGAAAGTCCAGTCAGTCCACCTTTTGTCGATGTCAAACGGATCAACGAAGTAGATACACAAGCTTTGTACAACTACGATACGTCCGTGTTTGGGTACAACCGTCAACAGTTCTTAAAGCAATGGTTTCGTGCCAGTGGCAGTCATGCCCGTGTTGCTGTTGATAAAGAAGGATCTATTGTTGGCTATGTAGTTGTGCGGGTAGTCTTCAACAAGGATGAAGGCTATAGAATTGGGCCACTGTTTTGCGAGTCAATTGAAGTTGCAAAAATTCTTGTTAAAGAAACACTTCAAGAAGTTATTGAACTCGGCATGTCTTCCTCACAGTCTGTGATGATAGACAGTCCAACAGAGATAAATCCAGAGCTGAAAGAATTCATTACACTGCTTGAGGGAGTACATATAATTCATACTGAATATATGACATCGAATGGTCTTCCAAGAGGACGTTTTAACAACTGGTTTGCTGTCACTACACTTGAGGCTGGTTAAAAGAACTATCAACAGAGATAAATAGCCCAAGAGGTGAAATAATTCATTAAAGTGTGCCCCTAACCTCAAATTTTTTTATTGTCTTATTTGGAGATTTTCGTTTCTCCACTTTCTTTTTGAGATATATCAGTTTGTTTCATATGCAAATGTACGAATGTTATATATCTTTGCGTTCATCAAATAAAATACTAACACTTGTGAATAACACTTGACTGTGCGTGTAATTTCCAGTCTCACAACACCAACTTCTCGATTTTAAAATATTTCGTTCGAGAATGAAAGAGATACACATATTTCTCCAATAAGTCATTATGCATGAGTGACGTAAATTCCGGACATTTGTATATCAAACAAACTGAAATATCTAAAAAAGAAAACGAAGAAACGAAAATCTTCATAAGAAGTTACTTTATCATTTAAAAGTTCTTCCAAAAAGGCAATAACAAATTTTGAGGTTAGGCACTTTAACATTTTTTGTAATTTTTAAGCTCATGCATATAGTCAGTCTAATTCCTATCAATTAGGTCTTTGCCAATATCCACATTGGCCAATACTTAATATCTAGAATAATAACTTATAATAATCTTAATAACGTCATGTGACCCTATATTCAATGATCAAACAGGTTTGCTGTAACTACACTTGAGCGTGGTTAAAAGAACTATAGCAGTCTAACAGAGATAAGGACTGGTTATTATTTATGGTCTGGATGGGACCCGAAGAGAAATAGATTTGGTCCTGAAAAATATGTTACCCAACCAAATTAAGATGAGAAATTTAACCGTCCCAACCATTTATGTGTAAAGAAAATATTTTGCCCAACCCAAGAAGGAAAAAGTTAGATAACGCCCAATACGCAGCACATCGTCTATACAGGTTTTAATAACAAACCCAAATAGATATACAGACAGATCCTACTGTGATATTACTATTTCCTTATACTGAGCAGGAATCCAAGGAAAACAAGCTGGTGTATATGATAACAAATCAAATTGTGCAATGATGACTAAGGAGAACTGATAATGAGATTCCAGTTTTAAATGATTTATGTAAATAGTCATGAACATTTTGCTACCCATCCCTTCAGAGAAGTGATTTTTTTATCCAACCATTTAGGTCTTAGAATTTTCAGTTACCCAACCATTTTCTCTTCGGCTCCACCTAGGCCATAAATAACGACTGGTCCCTAAATCAAGAGGTGAAAGAATTCATTAAGAATTTAACATTTTTTGTAAGTTTTAAGGTCATGCATGTAGTCAGTTTAACTAATAGCACTTTGTCGAGATGACGTCAGTACCCATGTTTGTCCGTATTTACCCATAATTATTGCTGCCATAACAAAAGAAAATATGTCATTTGCAATAATTTGTGAGTCAAATTGGTTTGTTTGTCCGCATTTTGAGCTATTAATAGAACCGCTTAAAGGGATATTCCTATCAATTAAGTCTACAACTAATTAATTTACTTATAAATAACGTTTATGCCAAGTGCTGCCTCAAAATTCATGGAAGCCTAATTTTTGATAAAATTTCCAAAATGAATCCACTGTAGTATGTACACATTTTTTTCAATTATTTTAATTATATTTAAATACAGCAGACTTAAAGGACATGTGAAACGAAAATTGAGATTTTTATCGATTTATTTGCTAGGACCCCTACAACGATCGCTTTTTCCAGTTCTTTCATATCTTATTTCGTTCTTGAGTTATTCAAGGTGGTGTAATATGACATATGACGTCACAAGGTGTACCACCATTATGACTAATCTCAAAATGAAACATATCTTCAAAACTATTGAATGAAATTGCTTGAAACTTTGCAAGAGTATACAGTTCACTAAATTGGATATCCCATGTCAAGAACTCAAGAACGAGATGCGATATGCAAGAACTGTAAAAAGCCATTCTTTATCGTTTTATGAGTTCTTTCAAATAAATCAATAAAAAAGTGAACTCAATTTTCGGGTCATATGCCCTTTAAATTACAAATGCTATCACTTGTCTGAATATAATTGGCAAGGTGTTTCACTGCATACAGAATGCATTATGACTACAGTATGTACAATCGTTGCAGAAATTAGTTCGAACACCTTGCCAAATGTACCCCATGCTTTGGAATACATTAGGAAAGTATATTAATTTATGTTTATTGGCACCCCCTTCTCCCCATTTCAACGTTGTTTTCTATAAATTACATGTTTACTTTGTCTTGTAGCGCACTCAACAAGTATTTGGTTAACAACAACCTTGAAAAGGGGGGAAGGGGGTGTCGATGACGTTGAAAACGGGTAGTGTTCCAACAATTTCTGCAACGATTGTAGTTGGTGATTCGTAAACAAATTTCTGATAAATTACTGCCACTATAAATAATGCTTCTTACTGTGGCAAAGCTGTCAGTGGAATCACAAGTGTCTGATATGTTATGGCAAAGCAAGCGCCAAACAAATAGACGCTGACTAAATAAATACCAGAAATAGTATGTAACATATGTTTATGGTGTTGTTGCACTATTATTTATATTGTCTAACTTTTATTGGAGTTCTTGTTGAGCATGCAATACTTTCAAGGAGATCGTTGCACATATCCACGACTCCACATATTATACTGCAATTGTCGTTCGAGAATACATCACGTTCCACTGCAACCACTGTATTTGATTTTCCCAAAGAACTGATAATATTGTATTTACTGCATACGGGAGCGCTTTGTGTTCTGTGGCCGGGAGAGGAAATGCTTTCAATCAAATTAAGAACATCAATTATTCCAATAGAAAATCTATCAAGAATAATTGGCGGCGAAAAATCTGCTTGGTAAAATTGTGCTCTCCAATATCGCGATGATTTATCCAATGACGGGCGAAAACGGAAAATCACCACCACACATAGAATTTATTTATTTATTTATTTACTAATTTATTTATTAATTGACTAGCTAGGTTACAAAATGAAGTAACAGCACATTTTAACAAGAAGACTTGACAGGAAATGACATGCACAGGTGACATTTTACACAGACGGTTTTAAAAGTTTGCGAATTGAATTTTGACATTGTACATGGATAGGCAATGCTATTTGGCATACTTCTCAAATATCATGCATAGTATAAATTCTTAATTTCACGAGAAAAATCATATGCTTACTTGTTTATTATGTACATGACATGACTTAAAAATCACCATGTTTTGTGACTTGAGTTATATTTGTGTATGACAAGTAGTGGCAACTGGAAAACGTTCCAGTATATAATAACCACCATTTTGAATTTTATTCTCAAACTTGTTCCCAGTGTCTTATCTCTTTTCATTAATTGCAGTGCAATTAACAAAATAATTGCACTCCTCTCCACCAATTAGAATGCGATCATTTTGTCATGTATATACAGTAATAAATATATGAATTACTTCTATAGTTACTCGGGCCTCCCCCTGTGTGGAGAGCACGAGTCTTAAAAAGGGCTCTGTTTATTTGGCAATGTCGCGAAATGGCAATTCTTGCATCATCCCACTTGGGACTGGGTACGAGATCGATCTGAACCACTGCATATATTTATGCGCCATTGTCATATTTTTAATATTCATCTGGTTACCTTTCCTCGAGTGTTCTTCACTGAAAATATTTGATGTGGCTGGCAGTATCTTGATCTCACGATGCTTACAATCGCACACGTCGATCGCCGAAGACCTACGGCTACACTAAAAGATAACGAGCGATTTAGACGGTTGGTGCCTTGGTGGTCTCTGTCTGCGATCTGAGATCTCGATAACCGTACACTGAAAATGCCGTACCTGTACGCTGATGTGTACTCGATTAAACCTATGTTTAACAATTTAATATGAAACTCAATGTATGAATGCTTTTTGAAAATATGTTAACTGTTCTGAGGTAACTGTAATATTTTTATAAACTTTGTTGCCTGTATTGTTTATTGTTATCATGTTATGTTATACAAAATAAAGTCGATGCTATAGTTTATTGTTTCACACATACAAAGTACTATTATTAAAGTATGCAATGTTGCTATCGAATTTTACCCTGTTTCACTTATATTGATATTGATATTTTACCTGTAAGCTTAAATGGGGCTCCAAAATGTTCTGGGTTATCAGTAAGTTTGTATCGATTGTTCATATTATTATATGCGAATGCTTACAAATGAACGTACAGACTAGAGTATATAAATCTCTGACACTCATTGTTGCCATTGAGTAACCTGTTTCACTCGATATTTTACCTGTAAGATTAAATGGGGCTCCAAAATGTTCTGGGTTATCAGTAAATTTGTATCGATTGTTCATACATGTATTATTATACACAAATGCTTACAAATGAACACACAGTATATAAATCTCTGACACCCATACCAACTATCAAGATCAAGGAGTAAAGAGTTTGTTGTTGTTTGCTGGTTTACCAGTGACGGGTCTGAATTTTGGCCTTGACTATACACGGAAAGCGAGTTGACTCGCTAACCGAGACAGTAACATAGTTAACGATGCAGTAATCTGTCTTTATATTACAATTAGCTAGCTGGCTGGCCCACTGGACTAGTCACTAGTATGTATAAAGCCTCTCAAATAATAAATATGCTAAAATTATGAATATGTTTACTGGCTCAAAATGTTATATAACTTCAAAGAAATAATGATTTTTAATTACATTTCTTTAAACTGTTTATAATAGCTTATGACACCTTGCTACTGCCAGCTAAATGGTTTAAATTTACTGCTATGCCTTATACACTGAGAAAAAGATTAACTGATTTAATACTTGCTCAAACTAAACCTGTTTGCCAGACTGACCATATGAATTGTTATTACATGAGCACAGGCCGGCTCGCTTGCCAGGCTGTTGGCTAGAACTGGATTAGGTCAGCAAACAGGGTGGCTCATTTGGTGGGGCAGAATTCTCAGTAAGCCAGCTTGGATACTGAGCCAACTCACCTTCGTATAATCAAAGCCGTTGGCCAACACTATGTTATGGGTTTGCAATGATGGAAAATTTAACCACCCCTGCACTGACAGCCGTATCATTACATGTACCTACAACTATAGATTTGTGTATATTGAATTCAAATCACTGAATTTGCCTACAATGTCTTTCAACAAGCCACAACCTCAAGTAGCCCGAGTTAACGCCTAGCGGGCGTCTTGTTGTATATAAAATAGGTTGAATGTTGTGCAAGAAAAATCCTGTTTTTTCAGGACTGTAAAGTAGTAGGAGGCCATCTTTTTTCCCTCTACATTAGTTTTTATGTAATACAGTTGTTGTGATTTGAAATACAATATATTTGTTACTCGTTCTGCTAATTATTGTACAAGGATCAGTTTTTTTGGGAGGCTCAGGTAAACGAAACGCTTTCTAATGATACATTTGTGGGTCATAGCATGTCCTCCAGTATAAATTATCACTGTTTTTAGTTTTTAAGACGGCCCTGTAAAACAGATCCTGATGACTAAAACTATTCCAAAAAGGGTACACTATAATGCTATTTTATGGGTGCCAAAACAGCCCAAAATAAGAGCCACAATTGGCTCTAGTGCAAGGGGGCCAAAACAGCCCTATAAAATGGTGCCATGTTGGGTCAAAATAGCCCTACAAAAAGGACCAAAACAGCCGCAAAATAAGGGCCAAAATTGGCCCTAGTGCAAGGGGGCCAAAACAGCCCTATAAAAATGGTGCCATCTTGGGTCAAAATAGCCCTACAAAAAGGACCAAAACAGCCCTAAAATAAGTGCCAAAATTGGCCCTAGTGCAAGGGGGCCAAAACAGCCCTATAAAAATGGTGCCATATTGGGTCAAAACAGCCCTACAAAAAGGACCAAAACAGCCCTAAAATACGGGCCAAAATTGGCCCTAGTGCAAGGGGGCCAAAACGGCCCTATTAATGGGGGCCACCTCAGGGTCACAATTTTGGCCCCATTTTTGGGGCCAAAATGGCTCTACTAAAATTACTGTGAAGTATTATTTCGCTGGACCTGTATTTGTTTCTTTCTCATGAAACTTCTTCCGGGGTCAACTAAAGTACTTATGTCGTTTTCGTACGGTCTCACTTTTTCGATCGTTTCCCGAGGTAATTCGTATTTCATTTTGCAAACATTATGGATACAGTCATGTATACACTGAACTTGTTCGGGGGTAGCTCTCTCAAGAAGCGCCTGTTGTTCTCCAGAATTCGATAAACCGAAATGTCGAAGAAAAGCTCTCTGCTTCTTGTTAAACATCTCTGTACGATAGCCAACGTATAAATGACGAGGTCACCCCTGAAGTACACCTTTTATATTACTCGTTACTCATTTACTCATGGCTAAGATAACATAAGGACATAAGGATAAAGATAAAGATAATGATAATGATAAAGATAAAGATAAAGATAAAGATAAAGATGAAGATAAAGATAAAGATAAAGATAAAGATAAAGATAAAGATAATGATAATGATAATGATAATGATAATGATAATGATAATGATAAAGATAAAGATAAAGATAAAGATAAAGATAAAGATAAAGATAAAGATAAAGATAAAGATAAAGATAAAGATAAAGATAAAGATAAAGATAAAGATAAAGATAAAGATAAAGATAAAGATAAAGATAAAGATAAAGATAAAGATAAAGATAAAGATAAAGATAAAGATAAAGATGTTGGTTTCAAAGACATTTGTAAGGTAATGCAGACCGCTGACCTAATGTTCAGCACATTACGTTACATCTCCCTTTCTTTATTACAGAATATCAACAATATAAAGCATTAACAACTTAAACGTTTATAATAATTGTATCTATAAGTCAAGTCTCATAGATGGCTTAACCGTGCGACCACTTCGCGTAACGTAGGAATTGTTTTGTCCCTTAGAAGTAGGTCTTGTGCAAGGTGTAACGATTTGGGTAGTTTCTGTTGATCTTGTCCAGTCATCATCTTCAGGTAGTTCTTCAGATTCACTCGATTTCTCTCTGTTGGCAGCTTCCGAGGATGTGCGAAGATGACGACGATTACGACGATATCGATGACCCATTGACTCTACAACATAGGAACGAGAAGCACTGTGTCGTCTGAGGACTGTTGCTGGAAGCCATCTCTTTGTTCCTGGTAGAGGTGCCATTCTTATTTGTTCTCCCGGTTTCAGTTGCGAGAGCTCCTTGGTTGTAGGTTTGTCATGATAATATTTCTGTTTGGCCTTTTCTAAACTGAAGTGTCGTTTGACATCTTGTCGGTTGTATGGATTAGGAGCCAGAAGAAGTCGTGCAGATGGAAGTATATTCCTGGGACGTCGACCCATCAGGAGCTGTGCTGGCGATAGGTTGATTCCATCTAATGGAGTTGTTCTGTAATCTAGCAGGGTTAGTTGCTTGTCTGTAGTCTTCTTCCATAAGCCTTTGACGGTCTGTATTGCTCTTTCTGCCTCACCGTTTGACCTTGGAAAGTACGGGCTGGAGGGTTTGTGGCTGATTCCGTAGTCTTTACAAAAAAACTTTAAACTCTTCGGAGATATATTGAGGGCCACAGTCACTTCTCAACGTTTCCGGAATTCCATGTCTACTGAACTGGGATTTCAGTACTTCGATTAATGTCTTGCTTCGGACATCTTTTAGCTGATCCACTTCAATAAATCTTGAATAATAGTCCACAGTCAACACATAGTTCTTGGATTCAAACTCAAACAGATCCGCCCCCACTTCCAGAAACGGCAAGTCTGGTGTCACTGATGGCATTAGGGGTTCTGCAGGTAGGTTCTTCTGGAAATCAGCACACTTTGAGCAGTTCTTTATGGACTGTTCAATATCAGAGTTCATTGCCGGCCAGTAGAGCACTTCTCTAGCTCGTTGTTTACATTTGGCAATTCCGAGATGAGACTTGTGAATCAGGTTCAACATTGCTTTCTGCTGACTTGGTGGTATCACTATCCGCATTCCTTTGTAGATCACTCCATCCGTTGTTTCTTTCCCAAATATGTAACAGTGAAACTTCTTGAAGGCATGAACAATGGAGAGCATTTCTTTCTCCAGTTGTGCATATCGTGTCTCTGTGCTTGTCATGGAACGGGAGGAGTAGGCTACTGGTCTGTTGTCCTGTACGAGAACAGCCCCAAGTCCATCTTTGCTGGCATCGCAGTGAATTTCTACTGGCTTGCTTGCATCATAGAACTTTAAAACTGGAGGTTTGGAGCAGATGTCCTTAAGAGTGTTGAAGTAATATTTAAAGGCCGAGAAAGAGGACTACCGGTCTAGTCCGATTTCGAGGCCTTTGAATGACTTCTCAAAACCAATTAGTGTAATCCCTAAGTGTAATCCCTAAGTGGATTATTAATGATAAATGTAATCCCTAAGTGGATTATTAATGATACATGGATGATTTAATTTGGTGCAGAAAATTTATGTCTTCAGTTATTTGAATAACAGCATGCTAGCGTTTTCATTGCGGCCTTAAACTTTCGGTATGTATTCATGCTCGATTAGTTCTTGACGTCATATTCGCAGCACCGGACTGGAAATATTATTTCTTGTCCTTGGACTGGAAAAAATATTTCTAGTCCTCTGCCCAGTACTTTACTGGCATTTCTAGTGTCATCACGTGGTTCAATTTAGAAGATCTGATTGAATAATTTGCTCATGAATTATTAATGAGTTTGAGAAGGCTTGTTCTTGAGCTGGTTGCCAGTCAAACAAGACATCTGTTTTTAGAAGCTCTCGAAGTGGTGCATCTACGTTGCTCAAATTGGGAATAAACTTTCCCAGGTAGTTCACAAATCCTAAAAACCGTAAGGCCATAAGGCCATAAGGCCTCTCTCCTCCGCAGAGGCTTCCAATTCAGTAGAGGGGGCCTATATGTTCGGATAGGAATGCGCTAGAGGGTAATGGGACGAGGAAACCCGCTGAAAATCGGAACGCGGGCGAGCGGAGAAACGAGACCTCTGCCAGATTTCAGGCGATATCTTAACGAAATCGGCGATTTCTTGTAATCCGTTTTATATCTCGGCAATCCTTTTGTTTCTCGTTCGGATTTTTCATGTAAGGAGACGTGCGACCAAGAGCGTTTGGCTGACGTCTTAATTTATATATTTTAACGTTGTTTTGATGCGATGGAAGAGCCGGATGATAATTTACACTCGACCCAGAAGGCAGTTGCTGTTGATATGAACTGTTCTGTAGATTCTAAAGTCGATATTTTGAGCACATCGTTCCAAGATATCTCGATCAATGGTAAGTTTGTCTAGAACGTCGTGTTGCTCTATCGAATATATCACAGCAGGGATGAATTATTCAGATTAACGTACGTTTAATGTTGTTCTCTCGAGTCTCGAATATATCAAAGAAGATTGCACCACCGGTTTGGCGCCATATTTGGCCTGAAATCTGGCAGAGGCTTCCTCTCTCTCCTCTCGTTTCTCCGCTCGCCCGCGTTCCGATTTTCAGCGGTTTTTCTCGTCCCATTACCCTCTAGCGTATTCCTATCCGAACCATATAGGCCCCCTCTACTGAATTAGAAGCCTCTGCGGAGGAGAGAGCCATAAGGCCATAAGGCCATAAGGCCATAAGGCCATAAGGCCATAAGGCCATAAGGCCATAAGGCCATAAGGCCATAAGGCCATAAGGCCATAAGGCCATAAGGATAAGGATAAGGATAAGGATAAGATAAGGATAAGGATAAGGATAAGGATAAGGATAAGGATAAGGATAAGGATAAATTCATAGAACATTCCTGAGAAACATCATTTGGCTTCTAGTCTTCACCGAGTGAACATGTCATTTGCCTGTGATATCTGCGGAAAGAACTTTTCAACCCGAGGTAATCTTCAGCGTCGTATCAAGTACGTTCATGTAGGAGGTGACCATTTCAACGCTCCGCCTCCAGTAGTCGGTGGATCTTCCGTTATGAAACATTCTTTTACGTGTATTGTGGCTGGATGTACTCAAAGTGGCAAGACTGTTTGGGTGAGAAAGCTTTTGATAAACGCTCAAGCAACCATCAGTCCCCCTCTTGAACTTATGGCCAGTGGCAACCTATGTACTTGGATATGATCACGACTATACCAGGCATTGAACTCAATGAAGGAATACATGACGACATTGCCGAAAAGAACTTTTTAGATGTCTCTGAACGCAGCTTCGTCGTTCTCGACGATCTTATGGCTCAGTCAGGGGACGATAAACGTATTGCCGATTTATTCACAAAAGGGAGTCATCATCGGAATCTGTCTGTGATCTATATTGTTCAAAATATATTTCATCATGGCAAAGAAGCCAGAAATATCAGCCTTTATCTCAGTCTTAGCACGACAAGTCAACCCTGGCCATGTTCAAGAGTTTATGAAAAGTTACGAGGAAGAGACAAAGCGTCCACACGGATATCTCATGCTTGATCTAAAACCGACTACCGATGATCAACATCGATTAAAAACGAATGTGCTACCAGATGAAAATACCACTGGTCAACTAGACATGGACCATTATATTTTAAAGCGGTCATATGAACAACCACCTATCACTGGTGACCAATATCAACTGAAATCGAACGTGATGCCCTACGAAAATACCGCTGACCAACAAAATCTAAACTGTTATATTCGAAAGCTATCGTATCAACAATCGTCCATCCTCAACGCTATGTACAACTCGGGTGAACAGATGCATAATATTATACAGACGCCTCAGTTAACACCAGATGTGAAGAATATACTCTACTCTAATGAGCTTAAACGTTTTCTGTCCTTCCAAAATCAACTCCACGACCAGGTTCCAGTTCAAAATAATCTTCAAACTGCAAGCAATATCCCAAAGACTCCAACGCAATATGATTCTACAGAATACCTCCCGTCCGATCCTCACCAGGTTCCTGCTACACCTAAAGCCTATTTTTTGACAACGCCAACTACAGTTTCGACAGAACAACCAAAGCTTAAACGAAACTTCTTTAATAATTGGGAAAGTTCTTCCGATTGGAAAAAGAGCGTTTAGCAAGGATGACCCCTGAAGAAAGAGATGAATATGAACACGATCTATTGATGACTAGATCAAAATATTTGCCGATGACAGAACAAAATGTGGCAACATTAACACCTGAAGACCAGCAAGAATATCGAAAAACTTTTAAAATTAAAACGCCTAGATATTCCCTTAGAAGTAGGCCTTATTAGTTTTTGTAACTTGAAATAAAAATCTCATAAACTCAATATTGTATACTATTTATTTGATGTGTTTATCGAAATATGTGTACCCTCTTTTGTCTGTGGAATTGCATGTAATCCTTTAATTACGCTTAATGGCTCCCACGCTTTTATCTATGATCAGGTGGACAAATTTATTCAAGCTGCTAAGTTTAGTTAGTCCGCTTTATATCTTCGTTCGAACTCCTCACTCACTTGTTCTCTATGAAGTAAATCCGTTCAAGTAAACCAATTTAAATCTCTAAGAGATAAATATACTTCTTATGCCAGGAAACCTTATTTTGTAATTCCTGATCATTTTGAGAATGGTTTCTTCGGAATACTTTATTATTTTTCTATGTCGATGCGTTTGAGATCTTGAACAGATCTTCGCACTGTTTCCCGAAAGGTTTTTTCCCGCATAGGAATCCCGTACACTAACGCGAGATAAGCGATAATTCTGCCAAAATGTTTAGGGTTCATGTAGGCTTATGCAAATCTTAACCTTAACAACGTGAATAACATCATGACAACGGCGTCATAAAATAACCGAGTCGTGCAGTTTAACCAAAAAGGTTAAAAAAACTTCCCGAAATGTTTCTTCCTCATAGGAATCCCGTACCCTAACGCGAGATAAGCGATAATTCAGTCAAAATGTTTAGGGTTCATCTCTCAGGTGAAATGTTGTAACATGCAACAGTATAAGCGCATTTGGCATAGCAAAACGCTGTAAACATAATGTCGTTTAAATTTATATTTTTTCCGCCAAGTCAATATGTTTGAGATCTTGAACAGTTCTTCGCACTGTTTCACGAATGGTTTCTTCCTCATAGGAATCCTGTACACTAATAGTCTAAAGCGAGATAAGCTATAATACGGCTAAAATTATTAGGGTTCATCTCTTTGTATGTACATATATGCGCTGAAAACGCAGGTTCAGTCGAACGCTAAGATATATAGCCTCAGCCGAACGCTTAGGCAATCGCACAACTCCTGATGAGAGTCAAGGAGTCGGAATTGAAATCGGTGATATTCCAAATATTAAATTTAGGGTTATGAAGGTGGAATGGGATTAGGTGTCTACGAGGCTTACTTTCGTTCGCAACACAGAGACAGCATACGATGGGGTCCCAAAGGTACACGAGACTAGGGTTAGGGATCGTAAAGGTGAAAGAGGCTTTGAGGTAATTACTTCCGTCCCTCACAGGTCCCTCACACGGAATATTTAATAAAAAGGCATGCTATACGTTCGCCACGCGTTCGTCACGCTAACAATACTAACTAGAAATACGAATTCGCAATAATCCCCTCGCCGCCTTTTCTACCACTACCCCCCACCCCACCGCTAGAGTTTCTTTTCCCCATACATGGTCCCCAGTGCCCAAACCGCGTCTGTCGATAACAAAAGCCGGTTCGTCGTATGTAGATTTTCAACGCTACCTCGGCCAATATTTACTTGATTTCAATTCTGAAAACAGTTTTTTGAATTACGGCGTCTACATTCGTAACGTACGTGTCTCTTACATTACGAGAACGTGTATACCCTTCGTAAAAACGATTTATGTACTTAGAAATTATTCGGCAATCAGCCAGCCCGGCCAAACGGCCTCGTCGTATATGTGCAGGGTGTCCCAAAAAAAGGCTACCTTTTCAAATTCAAATTAGAATGTTAATTCAAGCAACCTATTGGGTTCTTTGAAATTAATTATCGCTTTTGAACTACGAATGCGTAAAAACACAGTTTTATACACATGGGATATTAAACACAATAGGTTGTTTGAATTAACACGCTCATTTGAATTTGAAAAAGTAGCCTTTTTTTTGGGACACTCTGTATATCCTGCACGTTAGTGCAGAAGAGCTATTGCTATACCCTCGGCGTCCGGGCCAAATGATAAGTTCAGCGTTAAGATAAGGTCACTATTATGAAATGATAAGGTCAATCTTATGAAATGATAAGGTCAGCGTTAAGATGATCAATTTTCAATGTGTTTCGCATTAAATCAGACCTATATACCCCACACTATAACAAGCTTTTTCTCGAGCTTTCACTATTTTGTAGTGATAACTGATCATGATATGTAAACTCTAAGATGAATTACATATTATTCAAAATTCAGAAATATATTGTTTTCAAAATATGCAGATAATTTAGCATAGCGTGACCAAATGCCATGGCCAGCCGCCAACTGATAGCTCAGAGACCCAGGAGCGATTATAGAATATCCGTCAACTTTTTAACTTAAATTTACTGACATAAATAAAGAATGTGAAATCGTATTTATTAATAACTTTTAGCCAAGTAATTTTAGCTATGTAATTTGAAAGAACGAAGCAATTCTAGTATGACAATTTTCAACAATTTGACACGGTTTAATGACCATTTAATAGTAAGCGTTACTGGTATTCTACTGACCTAGCGGCTTCGTTCTTTAAAAAATCCCGTTTATTTTTGTCCTGGAGTTCTCCAATTTATGAATTAAACCTATTATAGATAAAATAAACGGGATTTTTAAAGAACGAGCCAGTTCTATACAGTGCTCACTAAAATTTACTCATACAAATTTCTGTGTCCGGTACACGAAGTAAGATCTACCCCCTTACTTGATTCTATAGAAGACTTAATATTATCGAATACTTCTAGCTCACTTTTTAATTTATGGCTTTCCCTCTCCCTTCTTTCCATACTGGTGTGTCTTAGAATGGTTTCTATTCTTATATAGGTTTCAGGTTTCAGGCATTGATTCTGTTTTACTTCAGTGTTTACGTTTCTAAATATAAATCTTCGCTTGACTTGACAACTTTGCGTTTTGATCAACATTTCTAAAATCACCCACTGTTCCTTGCATTTGAGGGACTAACTGTTGTGATCAATGGCTTATAGATTTACAACAATTTCACAAGATTTGAATAGGTTATATTTTCTTTTATTTGGCATATCACTCATAAATGAATTGCAGTACTGTGTTTACAATATGGAGTAACTGGCAAGCTCGGGATGTGCGCTCAGGAACGCTTCTGTCCCCTTCTGTGCCCGCATACTCATATTCTGTGCTCGCATACTCATATTATGTGCTCATACTGTACTCGCCTTTCCCTTTTGTCTTTTTTAAAAATTAGTTCCACGCGATATCTCACATAACAAAGGAAAATTTTATTTTCCGCCCAGTGGAGATTCGACACTTATGGCGGTTTTGCACTAGGCGAATATTTTCGCGCGAAGCGAATTTCTATATTCATATTTTTGATTAGTTCCAGCTGAGAGCTCATAAGTGACATGTATAGGACGTAATTGGACAACCATACATGTAGTTGGGACAAAGAGTGTTCATTTGACTATTCTATGACAATAAGCCAGTGCGTCGGATAAATCTTATTTCAATTCATAACATCAGGCTGTGGAATTCAGTATAACGAATTTGCAAGTGTAAATAGAAATGCAAATGTCTATTGTGGTTTTAGCCTGATGTTATGAATTACAATAAGTTTTATCCCGATGCAGAACACGTCATTTTGACGAGCAGTGGACATTACGAACATAGATAAATTTACCCAAGAGTATTGCATAATATGTGGTGATTTCAAGATTGGCTATCAGATGAAGGTCAGAAACAGCAGATAGTTTAAATATTTGGTTCCTCATATCAGAAAAAGTTGCATCTACGACCTTCCTACAACCGATAATGAATCACTTCTGGATCATCTGTACACCAATATTGAAGACGAATACGCGTTACAAGTGGAATATATGAATCATATTTTTCAGACCACAAACCGGTGTAGTGTGCCTTAAAATAGATGAGACATGTATATACATATAATACATACATAATAATGATCGCTTCATAATATGTCTTACACACAGGTTAAAAGTTAAAAAGTTTAAAAACTACCAAACGTAATTTTCGACTACAATGTCATCTTCAGGGTACAAGTTAACCATTAGCTAACCTTCGCGACAGCTCAGTGAATAATCAAACTAAACCTTAAAGTGCCCCTAACCTCAAGATTTTTTATTGTCTTATTTGGAAGAACTTTTAAAATGATAAAGTAACTTCTTTTAACCATTTTCGTTTCTTCGCTTTCTTTTTGAGAGATATCAGTTTGTTTGATATGCAAATGTACGGAATTTACGTCACACATGCCTAATGACTTATTGGGGAAATGTGTGTATCTCTTTCATTCTCGAACGAAATCCTTTAAAATCGAGAAGTTTGCCGTTGTGGGAGAAACAGGCAAACGTGTTATTCACACTTGAGTGTTTTTATTTGATGAACGCAACGATATATAACATTCTCTGATAACTCTTTATGCATGCTGTGTGACGTAAATTCCGGAAATTTGCATATCAAACAAAGTGATATATCTCAAAAAGAAAGCGAAGAAACGAAAATCTTCAAAAGAAGTTACTTTATCATTTTAAAAGTTCTTCCAAATAAGACAATAAAAAATTTTGAGGTCAGGAGCACTTTAACTATTTAAACAACCTGTTAACAAACATCTTTTGTATACTATAATAAAATTGTCGTATATTACGTAATAAAAGATTGCTGGTAGCATATAGGAATAACGAGACCATTGGTTGCGTTGTAAAACAACCTATGGTTATAAGCAAGCTTATAAGAGACCTTTAGAGATTTGTCACCTATCCCTCGTTTTGAACGTTATCTCGATCAATATTTAACCGTTTTCAATTGTGAAAACAGATTTGGAATTGGCGAGTGTAAATACATAACACACGTACCTATTATAATATATATATATATATATATATATATATATATATATATATATATATATATATATATATATATATATATATATATATATATATATATATATATATATATATATATATATATATATATATATATATATATATATATATATATATAGTGAAAGTGGTCTTACCTCAAGGCGGCTTTTATCATTTTGAGGTAAGACCACTTTCACTATATATTCGCTCTACCTTTATGGTATTGAGCACTTTCAACATTCCGTGAACAACATCACATTCGTTTTAGTATATATATATATATATATATATATATATATATATATATATATATAATATATATATATATATATATATATATCGCTAAATCGTAGAATACCCGTCCACTTTATACACAAATATCCAGCATATATCAATATAATAGTGTATACATATACGCAAATTACACACAATAAACTGTATACGTTATCTCGATCAATATTTAACCAATTTCAATTCTGAAAACAGATTTGGAATTAGCGAGTCTAAATACATAACACACGTACCTGTTATTTTACGCAAACGTGTATACCCTTCGTAAAAACATCTTTATGTTTTAGTTCTTCTGATAACGGTGCGAAGTTTGCAAGTGGTTATTTTGCAGATTTTCAGAAGGAAATTCAATATGGATTCAAGCATATTACGTCTAGTCCGCGGTACCCGCAGTCCGTAACGGAGAAGCTGAAAGAGCTAGGTGTGCAGACAGTCATAAAATTATTAAAGAAAGCTGGTGATCCATATAAAGCTTTGTTGGATTACAGAACTACACCACTAGAAAGAATTAGTTGATCTCCCTCACAGTTGATGATGAATCGACGACTAAAGTCAACTCTTCCTGTAAAGAAATTACTTCTGGTGGCTGAGAATGCAGAGGAAATCAAAGGAGCATTGGAGAAACGGAAATTGATCCAAAACTCTTTATGAAAAAAGATGCAGTAAAGAATTGTCGCCACTTAAAACCGGCCAGAAAGTCCGAATGCAGAAAGATGACAAATGGGTTACAGCCACCGTGATCAGTACGCCTAAGTTTCATCTTCCTACAGACAAAATCGCCGCCATCTTCTCATGATGTGGTACGAACTTCACGAACAATTACAGGCTAACAGTATATGCATTTTTATGCGGTAAATAAATGAATTATAAACAAATAGTAATATAACTAAAATAATTTCTTAAAGCCAAGTGTCAGGGCTATGCATTGCGCGCTCACATTCGTATGGCGGCCACTTTGTGGGCAGACAGACAGTTGTTGTTGAGTTCGCTTTTTATCCGTCGATATCTTTGCAATCCTTTCATTAAACGTGTTAGTTTGTCGATTACTAACATGAGGTGAAAATCAGTACTAGACTGGATATTTTTATTGCTATTTCATTGTAAACTTCCATATTGACATATATTAAAAACAATAACAAACACCCTGACACTCACTCTTTAAATAGAAAATTATTAAAATCTTTGCGAAACGTTTGAAAAGCTCTATCAATCAAATCTATCAGTTTTGTATGAGTTTTGAAAAATTTATTAAATTGCATGCGGGAGCGCTTTGTGTGTCTGTGGCCGGGAGAGGAAATGCTTTTAATAAAATTAAGAACATCAATTATTCCAATAGAAAATCTATCAAGCATAATTGGCGCCGAAAAATCTGCTTGGTAAAATTGTGCTCTCCAATATCGCGGGGATTTATCCAATGACGGGCGAAAACGGAAAATCACCACCACACATAGAATTTGTTTATTTATTTATTTACTAATTTATTTATTAATTGACTAGCTAGGTTAAAAAATGAACTAAGAGGCTGATTAAATGGCGAAATTTCAGCCCGGGCTGAGATTTCAGCCCGGCTACTGAGGTATGGAAAAGAGGGAGAATAGAAATCACGGTGTCGAAAGCGGTCAAGCGGTAACAAATATGGCATAAAAACAAAGCTATTTAAATGATTTTCCATACTCCATAATTTACCATACCTCAGTAGCCGGGCTGAAATCTCAGCCCTGGCTGGAATTTCTCCATGTAATCAGCCCCTAACAGCACAATTTAAAAGAATACTTGACAGGAAATGACAAACACAGGTGACATTTTACACAGACGGTTTTAAAAGTTTGCGAATTGAATTTTGACATTGTACATGGTTGTAGAATGATGTATGATAATGTTTCAGTGGCGATGAGATTGACTTGGTGTGCGGGGGGGGGGGCTAAAATGTCCAGGTGGTCTTCTCCAAGCGCAAGTATTCTAGGGTGTCCGGGGCATGCTCCCCCGAATTAAATTTTAAATTCCCAGGATATCTCAAACACCATTTCCCGTATTCTGAGGCGAGTTTTTAAAAGTAATCTGAAGGCCATAATTCGCAAAATTTTGTTATTATTAAATCAGAACATGGTACAATACAATAGAGAGGTTAACAATCTTTCAGATATACGATGGCGTATAGAGTTGAACATTTTAGGACGGAATTCTACAATAGAAACTGTTCTAAAAAGATACGCTATTCACTTTAGGGATATTTAAAACAAATTAATTTGATCGGTTTCATGTCTTGCACGACTGGACGACTAAAAAGGTCACATGAACGAACTAATTCTTTAAAAAGGTATACTAGTCTACGTGTAAGTTACTCGTGCCAGTAGGACAGAGGTAACAGTCCCGTTTTATAGTCTATCCTTAAATATCCAGAATAAACTTAGTTGAGCGGAGTTGATTCTTTCGATGTTCAGTATTAACGACATGGACTACAGCGCCCAGACTTGGGAACAGTATGGAAAATAACTCCTAAATAATATAAAGTTTTAGCGTAATACGCACGTGTGGGTCATGGGCATCAAAGGAAGACCTTCTTATACAACCCACGATTTTGTTCGCTTTAGCCGATACTGCATGTACACGATTGCGTGTTCCATTTAAGGTCATCTTTGCATTTACCATCACATATAATCCACCAATCAACTGTCTCTATTAGCATCACGTGGCAGGCAAATATGTTACGATGAAGGGCAGCTACATATTGGGCAGCAACCTATGGACTGTTTACACGGGCTGTTCACGTGCAAAGCAACGTCACTCGCGTGACTCGATTTGCAATATTAGGATTAATCTTCTGTCTCGTCCAATATTGAATTCTCGACTTAAATATTTTGTAATATTGGGCTCAGAGGAATCCAATAAGTAATAATATTTCGAACTAGTGTCACAGCATCACGTGGCAACTGTCAATATTTTTGGATGTAGAACAGCAACCTGTGGACAGACAGCAACCTTTGAACTGACAGCAACCTTGGAACAGTTTGCACGTGCTCTGCACGTGCAAAAGTGTCACGTGCATGCCTTATCTTGCAGACCTTATATCCTTAGAATTCACAAATTTCCCATAGTAAATTTTACTGTGGCCGTATAACAACGCGGGGGCTGTTTAGAATACCGCGCATACCTCGTACGCATTGCTCTATTAATTAATTCAGGGTACGAACAAGAATTGTACAGAGTACGCGCTCCCGCTCAAAGCCTCAAAGGATACTTTGGAGTTAAATTGGTATGTTTGTTTTATTGTTTATGCAGTATATTATTTTGTTAGTAATGATAGTTACCTTTTAATAAGTTATCTATCATTGGTTCATGGTACTTGAATATTACTTACGCTGTGAGCCAGTAACACATGAGTCGACAATCGTAACAATAATTCTACATTATTGTTTGCACTTACATTATTGTGTGCACAATTTGGGCACGATATTGCTCAATTATCACTCTCATCAGTTAGGCAAAATGTTCAGTTATATTTTAACTTCAAGGTCTTTATGTTGTCAACAGTCAACAGACACAAATTATACCTTCGTTTGTAGCTATTGTTTTTAGCGAGCACGACTTTGCTAGGTTTTTTTAGAGAACACCACGACTTCGCTAGGTTTGGCTTCGTTTGCATTGTTTTTAGCAAGCACAATGGCTTCACTAGGTTTGATTTTAACGAGCACCATGGTTTGTTTAGCTTTTTGACGAGCACAATGGCTTCGTTTGATTTGAGTTGCGTGATACCCACACGCAGATATAAATGTCTGATCGGAATACTGATCACCGCGTACACAATGGCTCCTGAGAGAAATAATGAACTCACACCAATATACACCTAAAATAGAAGGAAAACTGTATTCACAAACAAAACAATTTGATATCATGCCCATGAGAAGTGATGCTGTGATGACAAGAAATCGCAGATACCTCACAGTCACTGAGCCATATCTCCGTTTCATGGCGAGAAATAGTGGACATAAATGTGGGGGGGGGGGGGGGGGGGCGCGGAATCAATATAAACTAGAATCCAGATCTCAAGATCGTCATATTTCGCGCTTCGCCTAAAAAGCAAAATGGCCGCCACGTCGTTTTACAAAGAGCTGAATAACTTGAGTACTGCTGATTTTTATATGTCAAAGGAAAGCAAACGGAGAAAACTCGCTCACGGAGGAAAGTATTTTGCTGTCGAACGTGTAATTGCTGAGAAAGACAAAGGCAACGTAAGTTTGATGTTTTTTTTTGAAATGTGACCTGAAGCCGACCACTTTTTAACAGTCTCTTATTCATTCATTTGTGTAGGAAGAGAAAGAATACCTTGTTTTATGGGAGAATTACTCGAAGTACGAGGCTTCGTACGACCCCATAAATAATATTACGGTGGACTGTATCAGGTACTATAGAAGTATTCTGTATATACTGTAGAAGTCAAATCCGTTTTAGTGATCACAATTGTATATACCATTTATTAATATATCAGCATTTAATGGCAAACTATGGCATAGTACTTATAGTAAACTTTCAATTTTAGATACTATATTAACCCTACACCCAACGTGACAGACGTTATGGTTTGTTCCGGACCTGTTGCGGCAAAAGATGGAGCAGTCACTTGTCCATAACAGGAGGATGGAACATATGACCCTCGAGTTTCGAGGAGATATTTATAACTTTCTTTTCAAAGATAAGGGTTATATGTTGGTGCGCTGGCAAGTTTTGGAAAAGGAAGACTTCTTGTGCCAATACTTTCCAAATGGATGGGACACAAGGCGAAATAAGCATGGCGAAGGCATGACATTACACTACCCAGTGAAAATGAGGTGTTTTATAAGCTGGTCACCACTGAAGTTTGAGTACATCAATGGTAATATTGTTCCATGTAAGAGAGCACCATTTGAAAAGATCACCATTAAAGTAATAAAGGTTGCTGCATCTTAGACATACTAAAATGATTTTATTTGGTAAATATCAAGGTTCAGTGCAATATATATGTGTAAACAAAAGTTATTATACTATACTCATACTGGCTCGATTGTGATTCGCTAAAAAATCTACAGACAATTCTTGATGTCTTGCCACCTACAAAATATCAAAAATTGTCTGTAGGTGACGTCATTGTTAATTATCAGAGTTTATATATAATATTTACAAGCGTTTCTTAGCTTGTCTTATAATTGTATAATAAAACAGTTATTTGATTCGGCTTATGCATGATATCAATAATTATCCACAACTCGGTCAGTGTTATCTGCCCGAGAACTTGGTTAATGTTATCAGTCTTCGGCAAATAAAATTGACCTCAGTCTGGATAATTCTTGATATCATGCTCCGCCTCATCTAATAATTGTGTAATATTTATATTACCGGTAAGTACATTTAAACATGCTAAGGGGGTGTTTATGTGGAGGCGAGCTAACCTGGGTACCTGGTTTGGCCCACTTTGCAGAGATTGTGTGTTTGTTGCCATTTCTTGTTAATTTTAATCTTGTGTTTATATGAGAGCTGGGCCAGCCTGCCTAGCCAAGATTTTGCTTTGTGTGACCGGGATCACAGTTACCCGTGCTGGGTATTTCCTACTAAACGTTATTGGCCTGCTTACCCGGGCTAGCTAAGTTTACCTCCATATAAACACCCCCTAACTAAGGGCCTGTTTATATGAGCAGGACCTCGTAAACATTTTCCATTATATAATGATAATTAAATATAATCATAAAACCATTTGAAATTATTAATATATAATATTGATCATAACAATACTTCAAAGCCTTTTTGTCCTTTTTTTCTGGACTTTTTTTTTGGTTGCTCTACAGGTTCTACATTTACTACCACATTGCTTATACATTCGCTTTTTCGTTGCCTGCAGAGCACACTCTTTCCAGATTGCCAAAAACTTGCATTTTTCTTTGTATATGCTCTTTTAGTACGCTTTCGGTGAGAAAGTTTAGACTGCCGATGTTCCGTGCGGAGCACATCTGCTGCACTGTCCCAGTTATTACATTTTCTTCGGATTATATTTCTTGCAACATCATTCTTTTTCGCTACGGCTGAAATTGCAAACGGGAAATTACATATAGTTTCCATGTACAGATACTATGTATTAGTATTACTAATACAGTGGCTTACCTTGACCAGAAAATTGCTTTATATTTCCATACTTATCCAAAACACCTCCAACATGGTAGCCAGCAACATGCATGTATGGTGTAACATTGGCCTGTCCATACCCTTTTCGTTTTTTGCCAAGACTTAGAAAAAGCATAATCCAATTCTTCATCTGACAAGAAAAAAGAAATATTGGATGTTGTTTCAACACTGAGACACCACGGTACCACTGAGAAGTAAATGACTGGTCAAAAAAATAGTGCAAAAAATGCAAATGGTGGCCATCATAGTTTTTTTAAATTTGGATTCTGAATCCAAATTCAAAATATACAATTAGCTTTGGCACCAGGAAGTATGTGACATAGCCTGCGACCATTTTTTGTGACAACTGATTTACAGTATTAAGCAAATTTAGTGATTTTTTGTACATAGCAAGATATTGCATGTGTACATGTACCTCATCAAAGTACTTTGTTCCATCTTTTGGCTCCATTGCAGAAAGTTTGTTCTGGTAGATGTCAGCAAAGTCCTAATTTTATTGAAAATGTAATTAGTATAGGAGTAGGACAGCAACTGACTACAACTATCATATCAGTACTATGAAGTATGTATTACATTACCTTCCATATCTGCACCACAGTATCTCTAGTTTCATTATGGACACCACTTGTATTTTTAGCTAGTTTGTCTGGGAGTAGCATCAAAAGCTTCTTCTTCTCATTTCCCATCAAGGATGTCCAATCCATGACAGTGGTACCTTTAGCAGTGTCTGATTTCTCCCATATTTTGAAAGTTACACCACAACTATTTATTAGGGCAATAATTGCCTTCAAGTTTACCCCCTTTTCCATGCCGCGTGTCTTCAGATTATCCTCTAATGGCATCATCAATGATATTGGTCAACAACACGTCAGTTATGCGCAGAAGGAGATGTAATTCATCAAGAATAATGTGGTCGAGAGGTATATTAAAGAGTGGCTGTTCAACACAACAATACTCTCTCCTACCATTTTCAGCATAGCTTTTAACTTCAGACAAGGTGAGGGACATTGGTTGAGTGTTGTAAAAGCAAGCGTCCTTCGACATATCCCATCTAAGAAAAGTAATAATATTTCTTTCACTCTGTGTACTGTATTTGGGGTGGGGCCTGGGGACCATATTACATAATGATTTGAATAAGCACCCATCCCATCACAAATTTAATAATTGGCTCAGGCACTTATTTGAATCATTATGGTTGGCTTATTTCAGACAATGACTATCCATGTTCTTAGAAATGCAAATACCCAATACGCGGAATCGGATATAAAATACAGGTGCATGCAGTAAGACTTGCCTGTTATCCTTATGGACCTTGCACCAGATACATGCATAATTTGACATTGCTGCACTCCTTCCAGTTACAATAAGTAAAAACTTTAGAGAAAAAATTAGAGACGGCATGAAAAAATGGCATGACATTCCAGAAAAATAACTACATGTACCACAAATGAAAACAACTGATGTATCATGTGGCTTGAATTTGCATTCTACTAACCTTGTAATCACCTCCCAAAAATATTTCAACAGGAATTGTATAGCCAGATTGCAGTTGCACTTTGCCTTTTTCTACAACATCATTTATGTCCCTTATAGCATCTCCAAACCCAGTCTTAATACATTCATAACTCTCTGATCCAGAAAGTACAGATACTGTTGTGATGCCTAAACAAACATAACACAATTACAGAATCTACTGACTGTTGGTACTGTACATTAACAGTAACAGTTAAGAAATTGTTTCTATTTTGATGTACATGCTGAACATAACAAGAGTTGTTGTTCTGTTATAGTTAAGGAAGCTGCATTATATTCAGGACATGTCAGAAAAGAAATAAGGTGTTTTAACTTGCCTTCACTTGAATGAATTTCTTCTTTCTACTCAAGTACCGCAAAAGTTAGCAGGATAAACCTAGTCAATCTGGTCATCTTGGCACCATCTCCACTTATTTTAATCTTGACAGGATGATTTTCTTTGAGGTTTCCTGATTCTTTCTAAAAACGTTTTAATAAAAGCTTTATTATTTATAAATCAACATACCAGTTAACATTTGTCTATCTCTATAATTACCAGTTTGATACCAGCCCGGTTAACCGGGCATACTCGGTTAACCGAGCCAACTTGGTCAATCAATGCAGTATTGAACCAACTACAGTTTAGAACCTACCAATAATATTAGCCTTTCCTTCAACTTCTCCTTGAAGGATACTTGAGCACCAGGACAGCTACCAGGGATTGGTGAGATGAAACATGTTCCATTGAGTTTTTTCCTGCATTCTTTGACCAAATATGATCTTGGAAGGTCTTGACACACCATGGACAGGTCATGAATAAATGAATCGCTCACTCCAAACTTATCGGCTAGAAAAAGAACACTTTCAACTTGAGCCTTTTCATCAGCTGTCAGTTGGTCATAATGCTTGACCACATTTATTGGAGACTCGTGCAGGCCTGTGTCACTGCCAGTAGGAGTAATGCAGGGTGGATCATTTTTCAACTTTACTTTGTATCTGTTAGCCTGACAGTCGGTAACATACATTGAATGAAGATTAAATCCAAAAGCTTCTGAAAACCACAGTGCCACTTTGGCATGAGATGAGAAGTCATCAATTCGTCTCTTCTTTTGTTTACTTGATAGTGCACCCAGGTCAGCTGTTCTTGATGGTATACATTTATCCAATCTCTCCAGCTTCTTAATATGGGTTGCCATTTTTCTCTTGCTCTCTTGTTCGCTGTCAATTTTATTCTTTAGCTCTTCCTTTAAACTATCAAAGAGTTTTTGCTTTGACTCTTCTAAATTGGCATACTTTCTGCTCCAATCTTCTACTTGGTTTGTCAAGTCAAATTTATCTTCATCCAAATCTTTGGTCTTTCTTTCTAGGCAGAGTATCTTGTTCTGGTATTGTTCATCAGTAACAACATCACTCTCCAAGATGCCAATATGCTTCCAATTATGCATGAATTTATCTCTACTCTTTCTATTACCAGTTCTGTTTAACTTCTTTACCTGATCTGTGGCTCTTTTAACTTCCATTCTGAGACGATCTTCGATTCTGTTGGCATTGTTATCAACTACAATAGCAGTCCCAGGAATACAGTTATTTAAAAGCTGTGTGTAGCTTTCTTTTCGATCCAGAGGCAGAGTTCCCCAGCTTACCAATACTTTAGTTTTAATAGAAAGATGACAAAGGACTTGGTTGTCTTTCCTTGCTTGATCCAAGACATATGCTAATTTATTGTTCGGAGGTATCCCATTAATTAAAACATCAACCTCTGGTTCATTAGCATCACCTGGCATTATCTTTGCTCAGTCATAGTTCACCGATTATTATTGTTTTTGCAACCATTCAATTCGTATTTTCGCGCTAAATTGAGCCATTTACACGACATTTAGTGTAAGAAGACTGGTACTAGGTCAAAGTCCTTTAAATATGGCGGTCAAAGAAGACAGAACACGGCGATAAATCTGGAACAACGTAGAGGATCAAGTTGCAAATAGACAAAATTTAAAGCAAAAAACCGCAACGACGATAAATACAGGCAAGAAATGAAGAGTATCATTGAAAAGATGGATCTTTATACTATTTTCGTACAATGATCAATCAAAGTATAGCTCTGTTTGATCTTCGATAACTTGAGCAGCAAGGTTAGTACAATTTGCATATTCGCCATATTGGCTTATGTTAGACTTGCGCTCAAAATAGTTTATCAAAAACCGCAACGGATTTAATATATGTGGGAAATCGCTCATGATATTTACATCGTAGATGTGTTGCACTATACGATTCAGATTGATCATTTTAAATAATTTAAAAATTGACACTGCTACGACGATTGTTTCATTCATCCTCTATGTAAGTCCTATCAATCTTGCGGAACTTTTGTAGTCAAAATTTTTATAAGTGGGCATGCATTACGCGCATGCGTGACCATTATTTCTCGCCATGTGGTGAGCGTATACACGATGACGGTACGAAATCGTACCGGCATCAAATCATCACGGTATCAAACTGTCACGGTACCGGTATTATTTCATGCCGTTACGGTGTCGCGTTCACACGATGCCGGTATGATTTCGAGTTTTTGATTATTGCGAACCGTTTTGATGGCAGTCACTATTCAATGAGTCACTAGTATATTCGATACTGCCATACACGATTAAACGCTATTATGCCTCGGAAGAAAAAAACAAAAAGTAACGAAGAATTGGTTCCAAGCTTTGGCTGGACCGATGAGGAAATATCATTACTTCTTAATCTAGTTCGAAACTACAAGTCGAAACAGATACATGATGGATTTGACTGCAGGGAGTCGATCAAATCAAAGTATGTCGACATAACAGAAATTGTTGTCGAACAATATCCAAGTACAGGAGAAGTTGATCGAGAAAGTTTCCCTAAGTATGAACCAGAGGGACTTCACAATAGCGCCACCGCGCTTCTTTTGCCCGTATTTTTTAGCATTACGGTTTCATGTCATTTCATGCCGGTATCGTGTGAACGCAAGGCTTAACAGTAACGATTTCGTTACGGTTTCATTTCGTACCGGCATCGTGTGAACGGGATCTTAGTCGTCGACAAGAGAATACTTCCTCACTGAAATAAGGTTTCAAAGGCAGAACAATTCGTGCAAACTTCACAGCGTTGGAACTTTAATACACGTGATAAAACTTCTACGTCACAAAAACGTAATAAAACTAAACAAATAAATAAATATCTCGATATACGGCAATTTACACAATCCGGATTTCGTTGACTATACATATAGGTCCGCAAAGAGATCTGGGCACGATGGACTTATAGTACGTATTTAAGGTCATATCGGACGGGACTGGGAACAGCAAATACATTGCCCTCGTACCAGCCTCCTAGTTAATTGGATTGTAGCCGCCAAAGCTATAGAATATATTAAAGGAAAGTTAAATGATCTATTTACAACATACGTACAGCTTATCCTGGTAGCTAACTTAGTTCTCTTTAAAAGCGGATAATCGAACATGCCCAAAAATATAATTTTCGTATTACGAATACCATCTTGTAAACAAAAACACGAACTTTCGGCTGTCTTCGACGAATGTTTTCTTGAGAAATAATCAACTCCCTAAGCTACAATATATATTAAAACAAAGATAAATTATGTGTTTACAATATGCGTACAGCTTATCCGGCTAGCGAACGTAGTTTTCTTAAAAATAGCGGATAATCGTGTTAACAATCCCACATCCAGTGGGCTGGAACGTATATGCGTGTATAAAGGCAACGTATTTGCTCTTCCTATGCATATACCGCAATTTGAAAGCCAACGAATACAGCTATATGTTTATATTGAAGACATCTAAATGTAAACAATGTCGAACTGCGAACTGTGTTGAACCGTGTAGCTTTGTTTCAATAGAACTACTAATGTTCCACTTTAACTTGTATAACTTTTGAAATACAGCAGCTACAGACATTAAATATGTATTGGTTGAAAGCGTTGAGTCGGCTGAATATTTTTGGAAAGTATGGAATTGTATGAGCATGTAGAAGTACTATTAAAATTTAAATATATGATGTAATAACGAATGTTTTCGAAGCGTTCCGTGGTAACCCCGCGCCTGATCCCTGTTGCTTGATCTTTCGCGACCCGACAAAAAACAGAGCCGAAACCTAGACTCGTGCTACCACAAGTAGCCCGGGTAAAAAGACATCAGGAAATACCTGGATGCAATTTAAATAACGTGTCGACATATGGAAATGTTTTACCTGTAAGTTTAAATGCATTTTTATTGCAGAAATCGTCAACGTGTTGAGAAAATGTACCTAGCAACGCCAATACCAACGTCTTTTTGGTATATCTTCATTTTTCTTTACTTTGCTGATGATACATTGATGTTATTTTATAAAAGAAATAAAACAAACGTTATCGCTGCGATATTATGTCGTTATAATGGCACTTAATTAATTGACGTTGTTGTGAGAAAGTAATTATTATCAATTCTTGATAAGATTTCCCTCGCTTTGACCTATTTTTATTAAAACTTTTAAATATTGTTTGTTTCTTTTTGGAAATTCCTTTTGGAAAGGAAATCCATCAAAGTGGAAGCACTGTCTGGGGTCCACTTTTTCTAATTATTTCCACTGCATCTCTAAAGTTCGCAATTGCGACGCGCATGAGGTGACATTCCTGCAAACATACCGTCAAAACTATTAACTTGACTGAAATTTCCTATTTTCCAGAGATTTTGACCAAACTAATTCATAATAATAATAATAATAAAAGCATTTATTTCAACACGATATAAAGTTTACAGCATGGCTGATGTGGTCGTGCATTTACATGATATAACATATCTATACACAAACTGTGCATATTACTATCTACCTATTATACATCATCTTATAATATACTATTCTTCAATAAAAATCTTACAAATATATAGGCTATTTCGCTTTTGATAGCAATTTCTTGAGTGCTAGCTTAAACTTCTTAGTGTCGTCTCTTGTTCTTGTGTTGTTATCCAGAGAGTTCCATAACACTGCTGCTTGGTACGAAATTGATTTCTTTAAAAAATCAGTCTTAGGCTTGGGAAGAACAATAGTCAATTTTCTTCTTAAGTTATAATTACAAAAATATTTTAAAAATAACGAATGTAGTGGAGTAGGGGAATGACCATAATAACAATTTTGTACTAAAAATAACAATCTCTGTGAATATAACTTCTGAAGTGGTTTCCAATTTGTTTGAGCTAGAACATCCTCTGTTGGTGTTTGCAAGTCCAACTTATAAATCAATTTGGCCGCCCGTACATGTATACGCTCTAAATCATCAAATAGGGTTTTTCCACATGATCCCCATATTACGAGTCCTTATGTGATTGAGGGTAATATTACTTTAAAGTAAAAATCTGCCTTTGCCTTGGTTGGTAAAAAATAAAGAGACTTTAAAAGGTTAAGTTTCTGTGCAAACGACTTAATTAGTTCAGTGACATGAGCTTTCCACTTTAATTTACTATCTATTTCAATACCTAAACATCTGGAAGACTCAACTTGTTTAAGGTAACTATTTCCTAATTTAATACCTTGGAATGGCCCCACGAATTTACCTCGCCCGAGTATCATAAATTCAGTTTTACCAGGGTGTGGTGTTAAAAGGTTGTGACAGCACCACTCGTATAGCTTACATAAAACTCTATTGAGTGTTGAGGTAACATAATCATGATTTGGACCAATTACATAAATGGTGGTATCATCAGCATACATATAGATATCCCCTTCATCAACTTCACAGGTTTCAGGCAGGTCGTTACAAAATAAATAGAACAGAATAGGGCCAAGCACTGATCCTTGGGGAACACCATATTTGACTGACATGGACTGTGATTGACACCCATTTACGACTGTTTTTTGCGAACGATCAGACAAGTAGTTAGCAATCCAGGACCAAAGATCACCAGAGATACCGAGACCCAGCAGTTTTTCAAGTAATACCGAGTGTGATATAGAGTCGAAGGCCTTTCGGACTGTCAACGAACACAATACCAACATATACTTGACGATTATCGAGCGCCTTTCTCTAATCTTCTTTCATCTTGACCAGTAACAGCTCGGTAGAGTAACCTTTTTTATAAGCCCATTGTCTACAGTTACTAAGTTGATTTTCTGTAATGTGGGTTGTAATTGTCGAACAAACATTTGTTTCCATAAGTTTGCCTGGTACACATAACAAGGATATCGGTCGATAGTTTTGTTTATCAGTTTCGTCTTCCTTTTTGAATAAGGGCGTCACATTGGCTGATTTCCACGTTTTAGGGACAACGTTAGATGTCATACTGGTTGTATAAAGTGACATCAGAGATGGTATTAGAGCATCTCCAGCAAATTTCAACAGTTTGGGAACTACTTTGTCTGGTCCACCTGCTTTATCCAGCTTAAGGTTCTTCAGGCTCTGCGAAATCAAACTTACCAAACATATTTATCATACAATAGGAACTATAGTTTACAAGGGAGTCGATGGTGGGGGTTTGGCAGGGAGTTAGGGTTAGAAAACTCGTTAGGCGGGTTAGGGTCTTTGTTGTTTTGGGGTCAACGGTTATTTGTCATACATTCACAGCTACTGTACACTGTCTACATTGATTAGGCGGAGATTAGGGTTGGATATTAGGTCCGTCTTACGCCACGGTTATAATAAAACAATTCTAATATTATGTGTCGAACGAATCGAACGATAACCGATAACGGGCAGTGTATTTACGTAACACCAAAGGTGTCTATTGGATAACCTAATATTGGGATCGTTCAAATAGAGCGAATCGAAGGAACCGAAAATGTGTTTTCCGATCTATACCAATCGAATGTATTGGACATGAAGGTGCAATTTGTGCTGAGACAAGCAATGCTGAATGATTAAAGAATATATTTCCGGTGAAGTAATCGTTGATACTAGTGTTCATGAATATTAAGTTTTTAATAGAAACGTTAACATGCAATCCATGGGTCTGTTTGTCTGTCTGCTTGTTTGTTTGTTTGTTTGTTTGCTTGTTTGTTTAGTTTTGCTTATTCCTTTTGTTATTAGATAAACATCAACACTTCACGATAGTGATATAAAGCTTGCTGTATACGTTAGCCTGGAACTTATCGCCGCGTCAGTATAGAGGACTGGAACTGTAAGGTAAAGGTAATGTTAACATTTTATTTAAGCAGGGTGTCTTATTCAGCTCAAGGGCTGGTATCCTTAAGGGCCCTGCATTTTTTCTAACTAAATTACAACAGACCCAAAATAGTCAAAACTAAAATTACATACAATAGGAATTACAAGAGTTGATAAAAATATTATTTCTTATAAAAATAGAAATTTTAGCTAACTTACTAAAAATTGATAAATTATTTTCCGTCCTTAGTTACTGAGGAACTTCATTAAAAGTCGATGCTCCACTATAAATAAAAGTATTTTTGCCAAACTTACGTCTAACTTTAGGAAAGGTATAATACAGTCCTTATACGTCTTGTCTTATAATTATGGACACAACTTTGCCTTGAGAAGTAGTCAGCTAGATATTCTGGTACACGCACTTTAAGCATTTAAATACCAATAAAACCTTATGGTAGGATCGTCTGTTAAGCCTGGTTTCCATATGGTCGCTACGCTGTCTTTACGGTCGCGGAAGTGAAGCAGTGAAGCGTGTTTCTTTTGTCATAACAAAAGAAACACGCTTCACTGCTTCACTTCTGCGACCGTAAAGACAGCGTAGCGACCATATGGAAACCAGGCTTAACGTAGAGATACCAATTTTAATTGTTTCATGGCTTCTAACGAGTCTACAGCTCCATCAACTATAACCTTTGCCAGTTGCCACTCTCTTCTGAAGTCGTTCCATCCGATCTTTATCTTGTAGTAACAAATTACTCCTTGGAAGGTTCAGCCGGGGACTACAAAGTGAAAATGTTTCGAATCCGACCGATAACAACCTCGTCAACGTCTTTGAAAAACTATTTTCCAAATGCGCTGTCGCAAGAAAAATGGCGACCAGGGTTGAAAGATATAGAATGCTATCTTGCTTGTGATCCAACAGGAATATATGTTGGTGACCTGGACGACAAACCTATTGCAGTTATTTCTATAATTAAATATGAAGACGGATACTGTCATTTTGGATCATACGTTGTTGACAAACAATACAGGAACCAAGGATATGGATCAAAGTTGTTCAATGAAGTACTGAAGAAATCCGCTCCTATAAAGAATATTTCTTTGTATGCAATGCCTGCAATGGCAAAGAAGTATGAAAAGTCACTTAACGTGGTGAAGCAATGGTCTGTTGGGAGATATGATCTTAACATTTCAAAAGTTGTAAAAGCACTTCAAGAAAGTCCAGTCAGTCCACCTTTTGTCGATGTCAAACGGATCAACGAAGTAGATACACAAGCTTTGTACAACTACGATACGTCCGTGTTTGGGTACAACCGTCAACAGTTCTTAAAGCAATGGTTTCGTGCCAGTGGCAGTCATGCCCGTGTTGCTGTTGATAAAGAAGGATCTATTGTTGGCTATGTAGTTGTGCGGGTAGTCTTCAACAAGGATGAAGGCTATATAATTGGGCCACTGTTTTGCGAGTCAATTGAAGTTGCAAACATTCTTGTTAAAGAAACACTTCAAGAAGTTATTGAACTCGGCATGTCTTCGTCACAGTCTGTGATGATAGACAGTCCAACAGAGATAAATCCAGAGGTGAAAGAATTCATTACACTGCTTGAGGGAGTACATATAATTCATACTGAATATATGACATCGAATGGTCTTCCAAGAGGACGTTTTAACAACTGGTTTGCTGTCACTACACTTGAGGCTGGTTAAAAGAACTACCAACAGAGATAAATAGCCCTAGAGGTGAAATAATTCATTAAAGTGTGCTCCTCACCTCAAATGTTTTTATTGTCTTATTTGGAGATTTTCGTTTCTCCACTTTCTTTTTGAGACATATCAGTTTGTTTCATATGCAAATGTTCGGAATTTACGTCACACGTGCGAATGTTATATATCTTTGCGTTCATCAAATAAAATACTAACACTTGTGAATAACACTTGACTGTGCGTGTAATTTCCAGTCTCACAACACCAACTTCTCGATTTTAAAATATTTCGTTCGAGAATGAAAGAGATACACATATTTCTCCAATAAGTCATTATGCATGAGTGACGTAAATTCCGGACATTTGTATATCAAACAAACTGATATATCTCAAAAAGAAAGCGAAGAAACGAAAATCTTCATAAGAAGTTACTTTATCATTTTAAAAGTTCTTCCAAAAAGGCAATAACAAATTTTGTGGTTAGGCACTTTAACATTTTTTGTAATTTTGAAGCTCATGCATATAGTCAGTCTAACTAATTCCTATCAATTAAGTCTTTGCCAATATCCACATTGGCAAAGACTTAATAGCTCGAATAATAACTTATAATAATCTTAATAACGTCAGATGACCCTATATTCAATGATCAAACAGGTTTGCTATAACTACACTTGAGCGTGGTTAAAAGAACTATAGCAGTCTAATAGAGATAAGGCCCGTCATTATTTATGGTCGGGGTGGTGCCGAAGTGAAATAGATTTGGTCCTGAAAAAATACTTACCCAACCAAATTTAAAAATTCACCGTCCCAACCATTTATGGTAAAGAAAATCTTTTACCCAACCCAAGAAGAAAATAGTTAGATAACGCCCAATTCCCAGCACATCGTCTATACAGGTTTTAATAACAAACCCATATAGATATACAGACAGATCCTACTGTAATATTATTATCTCCTTATACTGAGCAGGAATCCAAAGAAAACAAGCAGAGGAATATGATAACAATGCTAATGTGCAATGATGACTAAGGAGAACTGATAATGATATTCCAATTTTAAATGATTTATGTAAATAGTCATGAAAATTTTCCTACCCATCCCTTTCAAAGAAGTGATTTTTTTATCCAACCACTTAGACCTTAGCATTTTCAGTTACCCAACCATGTTCTCTTCGGCCCCCACCTCGGCCATAAATAATGACTGGTCCCTAAATCAAGAGGTGAAAGAATTCTTTAAGTATTTAACATTTTTTGTAATTTTTAAGCTCATGCATGTAGTCAGTTTAACTAATAGCACTTTGTCGAGATGACGTCAGTACCCATGTTTGTCCGCATTTACCCATAATTATTGCTGTCATAACAAAAGAAAATATGTCATTTGCAATCATTTGTGAGTCAAATTTGGTTTCTTTGTCCGCATTTAATAGCAAACCGCTTAAACAGATATTCCTATAAATTAAGCCTACAACTAATTAATTTTCTCATAAATAACGGTTAAACCAAGTGCTGCCTCAAAATTCATGGAAGACTAATTTTTGATAAAATTTCCAAAATGAATCCACTGTAGTATGTACACATATTTTCAATTATTTTACCTGATTATATTTAAATACAGCAGACTTAAAGGGGATGTGAAACGAAAATTGAGATGACTTTTTTATTGACTTATTTGAGAGGACCCCAAAAACGATAAAGAATCGCTTTTTCCAGTTCTTTCATATCGTTCTTGAGTTATTCAAGGTGGTGTAATATGACCTATGACGTCACAAGTTGTACCCACCATTATGACTAATCTGAAAATGAAACATATCTTCAAAACTATTGAATGAAATTGCTTGAAACTTTTCAAAAGTATACAATATCCCATGTCAACTTTATCGTTGCCATAGTGACAGATTAGTTCACAGATTCCTTTCTTCCTGATCCAAAAAATTCTATTTTCTAGCATGCGCTGCAAAAATTATGATTTGAAGTTGCCCTGTTTTGTTGGCAATGCTATTGAAAATATACTTCACTAGTCAAACAGTCAAAAATTGTTTTATAAATGGCAGAGAATAAAGACGTTTTTTAAAGTATGAACGGAGCCTGGGAACTAATCTGTTACTATGGAAACGATAAAGTTGACATGAGGATATTCCATTTAATGAACTGTGTAGTTGTGCAAAGTTTCAAGAAATTTTATTCAATAGTTTTTAAATATGCTTCATTTTCATAATGGTCATAATGGTGGGTACACCTTGTGACGTCATAGGTCACATTACACAACCTTGAATAACTCAAGAATGAGATACGATATGCAAGAACTGTAAAAAGCCATTCTTTATAGTTTTATGAGTTCTTTCAAATAAATCAATAAAAAAGGTGATCTCAATTTTCGGGTCATATGCCCTTTAAATTACAAATGCTATCACTTATCTGAATATAATTGGCAAGGCTTTTGACTGCATACAGAGTATGCATTATGACTACAGTATGTAGTTGGTTATTGGTAAACAAATTTCTGATAAATTACTGCCACTATAAATCATGCTTCTTACTGTGGCAAAGCTGTCAGTGGAATTGCGAGCGTTTGATATGTTATGGCAAATCAAGCGCTAAACAAATAGGCGCTGACTAAATAAATACCAGAAATGGTAATGTATGCAACAAATGTTTACGATATTGTTGCACTATTATTTATATCGTGTAATTTTTATTGGACTTCTTGTAAAGAACACAATACTTTCAAGGAGATCTTTGTGATGTATTAGTTCATTGCACATGTCCACGACTCCACATCAATTATACTCATGTAATTGTCGTTCGAGAATACACCACGGTCCACTGCAACCACTGTATTTTATTTTCCAAAAGAACTTGTAATATTGTATTTACTGCATACCAACTATTATGGTTATCCGTGGCACACAAATAATTTCCATTTTCCGCTGAATTTTCACAAAGTTGACAATTCCATTTTCCACCGAATTTTCGCAAAGTTGAGGTAAATAATTTCTTGCAGACAATCCATATGTACAGTTTACTACATATACAGTGTATCCACATATAGCTTTATGCACGAACCATTGTAGAAACCATTTCCTCAAATCTAAGTCAGATGTTAATGGTATGTGATCATAGCATAAATAGAAGTAGTACCAAATGTTGAGGATATGGTGTATCCACATGCTTAACTTTAATTCACAGTAAACAAAGAACATGTCTTTTGTAGTTTCCTTGTTGAAGGAAATGATAATCCATTTCTGTTGATATGCATCAAGTATACTGTCCTCCATCATAATTATAAAATTCTCTAGATTCTCTAAATAGACAAAAAATGGAATTGTTAGCACGCATAGTTAAAAATAACATACAGGGATCAATTAAAACAAATTGGTATATGAGTGGTGGGACGGGACTGAATTTTAGTAAGACTAATAATTAATTAAGTATACACTAATATAGAAGACATTTCTAGACTTATCATAATTCTTCACCTTGCCAATCGTCGAATTTTCATACATACAGAATAGTGATAATAATATAGATTAATTATATGTTAATACATATCAAAAATGAAATGTGTAACACATTTCACTGAGTGATATATGTACATTATTCAACCTGAATAATACACTGCACATGTAATCTGCGCCAAACTATCTAGCCTGTTTTCTTCTTGAAGCTTGAACCTCAAATTCGCTGATGATTTTAGCTTGTCAATCTTTGGTAAGTCATGGGTTCAATCACACAAGACGATATTGTTTTTTTCGCATCTGACTCCACCAGTTATCTAAGATTTACCAATATCAACCCAAGCCTTCAGTTGGCAGTGTGAGACATTGGCTCTTCTGAATTGTTAATAGAGCCCATGCAAGTCTATCGGGACAGCAGCTAAATTTTCAAATTTGCACTAGGCTTCTACAATTAGGCTTATTTGTAAGCGCTCGTCATTTAAAACATTTTGGTGTTTGTTTCATCACATGTGATCAAAAGTTGTGAAGATTTAAATTTCTGAATTTTGACCATTATTTTAGAACAGAATGGGTCACATTTGTATTACAGTACTGTGAAAAATGTGGCACCAGAACTGACTGTTTGCCAAGCCAGTTGGCCATAATAAAAAGTATTTTAACAGATTTTAAATGTATTTTAATATAATAATAGATAAATAGTAAAACTATCAGCCCAATTTGTCCTTACAATCGACCCATCTGAGCTGACAACATATGTTCAATCCCTAACATTTCCTCCTAATACAGTGAGACTGCATCAACCTACCCAATGATAAAATACCGAACAATCCCGCTTATAAGCCCCCTAGTTATTGGTCCCATATTTGTTAACAGAGAATATAGCTTCCGATTGTTCAGTAATTAAGCCCCCACGGATATAAGCCCAGCCACTTGGCCGTTAGCACCTTTTCTAACAAAAATAACAAATAAATCAGAGAATAAGAGTAAATAATAATAGATAAAAAGTTACGGCAGCATTCTGTATCTCACTACTGACAAGCTGAGGTACATGAAATTATTAAAATAATTGTGAGGCATAACTTGTGTAGCAGCTTTTGCTATATAATACAGGCATCATTTTTCACATTATTATAAATTCTAATTAATATTTGTTACTGTTCTTACACTTTCCTTAAGTAAAAACTTGAGTATAAAAGTGCCAACGGTTTGCCTGTTATGCATATTGAAACATTTTTCTATACCGTTTATAATCTCTCCCCGGTTATTAACCCCCAGCAGTTTAATAATCCCAATCAAAACACCTTAGGAAATAAGTTGTATAAAGCCAGGGCATATAAACGGATATATATATATATATATATATATATATATATATATATATATATATATATATATATATATATTTATTATATAGCATGCTATCGGATATGAGCTTTTGCGTAATCTGATTGGCTCCCTACTACCAGGCTATCAGCTCATAGCCTACTAGTACAGAAATCAAAAACAATGGCTGAACGATTTGTCCATTTAAACGAAGACGAAATTCAACTTTTACTTGAAAAAAATACACCAAAAAATACAAACAAAGCTACAAAATATGGGATGAAAGTATTTGATGGTAAGTAGATATTTCTTTCAAATAAAAAATGAGAAAAACTGCAATTTCTCTAAATAAACATTGATTGAAAGTGAAAACGACGCCGTAAAAAATATTTGTTTATAAAATTTAAATTTTCGGGTTTAATTTTTAGAATGGTTCACAAGTTCTAAAAAGTTTGAAAAATACATCACATATACATGTCAAAATCCGAGTTGAATACTTGTATGAAGCTGTTTTATACGTCTGCTAGACAAAAAGACTGCTCATATTATAAAACAACAACAATGAAGTCGATAAGAGCCGCCATTGACCGGTTTCTGAAAAGCCCTCCAAACCAGGGCCTTTTTTAACTATTAAGCTGGGGGGGGGGGGGGGGCATTTGCCCCCCCCCCCCCCCCCCCTTGTGCCCCACCACTAATCAATTTTTGCCCCCCCAGGAAAAGTCCCTTTTTCTTAAATTTAATCAACCAATAAGCAAGGAATAAAAATTAAACAAATGAAAGTAAGTTTTGGCCCTTAATTAACAACTTATAGACTTACTGAAATTATTATGTTGACCTACGTGGCGCGCGTCCCCCATTTAAAATCCCGCAAACAAGTGTTTTCTGTTTTTTACCATAATATGATAAACGCAATATTATATGACCGATTATAAGCACAATGTTTTGGTAGCTTATGAAGATGCCTAAAGGCTAAAGTGTTTATATATTAAAGTGTTTCATAATCTTGATGCCCTATGTAATCGTGCATTTTTAGCAATGGCGTGGTGCCTTAATTTCGCAAAAATTATTATCAGAAATCGCCGTAAAAGCACTTCTGGGCTTTGCAAAATTAAAAATATTCCTGAGGGGGCATGCCCCTTTCGAACATCCCTGGATCCGCCACTGATCATGAACTAGAAAAAATATTTTTAAATAAAATGGCAGACAAATATATATATATATATCCGAGAGTAGTAAAAAAGTAGAGTGCTGCGTAGACAGTGTTTTGAATATATAGCAAAGTGAAAAGGTGGTAAACTGCCAAGAATTTAGTGACGAGATACTGACGTTTCGAGCGGAGCCCTTCATCAGAGTAAGACGAGATGAAATAAAATAAATAGTGCTTATATATATGCCAAAAGGGTGTCACAGGTAGAAAGTAGCCAATCAAATGCACGGGAAATAAACTAACTAATAATTAATGAGATGGGAAAAGTTAAGTCATTTACTATTTTTACAGTCGATCAATAAGCAGACTGAGGGGGTGGGAGAAATGACAGGTCCAATATTCATGGGGATTAGGCGATAATAATAGAAACAAAGACTTGAAAAGGAATGAAAGTGCATAAGCTAATAATAAAAAGTTCCAAGCAAAATAAAATGACAAAAAGCTTTTACGAAATTAAATAAAAGAAAAACGTTCGTTAAGACCAAGAGGATGTGTGGTGCCAAGTTTAAAAATGAGACGCTTCTCTTGCCGCTTGCGGTTATCGTTGCCACCGGAAATGGGAAAGATGGCACAGCCTTTAATGTCTGAAACCAAATGGTTGGAGCTGTTGAAATGGCGGGCTACAGGTTTGTCACCATCATTGATCCTCACGGAACGAAGATGTTCAGCAAACCTGTCTGAAAGGCGTCGCCCAGTTTCACCGATTAAGTCTAACCCTAACCCCCCCCCCCCCCCCCCACGGGAAAAACCTTTTCCGAAGCAAATGCTGTCTTAAATGCGTTTGTCAAAGATTTAAGAAAATCCGGAAAAATAGCAGGCACAGTTCACAAAAGAGCTATTTCAAGCGACCAAATCCAGCTGCTTTTTAGTTCTGGTGAGTTGGGGCCAGCCGACAGCAAAAGTCCTGCACAACTATTCCGTACTGTCTGGTTCTTCCTAAGTTTTTACTTTGGCAAAAGAGGCAGAGAAAACCAAAGGTAGTTGAAGCCGTCCATGCTAATTCAGAGATTAACACCAGACGGTAAAGAGTTTTTTGAACTCAACCGTGAAGTTCCAGGTGCTCTCCTAGCGACAAAAAATCATCAAGGAGGCCTCAACGATCCTGAAGACGAATCCGATGGCAAAATCTTTTCTGTTCCCGACTCAAATATCTGCCCAGTCAAAACAATCAAGAACTACTTGAAGCATCTAAATCCTTCCTGTGACTGTCTTTTCCAGCGACCAAAAGATCCAAAATGCCAAAATTTTGATGTCAACGCCGACATGGTTTGGTATTCCAACGCGCCAGTCGGCGAATCGACCCTTGGAAACTTGCTTCGTGTTATGAGCAAGAGAGCAGGAATTGAGCCTCCTTTAACAAATCACTGCATTAGAGCCACATCAGTCACGGTTCTGTCGGATGCCCACGTTGAAAATCGTCATATAAAGTCTTTGACAGGCCATAAATCCGACGCTTCCATAGAGTCTTACAGCAGCCGGCCATCCGCACGTCAACAAGAAGCGATGTCTGCCATCTTAAGCAGTTATATTAATCCAAGCGATGCAGTTCCAGCGATCTTGAGTGAAACAAATCAAAATCAAGAAAATCGTAGCATTACTGATGTCTCCACGGTGTCTATTTCTTCTACAAATGCTCAGTCGACATCAGTTGTTAACAACCAGTCGTTAACATTAAAAAATCAAAGCAGCTTGACGACACAGAGTCCAGTGTTTAACTTCCATAACTGCAATGTGCAGATCTACAATTGACCGTAAACTAACTTGTTATTGCAATGTTTATGCATTTATTTTGTCGATTTACGACTCAAATAACTTGTTTACCACATATCAGTGTCGAATTCATTTCCATTGACACATGATTGACAGGAGTTGAGAATTTATATCAATTTTCGGCGCACGCGCATAATTATTCTTTGTACTGCGCATGCCGGATGTAATAAAATCAGTAATTTTGCATTCAATTTTGTTTGGGTAATAAATTTTAATTTAATACGAAGTTTTGCTATATAATAAAACAATTATACCATTCGCTCTCGTCGTATATGAACTAATAGCCAACTCGGCGCTTCGCGCCTCGTTGGCTATGAGCTCATATACGACTCGAGCTCATGGTATAATTGTTAAATGTAGACCTCTTTCATAATGCGGTCAATTTAAATATTCCTTTATGTGAATCTAAATTAACCTTTATTGCCTCGTTTGTGTGTCAGCAATTCAAAATAATCTTTATATGTAACACGAAATATTATCAACTGGGATATTCTATTTAAGGATTTTTTGAAGAAAATTAAGGAAAAAACCTAATTTTCTCAAAAAATCCGGTTCGTTTAGCATAAACCTGTATTATATTTAATTTCTGCCAAATGAATCCAAAGAACTAGATATTACTGACCGTTTGTGCCAAAAGCAGCACAAAATACAATTTTGCAGTGTAGAGATATTTTTGAAAAATCATTTAGTTTCTACACTATGTGAGGTCAAGGTGGTGTACACACATAAAACGGGTGGTAAATAGCCTATTTTGTAAATTCATGTCAGAAAATATTATGTGATATTTCATATTAAGCGGGTATATTATCCAGTTGAAGAAAAATCATGTAAAAGATGATAAAATTACGGGAATACAGTACGTCACCAAAAATACGATTTGCGTAAAGTTTACACTATTTTTGCAAATATGAAGTATTAGTCCGGGAGCAAATGTCATTAAATAAAGTCCCGTGGGAATTTTGTGCTGAAAGCACGCCACTGGTCTAGATGTGTTAAGGTAACCCTAAAGAACGTGAAAAGTTTTGGTGGCAACTTTACAACTTGCTCAGACTGGATTAGTGTGATGTATATAATCTATTATGGAAACGAGGCTGAAACATAAATCGTCTGTCACTCGGAAACTGCTCCTCAACACCTCAAATACTAATGTAAAGTATTTTAGGCATTAGCGTGGTCACATGACCAAGTTAGCATGAAAACGCTTCTCGTACGTAAAGAGCTTGTTAACGTGTTTAGAACAACGCAAAAATGTTATAGTTGCAGGCCAATGCTGTTGCTGTAGTCCACCATGTTTACACAGTACGTGGTGTCACATGATTTGAAGCTAAAACGTATAAATATAAAGTATGCAATAATTATGCAGATGATGTCCTTTATACCATACTGCAACCTTACCAAACGTACAGTAGATGTAACAATATTTCGAACCAAATATAAATTACTATATAATTTTAAAAATCTTGTGTGTATCAGAGCTGGAGAGTCTGTGCTGCAAAGCCATTATTTGTTATAATCAGAATAGAAAAGGCGTCCCCATATTTACTTGCAGATGATGTAGTTTTGTATATGGGATGCTGAATTTCTTCAAAAGGCAACAATTAATTTTCAATTGTGTATCATTCGTCAGACGGAAAAGGAAGAGGAGCTTGTCGAAAAACCCAATGTGCAATGAGAAACTCTTTGACGCAATACGGAATTAACGATCTCCATACAACACATTAGGTCGAGTATGATAAAGAAAGCATGCAGAGAGAGGTACAAAAGAGAGCTAGTTGGGCTAAACGAATCGAGGCGAAAATCGAGTGATTTATCAGAATTGAAACATCCACTAATTTATCCGAAAACATATCCTTACAACAGGGATGTGTTATTTTTCACTCTTTATGGCTGCACACTTTTTTATATATCTAACGCATTCATCACAGCTCGATCTTTTTAACATTTTTGTGGATCTTGTTCTGTTACGTTACTGCACTCTTTTTGCCGCAGCCTCGTGTTCATACTACTGTAGCTTATTCACATGACATTGCATATACTATCTAGACTATAGATATTGTATAAACATGATCAACTTCAGCAACAGCATTGGCCTACAACAATGACATTTTGTGGCTGTTCTAAACACGTTAATAGGCTCTGTTTCCCATTTTATGTATAAGACTCGTTTTCATGCATACTTGGTCACGTGATCACGCTCACCCTAAAACACTATACATTAGTATTTGAGGTGTTGAGGAGTAGTTTTTGAGTGATTATCGTGCGTTTTGGTCCACGTTTGGATGAGTTATAGACGATTTTATATTTCAGCCTCGTCTCCATGCTAGATTATATACGTCACACTTTTGATCCCTCGTAAATCCAGTCTGAGCAAGTTGTAAAGTTGCCACCAAAACTTTTTACGTTCTTTAGGGTCATCTTAACACATCTATAGACCAGTGGCGTGCTTTCAGCACAAAATTCCCACGGGAGTACACGTGCTCCCTGACTATATTTCAAGCAACATTTATTATTTTCATATCATGTAAATTGATTTTTATTTATATTTCAAGCGACAAAATACAAAAGAAGCTAAACAATATGAAATATGTTAACGTGTTTGGCCTGAAATATTTCAAGACATCTTTACAAAATAAGTCAAGCAGTTTGACCTGAATAATTTCAAGCCAGATATTTTACTGTTAGCAATCAACTGAGTTAGCAAGTTTGGCCTGATATATATATATATATATATATATATATATATATATATATATATATATATATATATATATATATATATATATATATATATATATATATATATATATACAGTATATATATATATATATATATATATATATATATATATATATATATATATATATATATATATATATATATATATATATATATATATATATATATATATATATATATATATATATATATATATATATATATATATATATATATATATATATATATTGTTAAGCTGTAAACATACTATGACGTAATATATTGTGCGTCACGTGATATTGGAGCTTTGACTCCTCATTGTACTATTCTTCTCTACCGCTTTGTTGTAAGATAAACATGTTCTAATAAAACCTTTTTACAATCCTTCCTCGTTGTTATCCATCGTCATGACTAACGTCCTAACAGGTTATGGGCCCAGTGCTAGACTGATTTTCGACGGTGATGAGGGGAAGTTTGAGTTGTGGGAAATAAAATTCCTCGGTTATTTACGCTTGAAGAAACTCAGCGATATCCTGACGCCACTCGCAGAAGATGCAAATGATGCGACAAGAACGGCTGATGCAACGAAAAATGCTGACGCATACGCCGAATTAATCCAGTGTTTAGATGACAGAAGTCTTATGCTTGTTATTCGAGAGGCAGCAAACGACGGACGAAAAGCATTGGCTATATTACGCGAACATTATCGGTCGAAGAGAACGCCACGAGTTATTACCCTATACACCGAACTGACCTCGCTAAAAATGGCTGGAGACGAAAATGTTACTGATTATGTTCTGAGGGCAGAGACAGCCGCTACTTCGCTCAAAACGGCAGGAGAGACAATCAGTGACAGTTTATTAATCGCCATGATTCTAAAAGGACTAACTGAATCACGCTTCAAACCGTTCTCAACTGTAGTCACCCAAAAGGACAAAGGAATGTCGTTCGGGGAGTTCAAGGTCGCACTGAGAAGTTTTGAAGAAACTGAGAAACTGTCTTCAGAGTCGCACCAGGAGGACACTGTTATGAAAGTTATCGTTTGTTATGGATGTGGAAAGCCCGGTCACAAACGAGCCGAATGTCGTGTCAAGAAGAAGCCAGCTGCGAAGCGATGGTGTGATATATGCAGGAACAACTCCCACCAGACAGAGCAATGCCGCAGGAAGAACCACCAAGCAAAGTCCGTAAGTGATAATAAAGAGGACAATATGCAAGAAGATAAACAATCTTTTATATTTAAAGTTGGTATTAGTAATCTAACTAGTGATTGTAAAGTAGATGGTTTACTTGTAGATTGTGGTGCAACCACGCATATAATGCATGATATCACTAAATTTATAAGGTTTGATAAGCAATTTAACCCCAACAATCATTATATAGAGCTAGCCGATGGTAGTAGGACTAAGAATGTTGCTTTGAAGAGAGGTGATGCACGTGTCCAACTTCGGGATGTTGATGGTAATGTCCATCAGGCAATTCTTACCAATACTTTGTATGTACCCTCTTATACCCAGAATATATTCTCTGTTCAGGCTGCTACTAGTAAAGGTGCTTCTGTGTGTTTTTCTTCTAATGATGCAAGACTCCTTTACCCTGATGGCACTGAGTTTAAGATAGAAAAGTTTGGTAAATTATACTATCTAAATAAGGTTCTTTCTTCTGGTATGGCCAAACAAAACAGTGAGACTAAGTCATTGAAGGAATGGCATGAGATTTTGGGCCACTGTAATTTGAAAGATGTTATTGCATTGGAAGGTGTTGTAGATGGGATGAAAGTTGTTGATAAGAGTCAATTTGATTGTGATGTTTTGTGTCAAGGGAAAAATGACTCAAACTAGAAAGAGAGAACCAGACAGGCGAGCAGGTAAGATTCTGCAGTTAGTACACTGTGATCTAGCAGGCCCCATTCAGCCTGCAACAAAGGAAGGTTTCAAATATGCTATTTCATTCACTGATGATTTTTCAGGTATAATTATGATTTACTTCATAAGACAGAAAAGTGACACTTTGAAGGCCACTGAAAATTTTTTGGCCGACTCAGCCCCGTATGGTAAAGTAAAACGTTTCAGAAGCGACAATGGTACTGAATTCACTTCTGAGCCCTTCCAAAATCTTCTCTTAAAGCATAGCATAAAGCACGAAAAATCAGCACCATACTCACCCCATCAAAATGGAACAGCTGAGCGGGGGTGGAGATCAATCTTTGAGATGGCCAGGTGTTTACTTATTCAGGCTGATTTGCCCAAGAATCTTTGGCCATATGCAGCCATGTGTGCTGTGTACATTAGGAACAGGTGCTATAACGATCGACTTAAGAAAACCCCATATGAGGCATTGACAGGGCATAAACCCAATTTAGACAATATGCACACTTTTGGAACAGTCTGTTTTGCATATGTACAAGAGAAGAAAAAGCTCGATGATAGAGCAAAAAAGGGGATCTTTGTGGGCTACGATAAAGGCAGCCCAGCCTACCTAATTTATTATTGTGATTCCGGTGTAATCAAGAAGTCTCGCTGTGTACGATTCACAGACAAATTTGAGACAGACAAGATGAATGCAGACTGCATCCCTGTATATCGTGATGTAACTTGCCAAACTGAACCCCAAACAATGGTGGGAGATGAGCAAGGAGAAACCGGTAGCCCAACAAAAGAACCCGGGGGCAATGCACAGGAACCAGTAGGTGATTCTAACCCTAGTGCTATTCCAAGTCAAAAAGAGGATGTGCACACTTCAACAGATCGGTATCCTGGTCGAGCAAGAGATAAGCCAAATTATCTAGGTTATGCAGACAATAATAGTGTTGATGAAAATGACACTGTGGGTTTTACATTTGATTATTGTTATAACCTGTCTGATGTCCCTGATACTTACCAACAAGCAATCTCTTCACCCGATTCCACAAAATGGCAGACAGCCATGGAAGAAGAGATGCAAGCACTAAGAGAGAATGATACATTCGAGCTCACTTCTCTGCCTGAAGGCAGAAAAGTAGTGGGGGGAAGATGGGTCTATGCTCTTAAACAAGGCCCAAATGGCGAAGAGAAACATAAAGCTCGCTTTGTAGCTAAAGGGTACTCACAAGTTGCAGAAATAGACTATCATGAAACATTCTCCCCCACAGCCCAGCTAGCGTCTATCAGGACCCTAATGCAATTGGCAGTGCAGTACAATTTGACTATACATCAAATGGATGTGAAGTCTGCGTATTTAAATGCGCCTATTGATTGCAACATATTTGTAGAGCAACCTGAAGGTTTTGGCATAGTAAGTAAAGATGGTAAACATCAAGTGTATAAGCTTAAGAAATCATTATATGGTTTAAAACAAAGTGGCCGAAATTGGAACTGCGTATTACATTCTTATCTTGTAAGTGAAGGATTTACACAATCACAGGCTGACTATTGTGTGTATAGAAAGATTACAGATGATATTTTGACAATTGTTATCATTTGGGTTGATGACTTGATAATAGCGTCAAGTTCTATGGCTACACTGATGAGTGTAAAGGAGAATCTTAGCGTAAGATTCAAAATGAAAGATTTGGGAAAGTTAGCATGGTTTCTTGGTTTAGAGTTCAGTTGTCAAGAAGATGTGATTAAGATTAATCAGTCACAGTTTATTAACAGAGTGTTGAGGAAATTTAATATGGGAATTGCAAACCCAGATCCACTCCATGTGAGATGAGCGCTAGTAAGGTTAATGAAGATGATTCAGAGCCAGCTGATGTTAGACTATACAGAGAGATTGTAGGAAGTCTAGTCTACATCATGACATCCACCAGGCCAGATCTTTGTTACAGTGTCACAAAGCTCTCGCAACATTTAGCCAAGCCAACTCTTATGCACTTAAATGCAGCTAAGCATGTTTTAAGATATCTTAAGGGTACAGTTGATTGGAACTTAGTATTTCGGAAGTCTAAAGAGTCCTTAAATCTTTCTGGTTTTTGTGATGCAGATTGGGGCGCTTCTGAAGATAGGCGTAGCATAACTGGGTATGGTTTTAGGCTTTCAGCTGATGGTCCATTGGTTTCATGGAAAAGTCGGAAGCAGCCAACAGTCGCATTATCGACATGTGAAAGCAGAGTACATGTCTCTTGCTGCCGCTGTCCAGGAGGCTAAATTCCTTTTTCAGTTGTTGGAGAGCATTCTAGATGCTTCCAGGAATGTGTTTAGGTCTGTGACTTTGTATTGTGACAACCAAGGTGCACAAGCTTTAGCTAAGAACCCAGTACAACACCAGAGATCGAAACATATAGATATAAGATATCACTTTGTAAGATCTGAAATTCAAAAAGAATTTTTACATGTAGTTTATGTTACTTCAAAGGACAATTTGGCTGATATATTCACCAAGCCAATGACAGGACCAAGAATCAAAACATTTGTTCCACTTATTCTTGGAAAGTAAATTTTAAGTTTTTAAAGTAAAATTATAGCGTTAACATTATATGTTTAAGTGGGGGTGTTAAGCTGTAAACATACTATGACGTAATATATTGTGCGTCACGTGATATTGGAGCTTTGACTCCTCATTGTACTATTCTTCTCTACCGCTTTGTTGTAAGATAAACATGTTCTAATAAAACCTTTTTACAATCCTTCCTCGTTGTTATCCATCGTCATGACTAACGTCCTAACATATATATATATATATATATATATATATATATATATATATATATATATATATATATATATATATATATATATATATATATATTATATATATATATGTATATATATATATATATATATATATATATATATATATATATATATATATATATATATATATATATATATATATATATATATATATATATATATATATATATATATATATATATATATATATATATATATATATATATATAATTAACAATTATACCATGAGCTCGAGTCGTATATGAGCTGATAGCCGACGAGGCGCGCAGCGCCGAGTCGGCTATCAGCCATATACGACGAGAGCGAATGGTATAATTGTTTTATAATATAGACATCCACTATATATATAATAAGTCAAAATTTTATTAACTATTCCACAATAATTAAATACTAATGACATAAACAAAGACGTTTCCGCCATGGCGCTTCCGTCCTGCTACTTCCGTCATGCGTAGTGCAAATTATATTTATGTACATTCGTATTTATGACAAAAAGTACAAGCTTTGTGGACAAAAAGTACAAGCTTTGTGGAACTTAACCTGGCTGGGCAAAGATTTTCCAGTCGGACTCGTCTTCGACGTCGGCTAAACCGCCTTAGTGGTTTTTTGTTGACGGGATTTAACCTGCGACCTCCCGGTTCAACTCGAAATATAACTTGCCGTCTGCTCTTTTGATCTTAAAACCATCATAATCATCATATTTGGCTTAAGTTTCCTCTGGTTTTCTCTTCCTCGTCGTCCCAAGTAAAGGCCAAGGTAAAACAAAACGGTACAAAGCAATTGTGATGGATCAGTGCTGTCGGCTGGACATAATTCGCCACTGTCAAACAACAAATAATTTGCCTCTGGATTATTGGCTTTTTGTGGACCAAACCGGCGATTTTCCCAGTTTTCCTAAGGTCTTTCACGAACGCATCTAACACTGAATTTGCTTCGGTAAAAGTACTAAGTAGGGTCGTCAATGATGGAAAATGGCTTGTTGTTGGGAGGATTTCTCAAGAATTTGTCAACTTTTTTATTGTAAATACGAGCCGTCAACTTGCCTAGCAGATGTATGAAACAGGGACATGGTAATCCATGAGTTCGAGTCGAGTTCGAGTTCGAGTTAATTTCGAGTTAACCTCGAGTTGACTTAGAGTTACTAGGTAAACCAACAAACTGTCCCCAACGGTTTCAGACATTACTAGAACACCATTTTGATGATAATGGTCAAAATAGAAGCTATCCCCAACACAACACCAATCCTAACCCTAACCCCCGTGTCGCGGACGAGGTCGCGTATATACTGGGATGCCACATGGGTGACGATGTCTGGCGAGGTGGAGTCGAGGTCGGGGTCAGTGGTACTGAGGAAGCTTTCCAGCGGGTCGGCTTCGTCCACTCGGTAGGACTGGAAGGAAGGTTCGAAGGTGATACAGGGAGGTCGTGACGTCTTCGTTGGAGCGTCGGGAAAACTTCGGAAGTACTCGGCCCATCATCGGAAGTTGTCGGAACAACTTCGGAAGTTGTCGGAACAACTTCGGAACTTGTCGGAACAACTTCGGAAGGTGTCGGAACAACTTCGTAAGTTGTCGGAACAACTTCGGAAGGTGTCGGAACAACTTCGGAAGTTATCGGAACAACTTCGAAAGTTTTCGGAACAACATCGGAAGTAGTCGGGCCTACTTCGGAAGTGGTCGGGAATGGTCGGAAGGCTCTCGGGAGTCGTTCCGACGGTCTTCGTAGGCCATCTCAAAGCGGTCGGGATCTGCCACAGGGTCGTCGGTATCCATCGACGATTGGTCGGAGGTGGTGTGGACTACTCCAAGTCTGCGGCTGGTACGTGTTTCGCTGCTGGGGGTGGAATATCAATGGTGGGTGGTTCGGACATTCTCAAGAAGTATTAATCATTCCGCCATTCCCCCATTCCGCAAAATATTCCGTCCGCACCCTGTATTCATCTTCATAAACCTAACCCCCGGCCGAAAACTCAAATCGGCTCGAACTCGAACCGAACTCGAACTCAACTCGAACTCGAACTCAACTCGAACTCATAAATTCCCTGGTCCATGGTAATCCATGAGTTCGAGTTCGAGTTCGAGTTCGAGTTAATTTCGAGTTAACCTCGAGTTGACTTAGAGTTACTAGGTAAACCAACAAACTGTCCCCAACGGTTTCAGACATTACTAGAACACCATTTTGATGATAATGGTCAAAATAGAAGCTATCCCCAACACAACACCAATCCTAACCCTAACCCCGTGTCGCGGACGAGGTCGCGTATATACTGGGATGCCACATGGGTGACGATGTCTGGCGAGGTGGAGTCGAGGTCGGGGTCAGTGGTACTGAGGAAGCTTTCCAGCGGGTCGGCTTCGTCCACTCGGTAGGACTGGAAGGAAGGTTCGAAGGTGATACAGGGAGGTCGTGACGTCTTCGTTGGAGCGTCGGGAAAACTTCGGAAGTACTCGGCCCATCATCGGAAGTTTATTAAATCAGAACATGAAAACATTTTAGGACGGAATTCTACAATAGAAACTGTTCTAAAAAGATACGCTATTCACTTTAGGGATATTTAAAACAAATTCATTTGATCGGTTTCATGTCTTGCACGACTTGGACGACTAAAAAGGTCACATGAACGAACTAATTCTTTAAAAAGGTATACTAGTCTATGTGCAAGTTACTCGTGCCAGTAGGACAGAGGTAACAGTCCCGTTTTATAGTCTATCCTTAAATATCGAGAATAAACTTAGTTGAGCGGAGTTGATTCTTTCGATGTTCAGTATTAACGACATGGACTACAGCGCCCAAACTTGGGAACAGTATGGAAAATAACTCCTAAATAATATAAAGTTTTAGCGTAATACGCACGTGTGGGTCATGGGCATCAAAGGAAGACCTTCTTATACAACCCACGATTTTGTTCGCTTTAGCCGATACTGCATGTACACGATTGCGTGTTCCATTTAAGGTCAGGGGTGATAAGAACCATTATTATAATACCATCACATATAATCCATCAATCAACTGTCTCTATTAGCATCACGTGGCAGCCAAATATTTTACGATGAAGGGCAGCTACATTATGGACTGTTTACACGGGCTGTTCACGTGCAAATCAACGCCACTCGCGTGCCTCGATTTGCAATATTAGGATTAATCTTCTGTCTCGTCCAATATTGAATTCTCGACTTAAATATTTTGTAATATTGGGCTCAGAGGAATCCAATAAGTAATGAACGAGCGTCACAGCATCACGTGGCAACTGCAAATATTTTTGGCCTGTGGACTGACAGCTGCAACCTTTGCACTGACAGCAACCTTTGAACTGACAGCAACCTTGGAACAGTTTGCACGTGCTCTGCACGTGCAAAAGTGTCACTTGCATGCCTTATCTTGCAGACCTTATATCCGTTGCCGACCTTATATCCTTAGAATTAACAAATTTCCCATAGAATTTCAAAGATTTATAAGAATCATCAAGACAGTCTATTGTGGTATATTACAAGTAATATTTGGCATTTCACTCGATTAAACTACAAGTTCTAAGGATTTATGGTGAAGGAAAATTTCGAGTGCGAAAATGCAACTGTGACCGTATAACAACGCGGGGGCTGTTTAGAATACCGCGCATACCTCGTACGCATTGCTCTGGTTAGTTCAGGGTACGAACAAGGATTGTACAGACTACGCGCGCCCGCTCCAAGGATACTTTGGAGTTAAATAGGTATGTTTGTTTTATTGTTATGTATATATATTATATCATTTTGTTAGAAATGATAGTTACCTTTTAATAAGTTATCTAGCATTGGTTCAATTGTACTTGAATATTAATACTTACGCGGTGAGCCGTAATACTTAGCGTTTCGTAGCAAGTTTATACATTATATATATATTTTGATTTACTTGGATATTCGTACATATATCGTATTTAGTAATTTGTATTCGTTTTACTTTGATTCGTAACTTGCTAGATTTTGCCTATGGTTATTGTTAAGCTCGTATTTCTACTTCTTATATTTCTAGATTACTCTTCCATTTGTCTTATTTTCGTATGTAATTGTAAATAAACCTTTTAAATTGTTTAACCCGGTGTCGTAAAGTGAACTGCAAGGGCGCCCGCTTATACACAACACATCAAGGCCTTCCGGCTGGAGTTGAACCCGCAGGCCCTGCGATGCTCTGACCCCTATAGTCACGAGCTCTCATCTGTATATATATTATAATAAACTAGAAATTACAATCGCAAGGAAGTGCTGCCTAAAAGGGATACATTGGAAACTTGACATTTAGCAAGCACAATGGCTTCGCTAGGTTTGATTTTAACGAGCACCATGGCTTCGTTTATCTTTTTGACGAGCACAATGGCTTCGTTTGATTTGAGTTGCGTGATACCCACACGCAGATATAAATGTCTGATCGGAACACTGATCACCGCGCACACAATGGCGCCTGTGAGAAATAATGAACTCACACCAATATACACATAAAATAGAAGGAAAACTGTATTCACTAACAAGACAATTTGATATCATGCCCATGAGAAGTGATGCTGTGTGACAAGAAATCGCAGATACCTCACAGTCACCGAGTCATATCTCCGTTTGGTGAGCGTATCTTAGGCTGCGTTTACACCAGAGCAAAAGTAATCGGATTCGTATTGTTTTTTATTCCCATGAGGATGTAAAACAATATGAATCCGGTTACGTTTGCTCTAGTGTAAACATAGCCTTAGTCGTCGACAAGAGAATACTTCCTCACTGAAATAAGGTTTCAAAGGCAGAACAATTCGTTCAAACTTCACAACGTTGGAACTTTAATACACGTGATAAAACTTCTACGTCACGAAATAATCAATGCAGTATTTTGTAGACACAAAAGGCTGTTGAAGGAAGAAAGTGCATCTCTATCATACAATGAGTGTCCTTTAAAAAAATCAAATTCGTTCAAATGTCGACGGATGGCATGCATATAGTGCAAATGTATAGGGGTCCATTCAAATTAGATTTACTAAGACGTATTAGGGATTCTACTCCAAGGTACAGTAAGTTGATAATTCTACCCACATTGGACTACTGTGATGTGGAGCTGCAGGAATATGGATAACTAAATATTGATGGTCATAATCCAGGTCTCTATGCATGTCAGGGAAACTGATCTTTCCTAAGTTTTGTACCACTTATATTAGAAGCAAGTTACATTGTGTAATGCTTAAGTTAGGAAATTTCATGGCATTTTAACATCATATCTACCAGTAAAGAGCTATTTTCCATGTTTCAATTAATCTGTTCATACATGTTATAGCACCATTATCTATTGCCTTAATTGACAATATGTGAAGGATATACAACTTTTGAGTTAAAATTAGTTTTTGTAACATTGTACTGTACATTTGTGAATATGTGTTGAAATTTGTAACAACTGTAATTTGTTAGAAAATAAGACCCCCATATATTGATACCAGTGTTAGCATTGAAGGGGCTATCCTGTATAAATATTATTGTATTATTATAATTATTATTAATACTAATAATAATAATGCATTAACAATAA
>JAYKKM010000504.1:672500-825000 GCA_035772405.1 Chrysogorgia sp. JL179-B06 | reverse complement strand
GCTGTGCCTAAGCGCGTTCTGATATAAGGGTGCAGATTCCTGAAAAGTTTGCTCATCTGACGAAAGGAGTTTAATGCGTTTGTTAATTGATGCAGGTAGTTGCCTTGTTATGCTTGGTGGATGGTTAGAGTGCATATTTATGTATAGCGGATCGTCATTGGGCTTCCTATAGGGCCTATAGTTTCCATTGTTAAGGTCGAAAGTTACATCTAAAAAGTTTACTATACGTAAATTTGATTCGGCGGTGATTTTTAGGTCAAATTGCTCGAAAATTTTGTGGAGATCTTTTCTTATTTGTCTGCTAAACGTGCTGATTTACTTTTTATGATAGCCAAACCGTCATCTCTATATAGGCCGATGCTTTCTTTGCCAAATTTCTTACTTAGGTGGTTTAAAATGAAAAGGCCTACGAGCTCACAAATTTCCGCGCCGTCGAAACTGCCCATGGTAACGTCGAACAAATTCTTGCTATCTTTTTTTATCCATGAAATTCCGCTATTGAAAAGGAGCGAAAATCTATTTGCTCTAACTATATGTTGTTGAGCACTCTTTGCATTTCGTAGACCAAAACCTACACGTATATATATATATATATATATATATATATATATATATATATATATATATATATATATATATATATATATTCAGGATCAATGTCGTCGATCATGCGCGGCATCGGAAAATTTGGCCTTGGTAACTAGATATAGACAGAAGCTTATTGGTAGACCTGGTGGTCTTATACATTGAAAATGTTTTTTCCTAATTTAATACTTTTTCCTGATTTTTTACTCTAATATTATAGAATATGGGCGGCTGACACAAAATCACTCACTTATACATTTGTTGTTGCCATAGTAACCAAGATAGGACCCCTATGGAGTAAAATATGGTGTTTGCACTACAAATGATAGGAGCCAAAGTAAACTACAAATGATCTCCCAAACAGCTTTAAAGGATACAAAATAGACCTATATATGATGTGAACCTAAAAAAATACACAGCTAAAGGCATAGAGTGTATACATTTTACTTCTGTTTATAGATGAATGAAAATATGGGCATGTTGAGTTCATTAATAGGGTTGCCCTGTGGCATGTATAACTCACATATAGGTTCACATCAAAGCTTTAACAGTAATGAGTAAATGCTAAAAATTTCACCTTGATTGCATAAATTGTAAACCCAGGAGAGTTTTTACCATCTCGTGAATTGACAATTTGGGAAAATTAAGTTTAAAATATTCGTAGGTATGTTTTCGACAAACAATCCTAATTCGAAGGCTTGAATAGGCATCTGGAAAGTTTAAAATGAGCCAGCTGCATTATGTTTCTCCTTCATTTTCCTTATTCTTGTCCCCTGTCTTTTTTCTCTGGCCTCTGAGGACCTTTCTTCTTGTTTTGTGTCTGTCTTCGCTTTATAATTAGCCTTTCTTACTCGCAGCCGATCTGCTTGGATAACTCCAGCTTCATTTAGGCCTCCCACATTCAATCCCATTGCTTCGAGGACTTTTGTAGTAGCCTTCTCACCCATATTAAAATGTGCAACAACATCATATATTCCCATTTTGAAGACATCCGACCCCACAAACACTGTTTTTGGCACCCGTCGCCAAATCATGCCATTGAAAGACCCAGGCACTTTTTTAGCAACGTTTCATCACTTAGACGGGCATACACAGGCTTTAGAGCCACTGTCACATCAACAGGCAAACCTTTACCATGCTTGTAGGTTGTTGTCCATTGTTGAGCAGAATCTTTGCAACCCAGATAAGCCACAACCAATAGACCTCATTCCATAGATCATTCTCCTGTTTACTTCAAATCAATGACCCACTTTTTTTGAAGTATATAACTCTTCAGAGTGTCCACACGAGCTACAGTGAAGAGAAAGAAACGAAGCACTACCCATCCGCTTGGTATCATCTTCAACAAGTTCTAACTGGCACTGCAAACATACCTTGCATGGCATGGATTTAAAGATGTTCCCCAAAATATCAACATCGATGATTCGATAACCACTTAATTGATATTCACTCGTCAAAAGAGCACTTTCTTCATCAACGAAATCAATGTCAGACACAAGTAAAAGGTAAAAGTACTATTATCCTCTCGCCCGGCGCGAAGCGCCGGCCGAAGGCTTGAGGGCGAGGGTGCTAATATCGACCGGCGTTTAGTCCCTTATCATGGGATGCTTGCAAGGGTTTAGCAGAGTCAACGGCCGGAGGATGCGCGGCATCGAAAATTTGGCCCTGGTAACTAGATCTCATGCGCGGCATCGGAAAATTTGGCCCTGGTAAATAGTCTGCAACAGAAGCTGATTGGTAGACCTCTTGAATTAATATTTAAATTGCAACCGTCACATGATTGCGAATGCAAAAATTGAAACGGGTTTTTTTTGCGTTAAATTTAGCGTAATTTAAATTTAAATTGACGCCAGCGCGACAAACCGCTTTCCGGAAGAAGCCGCCATTGGCCCATTCGCCATATTTGTTTTTAACAAACATTACTATAGACATTATCAGCTGATTTCATGCCGAGAGTGTAGTGTAGAAGGACAAGATAATCAAAGACAGGAACAAGTAAAAGGTAAATACATTAGTATTCTCAAACAACGGCTAATAATAGTACATTGTCACCGACTCACCGGTCTGTGTTGGGCAATTAATTTACCTTTTCTGCATAGTTTTTTTGGTTAGGGTTAGTAATTTGGTTAGGATTAGAGTTAGGATTTTGGTGATATTTACCCGCATTTCGTTGAATTCTAAGAGACTATAGCGTCGTACGGCTACCGTACGAATAGCCATTACCTTCAGTTCAGTGCATTCACTTTATCGTTTAACTTTTTGACTTGACTCGCTAATTTTACACTGTATTGTGTTTTTGCTCCAAGCTCCGAAATCTAATAGACACATTTTGAAATACTTAACAGAGAGATTTTGAAAAATTTGAAGGTGTATAATGTTTTGAATTTTCAAAACAGATATGTATATAAATATTTTGACAGTTGGAATTAAATCCATGCAGTTTAAAATATATAATATTTGTTCTTTATAATACTGCAAAATAGTAAGTGGTAGTACAAATTTTGGAATTGCATGTACAGTATGTTTATTATTTTATTAAAATTATAAATACTATATGCTTGATAATTAGCCTATATATACAGTAGTTTAGGGTGAAAAAACATGCATACTATTGCTGTGTTTATATGATCTGGGCCTGGGCCTGGCCTACAATTTTGTAGCAATAAACAAGCATTACTGTATACTTGTCAGTGTTAATATATACACTGCTGTAGTGAATAAGGGAGAGCTCAGGGGGAAACAGACGATACAGTACATGGATGATTGTCAAGCAAGCTCATATCCTTAGAAAAATTATTCTGTGTCCCGGACACTGAGCATTGAGCTACCAAGACTCAGATGGCCAGTGAAGGTTACATTGATGTACTGATTCGATTGATATATGTCTGCCTAAATGTAGCTAGCATTTGTATACAGAAGTGTATATATATTAACACATGACCCAATCATTACTGAGATATATAGTAACTGCTGCATAGGCAGTACATACATCATTAGAACCAGTGCATCATTGTAACCTCTCTCCATCTGAATCTCGATGGCTCAATTGTTAGAGGCCGTCACTGGCAATAAGAAGGTTATAATTTTTCAACCAGGAATATTATGTTTCTGACGATATGATCTTGACGTCCATGTTTTGCACACTGGCATGTATTCCATATATAATCTGTGTTTACAGTACTCCATCCATTATGGAACATGTTACAACTACAGTACTTACAATGTAGCTGGCCTAGTGGGTCACAACTTTTTCTGTCAATGTAAAATACAGCTTATTATTATTATGTTCACATTGGGTATGTTGACACTACTATGTATGCAGATTGTTATGGATTGAACAAGTACTGTACCGAGTTAGCTAGATCATTATCGACAAGCAGACTAGGCATGGCATCCTGAATAAGGGTTAAAAATTATATGTGCATGGTGATATAATTTAGATACTATAGTACACAATGCCATATACAGTATATGCTTTGTATGGTATCTGCAATCTGCATTAGGCATTATTATTAGTAGTATTATTGTTAATGCATTATTATTAATAGTATTAATAATAATAATAATAATAATGGAAACTTTATTAATATAATTTTTTCTTATATATTTACAATTGCAAATCTCACTTCTTGAGGATAATAATAATAATAATAATAATAATAATAATAATACAATAATAAGAATAATAATACAATAATAATACAATAATATTTATACAGGATAGGCTCTTCAATGCTAACACTGGTATCAATATATTGGGGGTCTTGTTTTCTAACAAATTACAGTTGTTACAAATTTCAACACATATTCATAAATGTACAGAACAATGTTACAAAAACTAATTTTAACTAAAAAGTTGTATATCCTTCACATATTGTCAATTAAGGCAATAGATAATGGTGATATAACATGTATGAACAGATTAATTGAAACATGGAAAATAGCTCTTTACTGGTAGATATGATGTTAAAATGCCATGGAATTTCCTAACTAGCATATATTACACAATGTAACTTGCTTCTAATACAAGAGGTACAAACTTAGGATTTCTATTAACCAATCAGTTTCAAGTCCCGACTTAGGAAAGATCAGTTTCCCTGACATGCATAGAGACCTCTGATTATGACCATCAATATTTAGTTATCCATATTCCTGCCAGTTAGTCCACATCACAGTAGTCCAATGTGGGTAGAATTATCAACTTACAGCACTGATATAATCTATCCGCACTAACAATTGGAGTAGAATCCCTAATACGTCTTATTAAATCTAATTTGAATGGACCCCTATACATTTGAACTATATGCATCCGTAGACATTTGAATGAATTTGATTTTTTAAAGGACACTCATTGTATGATAGAGATGAACTTTCTTCCTTCAACAGCCTTTGGTGTCTTAATATACTAAATACTGCATTGATTATTTCGTGAGTCATCAATATTGTGATAAAAGTAATTTCTTTCTTAGTGATTGATGGTAGAAACAGCAGTAGACCCCCCACTATTATGTTGCTGCACTCAAAAATTAAAAAGTTTGGGCTGTATGTATTTAGTGTGATGTCCTATGAAACAATTAAATTCAGACAATACAAAGCTCTGAGAGATATTGTCCACTGAAAATTTATTTAGCTTGGCAAATGAAATGGCTATTATCTAATTCAAGTAATTTAGAACTAAAAGAAGTACTGTACTGTAAGTTTCAAACAGAAATTGGGCGAGGGGTTGTTGCGTATACGTATTTCTAGTTTAAAATGTATCTTTAAATGTTCAGTAATTATAAATATAATATATACAATATATACAATAAACATGTCTAACATGTATATGGTTGTTTTATTGAAGAGTACGAAAAAAATGTTGTTCTGCGTACAGTGTAGGCACTAGGTAGTGTTAGAAATACATGTTAGAAATCGTGTGTAAGAGGACTATTTATCGTTTCGAGCGAAAACCCTTCAAAGAGTGATTTCGTGATGATCTGATTAACAGGCTCGCGTTTTTGTTTTGTTTTTCGCCATGACGCCATGCCAAAAGTGAAATGTTCCGACCACGATATCTTTTGAAGTACTTACTCTAAGAACTCATTCTACATTTCTAATGAAAGCTTGATTAACAGTGTTTATATTGAAGATATCTAAATGTAAGCAATGTCGAACTGCGAACTATCTTGAACCTTGTAGCTTTGTTTCAATAGAACTACTAATGTCACATCCACTTTAACTTGTATAACTTTTGAAATACAGCAGCTAGAGACATTAAATATGTATTGCTTGAAAGCGTTGAGTCGGCTGACTATTTTTGGAAAGTATGGAATTGTATGAGCATGTAGAAGTACTATTAAAATTTAAATATATGATGTAATAACGAATGTTTTCGAAGCGTTCCGTGGTAACCCCGCGCCTGATCTCTGTTGCTTGATCTTTCGCGACCCGACAAAAAACAGAGCCGAAACCTAGACTCGTGCTACCACAAGTAGCCCGAGTAAAAAGACGTCAGGAAATACCTGCATGTAATTTAAATAACGTGTCGACATAAGAAAATGTTTTACCTGTAAGTTTAAGTGCATTTTTATCGCAGAAATTGTCAACGTGTTGAGAAAATGTACCTAGCAACGCCCATACCAACGTCTTTTTAACTGGTATATCTTCATTTTTCTTTACTTTGTTGATGATATATTTATGTTATTTTATTAAAGAAATAAAGCAAACGTTATCGCTGCGATATTATGTCGTTATAATGGCACTTAATTAATTGACGTTGTTGTGAGAAAGTAATTATTTATCAATTCTTGATAAGATTTTCCTCGCTTTGACCTATTTTTATTAAAACTTTTAAATATTGTATGTTTCTTTTTGGAAATTCCTTTTGGAAAGAAAAATCCATCAGTGGAAGCACTGTCTGGGACCCAGTCCACTTTTTCTAATTCTTTCTACTGCATCTCTAAATTTCGGAATTGCGACGCGCATGAGGTGACATTCCTGCAAACATATACCGTCATAACTATTAACTTGACTGAAATTTCCTATTTTTCAGAGATTTTGTCCAAACTAAGTCAAACTTACCAAACATATTTATCATACAATAGGAACTATAGTTTACAAGGGAGTCGAGCGTGGGGGTTTGGGTGGATTAGTGTAAAAAATCGCATAAGCGGAGAGTTAGGGTTAGAAAACTAGTTAGGGTCTTTATTGTTTTTGGGTCAACGGTTATTTGTCATACATTCACAGCTACATGTTACCAATGTAGACTGTCTACATTGATTAGGTGGAGATTAGGGTTGGACATTAGGTCCGTCTTACGGTTCTAATAAAACAATTCTAATATTACGTGTCGATCGAATCGAACGATAACCGATAACGGGCAGTTGGGTTCGTTCAAATAGAGCGAATCGAAGGAACCGAAAATGTGTTTTCGGATCTATACGAATCGAATGTATTGGACATGAAGGCGCAATTTGTGCTGAGACAAGCAATGCTGATTGATTAAAGAATATATTTCCAGTGAAGTAATTGTCGATACCAGTTCGTGAATATTAAGTTATTTAATACAAACGCTAACATGCAAATCACGGGTCTGTTTGTCTGTCTGCTTGTTTGTTTGCTTGTTTGTTTAGTTTTGCTTATTCCTTTTGTTATTAGGTAAACATCAACACTTCACGATAGGCTAACGTATACAGCAAGCTTTATATCACTGGAACGTATGGCCGCGTCAGTATAGAGGACTGGAACTGTAAGGTAAAAGTAATGTTAAAATTTTATTTAAGCAGGGTGTCCTATTCAGCTCAAAGACTGGTATCCTTAAGGGCCCTGCATTTTTTCTAACTAAATTACAACAGACCTAAAATAGTCAAAACTAAAATTACATACAATAGGAATTACAAGAGTTGATAAAAATATTATTTCTTATAAAAACAGAAATTTTTAGCGAACTTTCTAAAAATTGATGAATTATTTTCCGTCCTTATTTACTGAGGAAGTTCATCAAAAGTCGATGCTCCACTATAAATAAAAGTATTGTTGCCAAAATTACGCCTAACTTTAATTTAGGAAAGGCAATACAGTCCTTACATCTTGTCTTATAATTATGGACACAACTTTGCATGAGAAATAATCAGCTAGATATTCTGGTACAAGACACTTTAAGCATTTAAATACCAATAAAACCTTATGGTAGGATCGTCTGTTATGTAGAGATACCCATTTCAATTGTTTCATGGCTTCTAACGAGTCTACAGCTCCATCAACTATAAGCTTTGCCACTCTCTTCTGAAGTCGTTCCATCCGATCTTTATCTTGTAGTAACAAATTACTCCTTGGAAGGTTCAGCCGGGGACTACTAAGTGAAAATGTTTCGAATCCGACCGATAACAACCTCGTCAACGTCTTTGAAAAACTATTTTCCAAATGCGCTGTCGCAAGAAAAATGGCGACCAGGGTTGAAAGATATAGAATGCTATCTTGCTTGTGATCCAACAGGAATATATGTTGGTGACCTGGACGACAAACCTATTGCAGTTATTTCTATAATTAAATATGAAGACGGATACTGTCATTTTGGATCATACGTTGTTGACAAACAATACAGGAACCAAGGATATGGATCAAAGTTGTTCAATGAAGTACTGAAGAAATCCGCTCCTATAAAGAATATTTCTTTGTATGCAATGCCTGCAATGGCAAAGAAGTATGAAAAGTCACTTAACGTGGTGAAGCAATGGTCTGTTGGGAGATATGATCTTAACATTTCAAAAGTTGTAAAAGCACTTCAAGAAAGTCCAGTCAGTCCACCTTTTGTCGATGTCAAACGGATCAACGAAGTAGATACACAAGCTTTGTACAACTACGATACGTCCGTGTTTGGGTACAACCGTCAACAGTTCTTAAAGCAATGGTTTCGTGCCAGTGGCAGTCATGCCCGTGTTGCTGTTGATAAAGAAGGATCTATTGTTGGCTATATAGTTGTGCGGGTAGTCTTCAACAAGGATGAAGGCTATAGAATTGGGCCACTGTTTTGCGAGTCAATTGAAGTTGCAAACATTCTTGTTAAAGAAACACTTCAAGAAGTTATTGAACTCGGCATGTCTTCGTCACAGTCTGTGATGATAGACAGTCCAACAGAGATAAATCCAGAGGTGAAAGAATTCATTACACTGCTTGAGGGAGTACATATAATTCATACTGAATATATGACATCGAATGGTCTTCCAAGAGGACGTTTTAACAACTGGTTTGCTGTCACTACACTTGAGGTTGGTTAAAAGAACTATCAACAGAGATAAATAGCCCCAGGGGTGAAAGAATTCATTAAAGTGTGCCCCTAACCTCACATTTTTTTATTGTCTTATTTGGAGATTTTCGTTTCTCCACTTTCTTTTTGAGATATATCAGTTTGTTTCATGTGCAAATGTTCGGAATTTACGTCACACGTGCGAATGTTATATATCTTTGCGTTCATCAAATAAAATACTAACACTTGTGAATAACACTTGACTGTGCGTGTAATTTCCAGTCTCACAACACCAACTTCTCGATTTTAAAATATTTCGTTCGAGAATGAAAGAGATACACATATTTCTCCAATAAGTCATTATGCATGAGTGACGTAAATTCCGGACATTTGTATATCAAACAAACTGATATATCTCAAAAAGAAAGCGAAGAAACGAAAATCTTCATAAGAAGTTACTTTATCATTTTAAAAGTTCTTCCAAAAAATAACAAATTTTGAGGTTAGGCACTTTAACATTTTTTGTAATTTTTAAGCTCATGCATATAGTCAGTCTAACTAATTCCTATCAATTAAGTCTTTGCCAATATCCACATTGGCAAAGACTTAATATCTCGAATACTAACTTATAATAATCTTAATAACGTCAGATGACCCTATATTCAATGATCAAACAGGTTTGCTATAACTACACTTGAGCGTGGTTAAAAGAACTATAGCAGTCTAATAGAGATAAGGCCCGTCATTATTTATGGTCGGGGTGGTGCCGAAGTGAAATAGATTTGATCCTGAAAAAATACTTACCCAACCAAATTTAAAAATTTACCGTCCCAACCATTTATGGTAAAGAAAATCTTTTACCCAACCCAAGAAGAAAATAGTTAGATAACGCCCAATTCCCAGCACTTTTAATAACAAACCCATATATACAGACAGATCCTACTGTAATATTATTATCTCCTTATACGGAGCAGGAATCCAAACAAAACAAGCAGAGGAATATGATAACAATGCTAATGTGCAATGATGACTAAGAGATTTTTTTATCCAACCACTTAGACCTTAGAATTTTCAGTTACCCAACCATTTTCTCTTCGGCTCCACCTCGGCCATAAATAATGACTGGTCCCTAAATCAAGAGGTGAAAGAATTCTTTAAGTATTTAACATTTTTTGTAATTTTTAAGCTCATGCATGTAGTCAGTTTAACTAATAGCACGTTGTCGAGATGACGTCAGTATCCATGTTTGTCCGCATTTACCCATAATTATTGCTGTCATAACAAAAGAAAATATGTCATTTGCAATCATTTGTGAGTCAAATTGGTTTGTTTATCCGCATTTTGAGCTATTAATAGCAACGGTACCGCTTAAAGGGATATTGCTATAAATTAAGTCTACAACTAATTAATTTACTCATAAATAACGTTTAAACCAAGTGCTGCCTCAAAATTCATGGAAGCCTAATTTTTGATAAAATTTCCAAAATGAATCCACTGTAGTATGTACACATATTTTCAATTATTTTACAGGATTATATTTAAATACAACAGACTTAAAGGGGATGTGAAACGAAAATTGAGATGACTTTTTTATTGACTTATTTGCGAGGACCCCTACAACGATAAAGAATCGCTTTTTGCAGTTCTTTCATATCTTATCTCGTTCTTGAGTTATTCAAGGTTGTGTAATATGACCTATGACGTCAAAACTTGTACCTACCATTATTACCAATCTGAAAATGAAACATATCTTCAAAACTATTGAATGAAATTGCTTGAAACTTTGCAAAAGTATACAATATCCCATGTCAACTTTATCGTTGCCATAGTGACAGATTAGTTGATTTAGTTTCCTTTCTTCCTGAACCCAAAAATTCTATTTTCTAGCATGCGCTGCAAAAATTATAATTTGAAGTTGCCCTGTTTTGTTGGCAATGCTATTGAAAATATACTTTACTAGTCACACAGTCAAAAATTGTTTAATAAATGGCAGAGAATAAAGACGTTTTTTAAAGTATAAACGGAGCCTGGGAACTAGTCTGTTACTATGGAAACGATAAAGTTGACACGAGGATATTCCGTTTAGTGAACTGTGTACTTGTGCAAAGTTTCAAGACATTTTATTCAATAGTTTTTAAATATGCTTCATTTTCATATGGTGGGTACAACTTCATATGGTGGGTCATAGGTCACATTACACAATCTTGAATAACTCAAGAACGAGATCAATGCGATATGCAAGAACTGCAATAAGCCATTCTTTATAGTTTTATGAGTTCTTTCAAATAAATCAATAAAAAGGTGATCTCAATTTTCGGGTCATATGCCCTTTAAATTACAAATACTATCACAGATCTGAATATAATTGGCAAGGCTTTTGACTGCATACAGAGTAAGCATTATGACTACAGTATGTAGTTGGTTACTGGCAAACAAATTACTGACAAATCACTGCCACTATAAATCATGCTTCTTACTGTGGCAAAGCTGTCAGTGGAATCACAAGCGTCTGATATGTCATGGCAAAGCAAGCGCTAAACAAATAGGCGCTGACTAAATAAATACCAGAAATGGTAATGTATGCAACAAATGTTTACGATATTGTTGCACTATTATTTATATCGTGTAATGTTTATTGGACTTCTTGCAAAGAATACAATACTTTCAAGGAGATCTTTGTGATGTATTAGTTCATTGCACATGTCCACGACTCCACATCAATTATACTCAATGTAATTGTCGTTCGAGAATACACCACGGTCCACTGCAACCACTGTATTATATTTTCCTAAAGAACTTGTAATATTGTATTTACTGCATACCAACTATTATGGTTATCCGTGGCACACAAATAATTTCCATTTTCCGCTGAATTTTCACAAAGTTGACAATTCCATTGTCCACCGAATTTTCACAAAGTTGAGGTAAATAATTTCTTGAAGACAATTCCATGTACAGTTTACTACATTTCCAGTGTATCCACATATAGCTTTGTGCACGAACCATTGTAGAAACCATTTCCTCAAATCTAAGTCAGATGTTAATGGTATGGATCATAGTATAAATAGAAGTAGTACCAAAGGTTGAGGATATGGTGTATCCATATGCTTAACTTTAATTCACAGTAAACAAAGAACATGGCTTTTGTTGTTGAAGGAAATGATAATCCATTTCTGTTGATATGCATCAAGTATACTGTCCTCCATCAGAATTATAAAATTCTCTAGATTCTCTAAATAGACAAAAAATGGAATTGTTAGCATGCATAGTTAAAAATAGCATACAGGGATCAATTATAACAAATTGGTTGAGTGGTGGGACTGGACTGAATTTTAGTATTTCTAGACTTGCCATTATTCACCTTGCCAATCATCGAATTTTCCTACATACAGAATAGTGATAATAATATAGATTAATTATGTTTTAATACATATCAGAAATGAAATGTGTAACACATTTCACTGAGTGATATATGTACATTATTCAACCTGAATGGTTAGATGAGTTAAATACACTGCGTGTAATCTGCGCCAAACTATCTAGCCTGTTTTCTTCTTGAAGCTAGTGAACTTGAGGTTCAAAGGTTTTTAAGCTTGTCAATCTTTGGTAAGTCATGGGTTCAATCACACAAGACGATATTGTTTTTTTCGCATCTGACTCCACCAGTTATCTAAGATTTACCAATATCAACCCAAGCCTTCAGTTGGCAGTGTGAGACATTGGCTCTTCTGAATTGTTTATAGAGCCCATGCAAGTCTATCGGGACAGCAGCTAAATTTTGAAATTTGCACTAGGCTTCTACAATTAGGCTTATTTGTAAGCGCTCGTCATTTAAAACATTTTGGTGTTTGTTTCATCACATGTGATCAAAAGTTGTGAAGATTTAAATTTCTGAATTTTGACCATTATTTTAGAACAGAATGGGTCACATTTGTATTACAGTACTGTGTAAAATGTGGCACCAGAACTAAATGTTTGCCAAGCCAGTTGGCCATAATAAAAAGTATTTTAACAGATTTTAAATGTATTTTAATATAATAATAGATAAATAGTAAAACTATCAGCCCAATTTGTCCTTACAATCGACCCATCTGAGCTGACAACATATGTTCAATCCCTAACATTTCCTCCTAACACAGTGAGACTGCATCAACCTACCCAATGATAAAATACCGAACAATACCGCTTATAAACCCCCTAGTTATTGGTCCCATGTTTGTTAACAGAGAATATAGCTTCCGATTGTACAGTAATTAAGCCCCCACGGATATAAGCCCAGCCACTTGGCCGTTAGCACCTTTCCTAACAAAAATAACAAATAAATCAGAGAATAAGAGTAAATAATAATAGATAAAAAGTTACGGCAGCATTCTGTATCTCACTACTGACAAGCTGAGGTACATGAAATTATTAAAATAATTGTGAGGCATAACTTGTGTAGCAGCTTTTGCTATATAATACAGGCATCATTTTTCACATTATTATAAATTCTAGTTAATATTTGTTACTGTTCTTACACTTTTCTTAAGTAAAAACTTGAGTAAGAAAGTGCCAACGGTTTGCCTGTTATGCATATTGAAACATTATTCTATACCGTTTATAATCTCGCCCGGTTATTAACCCCCAGCAGTTATAATCCCACTCAAAACACCTTAGGAAGTAAGTTGTATAATTCCAGGGCATATAAACGGATTCCACGGCATATATATATATATATCCCAGCGGACAAAAAGACGTCGATTCAACGTTGAAACGACGTCGCTCTTCGACGTTGAAAAAAGGTTGAAAACGCAAATTGGATCGACGTTGTTTTCACGACGTCGAAACAACGTCGTTGAACGACGCGAATTCGACGTCGATTCAACGTCAATTCGACGTCGATTCAACGTCAATTTCACGACGTTGAAACGACGTCGCTCTTCGACGTCGATTTGACGTTGAAAAAAGTTGAAAACGCAAATTGGATCGACGTTGTAACAATGTCGTTGAACGACGTGAAATCATTTTCAGTTTTGGAGGCACCTAAAAGGTTCAAAACCGTCCGTTTTTCGGAGTAAAAATTACCCCCGTTTTTTGGAGGAAAACCAACCCCATAACTAACTACAATCCCTGCATGGGTGTTTAGGAACGAGATTCCACTTTCAGAAGACCAACCGGTGACCTGTACCTACCCACCCGCGCTTGCCAACATTTAACTTAAAGTGGAAGTTTGTCCAAGAAATATGTTAATCTGATTTGAAAGAAAACTTAAAATGACGAAATCACGTGAAATTACTGAACGAAATAATCATGCGTGTGTTTTTCTCCCACAACACCAAATATGATCATTTCGACGTGATTTCGTTCAATAATAGCAAAGATATATAACCTCCTTACCGCGCAGTGACGTCACAATGTTTAATTTACATATCAATCAACCTGAAATATCTCAAAAACGAAGAACTGCAAAATATCTTACTTTGTCATTTTAAGTTTTCTTTCAAATCAGATAAACTTATTTCAAGGACAAACTTCCTCTTCAACTTAACCTAGTTCCGCGACTAACCCGCTGTGCTAGCCCGCCCCTCTTAAATATATGGTAATATTTATCGTATACTAGAAATACGAATTCGCAATAATCCCCTCGCCGCCTTTTCTACTACTACTCCCCACCCCACCTAGAGTCTCTTTTCCCCATACATGGTCCCCAGTGCCCAAACCGCGTCTGTCGATAACAAACCTTAAAAGCCGGTTCGTCGTATGTAGATTTTGAACGCTACCTCGGCCAATATTTACTCGATTTCAATTCTGAAAACAGTTTTGGAATCACGGCGTCTACATACGTAACGTACGTGTCTCTTATATTACGAGAACGTGTATACCCTTCGTAAAAACGGTTTATGTACTTATAAACTAGAAATACGTGTACGCAACAACCCCTCGCCCGCCGTAATAGCGTAGTCCTCAGTTATTTTACTTAAAAATCGATAACCCATTGATTTGCCTATCTCTGAGAGCCTTTAAACTATCAAGCTTGTGTTGTTCTGAATTTCATTGTTTCATAATTAGACATCAAACTAAATAACTCAAAGTGTTTACTTTTTTGGGTGCAATTATATCAACCTGCAATGATTAAGATTTGTTTGATATGTAAAGGCCGGATCCTCACTGTGATGTCACACTGTATAATAACTTACTGAAAATGTCAATCAAATTAAGCACTCAAAACTCAAAGCGTACAAAAAGTATCTCACTACTGACAATTAATCATTTTGAGGCTGCTACATAACGTGTCTAGCAGGTTTTGCTATATATAATACAGGGCATCATTTTTCACATTATTATAAATTCTAGTTAATATATGTTACTATTTATTAAGTTACAACATTATTTGTTACTATTATTATTAAGCAAAAACTTGAGTAAAAAAGTGCCAACAGTTTGCCTGTTATGCATTTTGAAACATTTTCTATACCATTTATAATCTCTCCCACTCAAAACCCCTTTGGAAGTAAGTTGTATAATCCCAGGGCATATAAACAGATTCTACAACGGCATATATCTTCTTCTGTTCAGGTTTATAAACATTATATACTGCACCTTCAAAAAAAACTCTGAACACATTTGCTTAGTTTTTAATGTATCGGGACCCTCATGGCTCCTTTATCAAAATGACACATTAGTTACAGAAGTGAAGCCCTATTTATAACAGATTACAAGATGATGATATTCAAAAAAAGTCTCTCAGGTTCAGTTCCATGGGAATAAAGCTGTTCAATTTATATGTCCAGAATCATATTTTATTGCCCCAATTTAAAAAAATGCACATATAAATGCTCTTGTGGTGCATAACCCAATTAGTGTGTTGCCAGATTTGTTGATAAAGGTAATACTTTTAGTTCGAGTGATCACACATATTATATTAATTTTACATTTGATTGTTTGTTTGTAAGAAATGTAATAAAATCTATGTTAATAAAATCTACTTTATATATCCTTCAGAAAGCACTTCAACAAGAGTAGCTTAAATATATAAATAAAACCGGCATTGCATATGCAGTTAAGGACAAAAGTGTTTCCCCAGAAACATTAATTGGAGGCCAGGCCAGGCATAACATGTGTAGGTCTATAAACCTGTACAATGCATGTTTACACTACTCAAATGTACAAATGCCTTTATGCCCATACAAAAATTAAAAGCACAACATTGTCATTGATGCAATGCATTACAGTAAATTATATCACATTATCACCACATTGATCAAGGGTGCACTTCACCTGCTTGTTGGTTGAGCTGACGCATCCATGCAATATATCTCGTATTATAAAATAATCGGAAGTAAATGAGCGACAACACGCTGTCTGATTGAGATAAAAAACCGTGTCATTATAAGTCAATATTAAAGCATAAGCTAAGCTGACGTGTTCCTCGCGTAGATTTTGTCGTTTTTGACGTAGTGTAAATCACAAAAGGAAGTCAAAGAATACCTGGATACAAGACTAATCAAGGTACTAACACAAGAGAATGTTTTAACTGCAACGTTGAATACATTTTCATCGCTAAAATGTTTCCTAGCAACGCACATAGCAACGCCGCTTATAACAGTTAAATCTGCATTTTTCATGGGCTTTTAGTGTTAATTTAATGGTGTTATTTTATAAAAGGAATAAAAAACTTTGTCTTGTGTGATTATCGAGTTATAATGGCACTCGAGAAGTTAGTAAAAACTTTACTGGTCATGCTATGCTAATTACAATATATTTCTAAAGATCTGAATATGTAAATGTTTCAAAATTTGCATGCCGTACGACGAAATGCTAACCTAATATCATCAAAACCCTAAACCTAACCCTAAATCTAGCCAAATTACTAACCCTAACCAAAAAAACTATGCAGAAAAGGCAAATTAATTACTCAACACAGACTCGCAGTGTACTATTATTATCCATTATTTGAGAAATTATTAATTTATTTACCTTTATTTGTGTCTGTTCTTGCCCGTCAACACTGCAGTCTACAATTACGGCTTGAAACTGTATAATTTGATGCTTTAGTCCAGAGGTTCTGCAACTTCTTGTACAGGCCGCCCGCCCGCTCCGAAAACCCAAAGCCGCCCCCCCCAAAAAAACGCTTTCGGTTTTCGGCGGGGGGGGGGGGGGCGGTGGCGTAAAGGTACGTTTGTCGCGCTGACGTCAATTTAAATTTAAACGCCAAATGTAACCACCAAAAAGCCGTTTATAGTACGTACGTCCCAATCACAATTCCTAACCCTAATAATCCTAACTTAACCCTTCGACTGCCAAATTATCCCTCTCTAACCCCAATTTCCCTTTGTTACCACGGCAACAATAAAGGATCGTTTACCATACATACAAATATATATATATTCCGACATAAAGGCTACTTTCACTTCCCCTTGCATAAAAAAGCGCGGGAAAAAATTCCGTCGAGATTAGCACCCTCGCCCCCGTCCAGGGCCGAACGGGCGAGGGGATTATTCGGCAATCAACAAGCCCGGCCAAACGGCCTCGTCGTATATGTATACAGTCCTGCACGTTAGTGCAGAAGAGCTATTGCTATACCTTCGGCGTCCGCGTCCGTGTCTGCGGGTCAAATGAGAAGTTCAGCGTTAAGATAAGGTCAATATTATGAAATGATAATGTCAATATATTATGAAATGATAAGGTCAGCGTTAAGATGATCAATTTTCAATGTATTTATCATTAAACCAGACCTATATCAAGTACGACACGATAACAAGCTTTTTCTCGAGCTTTCACTATTTTGTAGTGATAACTGATCATGATATGTAAACTCTAAGATGAATTACATATTATTCAAAATTCAGAAATATATTGTTTTCAAAATATGCAGATGATTATAATTTAGCATAGCATGACCATTATAGAATATCCGTTATAGAATATAGAATATAGAGCGATTATAGAATATCCGTCAACTTTTTAACTTAAATTTACTGACATAAATCAAGAATGTGAAATCGTATTTATTAATAACTTTTAGCCAAGTAATTTTAGCAATGTAATTTTAAAGAACGAAGCAATTCTAGTATGACAATTTTGAACAATTTGACACGTTTTAATGACCATTTAATAGTTATTCTGTTCCTACTGACCTAGCGGCTTCGTTCTTTAAAAAATCCCGTTTATTTTTGTCCTGGAGTTCTCCAACTTATGAATTAAACCTATTATAGATAAAATAAACGGGATTTTTAAAGAACGAGCCAGTTCTATACAGTGCTAACTAAAATTTACTCATACAAATTTCTGTGTCCGGTACACGAAGTAAGATCTATCCCTTACTTGATTCTAGAAGACTTAATATTATCGAATACTTCTAGCTCACTTTTTAATTTCTGGCTTTCCCTCTCCTTTCTTTCCATACTGGTGTGTCTTAGAATGGTTTCTATTCTTATATAGGTTTCAGGCACAATTGCTCCCTGATTCTGTTTTACTTCAGTGCATGTTTACCGTTTCTAAATATAAATCTTCGCTTGACTGGACAACTTTGCGTTTCGATCAACATTTCTAAAACCACCCACTGTTCCTTGCATTTGAGGGACTAACTGTTGTGATCAATGGCTTATAGATTTACAACAATTTCACAATATTTGAATAGGTTATATTTAAAAGATAATTACTGAGGCCAACGGCATTATTGGATATATTGTAGTCAGCTCTGAGGGCGTAGCCCGAAGCTGACTACAATATAATTATCCAATAATGCCGTTTGGCCGAAGTAATTATCTATTATAATTACTGACCCACGTCAAAACCTATTGTGCTCTGCCTGCAGTATGTCAACAATTTCAGCCACCATCTCTAATAATATAGTTCTATTGTTTATGATTTGAATAGGGTTCTGGCGTGAGAATTGTAGAATGTGCGTAGTTTATTGTTTGTATGACAGCTTTTTTGTTATATTGATAAGAAATTTTAAAATCCTAAAATTTGCATGTTAGAAGGTGAGCCACAAATTTTTATTCAGGCGATTTAGCAAGGTTTAGCAATTCGCACGGTAAAGATGGAAGATTCTTCGGAAGACGAAAGTATATATATCACCCAGGCGTCGACCAAAGACAAAAAGTTAAACGAAGATAAAGGTGTTGATGATATTGAGCTGGCTGTATTATTCGAGAACGAAAAAGTACAAGAGAGAGAAAACGAACCCGATGAATATAAAAGCAGTGTAGAGGGCGTGAACAATTCTGAAATCTTCGAAGGCTAGTTCGCTAATTTTATAGGTTGGTAAATTCCTTTCCTCGTTCACTGTTTGTCGTAATGAAAGTCTGTTTTTACCATCTAGGAAGTAGATTTCGAAAACCGATAACGTCCGAAGAGTGCCAAACCTTCGAGAAAAGTTGGGTATCTGACGCGAGTCGCAGGAAATGGGGTTGGGTGTTGAAAACGTTTGAACAGTGTAATTATTTATAATCTGAAATGTGTTGTGTGAATTAAATTGTGTGGAAGTGCTTCAACTGTTTTGCTTTTGTTTTTTTCTTATGCTTGCATTGCCAGTGAAACTGGACCAAGCATTATTATTTGCTGCAATATTTTTTATAATGCAGCTAGCATACTGCAATATTTTTAATATTGCAGTGTGCTAGCTGCAATATTTTTAATATTGCAGTGTGCTAGTTTAGTACGTTTAGAATTACCCCTGATAAACTTGAGTTATGTATTAAGGACATCACCATCTGGTGTACTATGAATGGTCTTATATGCAATCCAAGTAAAACCGAGATTGTCCATCTATCATCACGTTTTATGCATTGTGAACCAATGCCAGAAATATGTGTCAATGATGTGATAATCCAACCGGCTCCGGTTGCACGTGATCTCGGTGTTGCTGTTGATAGACATTTAAAATTAAATACTCATGTAAATAACATTTGTAAATCGGCCACTTTGGCTATCAGAAATATTGGCAAGATCAGGAAATATTTGAGTAAAAAGGACTGTGAGAAGTTGGTGCATGCATTCATAACATCAAAACTTGACAGCTGTAATAGCATCCTATATGGCTTACCAGATACTGAATTGAGCAAGTTACAGCGAATTCAAAATACAGCTGCTAGACTTGTTGCAGGGATTAAAAAATCGGAGCATATCTCCCCTGCGCTACGTAATCTTCACTGGTTGCCGGTGAGATCACGGATTGTTTTTAAGATACTAATAATTACTTTCAAGGCTTTGCATGGCCAGGCGCCTGTTTATATTACTGATTTGCTAACTAAATATAAACCTACTCGTACTTTGAGATCATCTGACCAAAATCTGCTACTCGAGCCAAAATCCAAAACGGTGACTCATGGAGACAGAGCATTCTCGGTTGCAGCGCCAAAACTGTGGAATTCATTACCACAGGAAATTAGAAGCTTTGAAATGTTAAGTAATTTTAAGTCTGCAGTTAAGACTTTTCTTTTTTAAAATTAATAGTTAGTGTTCATAGTGTTAATATATGTAGTAGGCTTTATCTTATAATGAAACTGTAATTAGTTTTAAAAGTAACTTTAAGAATATATATATTGTTGTAAGAGCATTGAGACTATTGTATAATGCTCCTAATACGTCTTTATTATTATTATTATTATAATTTCCCCGCTAACAAAAAAGACCGTCGCCGTTTTTCTTAAGAAAGTTGAATGAAAAACTAAAACAGGCTGAAATCGTTGAGATACTGCAGGCAGAGCACAATGGGTTTTGACGTGGGTCAGTAATTATTTGCTTTTATTTGGCATATCACTCATAAATGAATTGCAGTACTGTGTTTACAATATCGAGCAACTGGCAAGTTCGGGTGTGCGCTCAGGAACGCTTTTGTGCCCGCATACTCATATTCTGTGCTCATACTGTACTAGACTTTTCCTTTTGTCTTTTTTAAAAATTAGTTCCACGCGATATCTCACAACAAAGGAAAATTTTATTAAAAAAAAAAAGATTCGACGCTTATGGCGGTTTTGCACTAGGCGAATATTTTCGCGCGAAACGAATTTCTATATTCATATTTTTGATTAGTTCCAGCTGAGAGCTCATAAGTGACATGTATAGGACGTAATTGGACAACCATACATGTAGTTGGGACAAAGAGTGTTCATTTGACTATTCTATGACAATATGCCAGTGCGTCGGATAAATCTTATTTCAATTCATAATATCAGGCTGGGGAATTCAGTATAACGAATTTGCAAGTGTAAATGGAAATGCAAATGTCTATTGTGGTTTTAGCCTGATGTTATGAATTAAAATAAGTTTTATCCCGACGCAGAACACGTCATTTTGACGCGCAGTGGACATTACGAACTGGCTTATTAGATAAATTTACCCAAGAGTATTGCATAATATGTGGCGATTTCAAGATTGACTGCAGGCTATCAGATGAAGGTCAGAAACAGCAGATAGTTAAAATATTTGGTTCCTCATATCAGCAAAAGTTGCATCTACCTTCCTACAACCGATAATGGATCACTTCTGGATCATCTGTACACCAATATTGAAGACGAATAAGCGTTACAAGTGGAATATATGAATCATATTTTTCAGACCACAAACCGGTGTAGTGTGCCTTAAAATAGATGAGACATGTATATACATATACTAGAAGTTACTATCGCAAGGGAAGTGCTGCCTCGAAATCCAAGGCAGTTGTGATATTTTGCAAAATTTCAAAAATAAGTGGTGGGCTTATTGAAGTCAAAGTCGTAGCGGAGGTAATAGAGATTCGAACAATGCGGTTATGGTTCAGGTAATACCAGAGCAGTGAGTTCTACAAATATATATGGAGTTCACAATAAGCTTGCTGGACCATAGGTACGTACTAACTCTGGGGCACTGCATCTGAGTACCCCACTTGTTGTATTGTAACCGTTCTCAACATCTATTCACAATATAATAGTTCATGAACATGTGTAATATTAAACAGATGTAAGTTGAACAGTTGCATAAAAATGCATTTGAACATAAAGATAAAATAGTTGTATACAGTAACATAGCTCTACGGAGCCCCATAGGTGCCATACTATTAAAGCGCTATATTTTTCTTAAATTCCGACTTTTTTCTTAAATTCCGACTTTTTTCTTAAATCCGACTTTTTCTTAAATTCCGACTTTTTTTATTAAATTCCGACTTTTTCTTAAATTCCGACTTTTTTCTTAAATTGCGACTTTTTCTTAAATTCCGACTAGTTTAATTTATGCAATTCCTCGATTTGATAAATGACAAAATTTGTCGGAAGCATGGATCTTATAAATTATTCATGTTCTTGTGTTCGTTGGTACTACATGATCCCAAAGACAGATATTCTGTTAGTGGAAGAAGCTCTTTTAACATTGTTGATGCTATAATGAGTTTACCATGGGATATAGAGATAACCGAGAAAGCATATGTATGCCGAAAATGCCTTGCGCGTTTGAAGAAGAAGATAAACTTGGAAAAAGACATTTGCTGTGCGCCAGTTCCAAGTTTATTTTCTTCTTCAAACGCGCGAGGCATTTTCGGCATACATATGCTTTCTCGGTTATCTCTATATCCCATGGTAAACTCATTATAGCATCAACAATGTTAAAAGAGCTTCTTCCACTAACAGAATATCTGTCTTTGGGATCATGAATTTAAGAAAAAGTCGGAATTTAAGAAAAAGTCGGAATTTAAGAAAAAGTCGGAATTTAAGAAAAAAGTCGGAATTTAAGAAAAAGTCGGAATTTAAGAAAAAGTCGGAATTTAAGAAAAAGTCGGAATTTAAGAAAAAAGTCGGAATTTAAGAAAAAGTCGGAATTTAAGAAAAGTCGGAATTTAAGAAAAAGTCGGAATTGAAGAAAAAAGTCGGAATTGAAGAAAAAAGTCGGAATTTAAGAAAAAAAGTCGGAATTTAAGAAAAATATAGCGCTTTAAAAGTATGGCACCTATGGGGCTCCGTATAGCTCTCTGCACAAGACTTGCATAAAAATGCAGTTCAATATGAACACAAAACGTTGACATTATAACAGCTGATAAACTAAGTTAACCAAAATTTGTTTCTTGCATAAAAATGCAGTTCAATTGAACACAAAAAGTTGGCATTATAACAGTTGATAAACTAAGTTAATCAGAATTTGTTTCTTGACATTATTGTAAACAGTTGATAAACTAAGTTGATCAGAATTTGTTTTGCATAAAAATACAGTTCAATAGTTGACATTATAACAGTTGATAAATTTGTATAAAATGCAGTTCAATATATCTCACAGCTGTGTATGAGGCACACGGATGTGCATCTGCATCAAGCATGCTCATATCGTGAGAAACGATGAACTCACACCAATATACACCTAAAATAGAAGGTAAATCTTATTCACAAACAAAGAATTTGATAATTGTGATATTGATATTAAACCAATAACCATGACGAGTAGCATATTATAAACAAATGACAATTGATCTCCTTAAAATTTAATAGCGAGTTAAATTCTAGTTGCCTTACCTAATTGACAAGAGTCAAAGTTAAAATTCGCAAGCACAACCAAGCTAAAGCACAGCTGCCAGAAGTTCATCACCAAAGTAGAACACGTTATATTACTACGAATAACACGTTATATTACACGTTATATTACTACGAATGAAGCTCTCTTCACAAAGTATGATGGCCCTCGTAGCTAAAGACATTTTATTTTGTTTCCGTTGGCGAGTTCCGAACATTTGATTCGGATAGTTTACGCATCCGGCGATTATACGAACATCTACGAGTTACGTCATAAAATGTCATAAATCTGTGGACATACAAACATCCTTCCATGATCGTAATTTAAAGTCGATCCACTTTACATAGTTCCGCGAAGAGGTCTGGGAACGAGACACAGCAAGCCAAGATTAGTGTGCTGTCTACGGCAGCAAATACATACATCGTAATGTTCGCTTCATAATATGTCTTACACACAGGTTAAAAGTTAAAAAGTTTAAAAACTACCAAACGTAATTTTCGACTACAATGTCATCTTCAGGGTACAAGTTAACCATTAGCTAACCTTCGCGACAGCTCAGTGAATAATCAAACTAAACCTTAAAGAGACACTGCGGCCCAAATACAAATGTAGTTCATATGAAAGATCTTACTGACTTTAGATTATTTCCAAAGTTTCAGCATTCCTATCAATTTAGTTAAGAAGATGTGGCTATTTGAAGTTGGAGAGTTTGTCCAATTTCGACGCCATTTTGTTTCTCAAATATGACGTCACTGAGTGACGTGATCTCGTATTATGCCTAAGAAGCTCCTCTACTTTCCTGCATGATGAACTAAATAGTTTATTTCGACTAATTTTCGTCCAAAGACCATTCACAATAACTATCACTATGTGATCGCCATCAAAACAACTCCACTGACGATAAAGAATCACTCAATGACGCCATATTTTCAAAACCAATATGGCGTCAAAATCCACAAATTTTCAACTTCAACTAGCAATATCTTCTCAACTAAATTGATAGGAATGCTGAAACTTTGGAAATAAACGAAAGTCAGTAAGATCTTTCATATGAACTGCATTTGTACGTCGAAACAACGTCGATGTTTGGTCGTGAACCGACGTGATTTGACGACTCGATATCAACGTCAATTCAACGTCGAAACAAGTTACAACGTCTGTTTCCGACGTCGATAACACGTCGACAAAGCGACGTTGTATCGACGTCAATATCCAGGTCTGGGAATGGCAACACCTCGAGCCATTTTTTTCGGATAGGCCAAGGCAAACCGAGTCAACTAGAGGAATGGAAGAAATATCTGGCATTTGTTGCCAGAAGGATGCAACAGTAAATCATGATAATTTACCGAGGGCGAACATGAGTTGCGATTTCTCTAAACAATTCAAAACCTTTTCTGAAAAAAGGGGTTTTAAAATGGCATTTTTAAATGTTATTAGCTTACCAAAAAAAATTGATGAGATCAATTTAACCATATCTAACAAATCTCTTGACATATTTGCCCTTAATGAAACTCGACTAGATTCTTCAATACCAGATGGTATGATTCGCATTGACGGGTATGATGTTATTAGAAAAGATAGATCCAGACAAGGTGGTGGAGTCTGTATCTATCTTCGAAACACAATCAACTATCATACTCGACAAGATATTGTACCATCTGGTATTGAAGCTGTCTGTCTGGAAATAAATAAACCACATAGTCGGCCTTTTGTGGTTCTCACAGTTTATAGACCACCAAATGCAGCATCAGAATTTTTTGATCATCTTGAAAATTTATTACAAGCTATTGACAATGAAAATAAAGAATTCTATCTTCTGGGTGATCTTAATTGTGACCTTATGAAGCCTAATCCTGATCACCCGACAAAGAAATTAAAATCTCTGTTTGAGGTTTACCAATTATCTCAGCTAATTAATGAACCTACACGGGTAACAGTGACGTCTGCTACACTCATTGATCATTTTATTACAAATAAGCCTGAAACGATTTCAAATAGTGGTGTTATCGACACTGGAATAAGTGATCACAATCTCATTTATGCTATAAGGAAGATTAATATCACCCAGAAAAATCAAGAAAATATTGTTGAAATTAGGAATATGAAAAAATTTAATGAACACCAATTTCTTCAAGACCTATCACTACAACTCTGGGACTATGTTTATTTCTTTGGAGATAATCCAAATAGTATGTGGGAGATTTGGAAACAATTGTTTCTAGAAATCCTGGATAAGCATGCTCCTCTTCAACATAAAAAAGTAAAATCAAAAAGAGTCCCATGGATTAATAGTAATATCAATAAATTAATAAACGAAAGAGATAAATTAAAAAGAAAAGCAACAATTACTAAACTTGAAAGTGATTGGGAAAACTATAAAAAAGCAAGAAATTTTACAAACACACAATTAAGACAAGCCAATAAAGAATACTATTCCAACAAAATTTCAGTTTTAAAACATGATCCAAAAGCTGCTTGGAGGTCTATAAATAGTTTAATGGGTAAAAAAAAATAGGCCAACAAAAGTAAATGAACTAAACATCAATGAGGAAAAGTTGACTAATCCCAAAGACATTGCTGAGAGTTTTAATGAATATTTTTAACTAGCTGATAAAATTGATTCAATTGACTGTCATTTTGAGCAATATCTAAAAGAAACTAGATCCGAATTTACTGCATTCAAACCAGTCACTATAAACCATGTTTGTCATTTACTATCGAAACTTTCAAGCTGCAAGGCCACAGGCATTGATAAAATTTCAAGTAGAATTATTAAAATTGCAGCACCAATAATTTCTAGCTCACTAACATATATTTTTAATCAAGCAATTACTTTATGCACTTTTCCAAGTGATTGGAAAATGGCAAGAGTAATCCCACTGTTTAAAAGTGGCAAGCGAAATTTGCCTGGAAATTATCGTCCTATTTCGGTGCTGCCTGCTATTAGCAAAGTTATGGAATGTATCATTTACAATCAATTATACGAATATTTCTCAGCAAGCGACCTGCTCTCTGAGCACCAATTTGGTTTTCGAAAGTTCAACTCCACAGCTACAGCACTACTAGACTGTACCAATAATTGGTATGTAAACATGGACAGAAAATTGTTCAATCTAGTACATTTTATAGACCTAAAGAAGGCCTTTGACACTGTTAACCATCACATTTTATTAGAAAAATTATTTACTGTTTGGAATCAAAGGCCAGGCATTATCATTAATCAAATCATATCTCAATGAACGAACACAAAAATGTGATATAAATGGTTTTATTTCAGAAGAACGTGGCGTAAAATGTGGAGTACCCCAAGGCTCTATTTTAGGACCTTTATTATTTTTAATCTACATAAACGATTTATCATCATGTTTAAATCAAACAAAACCCAGGTTGTTTGCTGATGACTCAAACATTACAGCAGCTGGTGAATCAATTAATGATATTCAAATTGCAGTGAATAAATGGCTAATAGCAAACAAACTCAGCCTAAATGTGGCTAAAACAGAATTTATTCTTATTGGAACTAAACCTATGCTTAATAAAATTGGTGATTATCAATTAAAAATTACTATTGAAGACAAACCGATAAAACAAGTTTCCCAATATTGATGATGAAAAGTTATCTTGGAAAGCTAACACAAACAGTATATGTAAGAAAATATCATCAGGCCTATATGCTTTGAAACAAGTAAAATAATTTGCTGATCAAAAGACTCTAAAGTGTTTATACAATTCATTAATTCAACCTTATTTCAATTATTGTTGCGAAGTTTGGAATGTTTTCGGTGAGACTCAATCCAAACGTTTACAAAAACTGCAAAACAGAGCAGCACGTATTATAGCAAATATGCCTAATCAAACTGATCAACAAACTGCCTTAAATGCTTTGGAATGGGAACCTTTACAAACACAGCGTCTAAAAGCCAAAGCAAAAATGATGTTCAAAGTTCTGAACAATATGGGGCAAAATTCCCTCCATAAGTTATTTACATACAAAGACGAATTGTTTCACTATAATCTTCGTGAAAGTCACAGCTCGGTTTGTTTGCCGAATCCACGCACAAACTGCATGAAAAAGAGTTTTATGTTTGACGGAGCTGCGTTATGGAACTCCCTACCAGCTGACTTCAGAAAAAGTAAAACACGGTCCTATTTTGAAAGAAAAATCGCGACTCATGTTTTTTAACTACATTTTGTAAAATATAGAAACTATATTTTTGTAATTTTATGTAACTGTATTATACTATTATTTGTTATTAACTGTATTACTATAATATTTCTTGTATTTGTACCATAATTTTACACGCCTATCGTGGAAATCAGCATTTGCTGACGATATGGTTAAATGGTTAAATAAAGTTATTCATTCATTCATTCATTCATATATGGTTGATCGACGTCGCGACCCGATTTCGTCCGAAAATCGACGTCGAAACAACGTCGTGTGCCCGCTGGGATATATATATATAATATATATATATATATATATATATATATATATAATATATATATATATATATATATATATATATATATATATATATATATATATATATATATAAAATATATATATATATATATATATATATATATATATATATATATATATATATATATATATATAAGTAGAGTGCTGCGTAGACAGTGTTTTGAATATATAGCAAAGTGAAAAGGTGGTAAACTGCCAAGAATTTAGTGACGAGATACTGACGTTTTCGAGCGGAGCCCTTCATCAGAGTAAGACGAGATGAAATAAAATAAATAGGGCTTATATATATGCCAAAAGGGTGTCACAGGTAGAAAGTAGCCAATCAAATGAACGGGAAATAAACTAACTAATAATTAATGAGATGGGAAAAGTTAAATCATTTGCTATTTTTAAAGTCGATCAATAAGCAGACTGAGGGGGTGGGAGAAATGACAGGTCCAATATTCAAGATTAGATTAATTCTACTGTAATCTATAATCATGCGATTATATCGTTCTCCTTGAAATGATTCTGGAAGTGCTCGTGTAATGTTTCTTTTGATATCAAAAAATCTCGAGATTGTTGGTGCATATGGTGTTTCTTCGCTTCTGTAAATTCCCTTTCGATTTTTCTGGCCTCATTCGCCTGGTTAATTGAGTCAGCTTTTTCCCTGTAGAAGTCGCTCATAAGAGATTGCCGTTTCTTCTTCACTTGTTGTTTGAGGTTTTTTAGTTTGGACTCATCATCTGTGTTGTTTTGTTGTTTGATGAGTTCTTGCAGTTCATCATTGAACGGTCATTGAACATTCCACGGTTGTTTTCGTTTCCCCTTCACGTTGTGAGTATCACAGACTGTGGATGATACGTTCTTAATTACCTCGATGATTACTGTATTTTCGTTTTCAAGATCGTCTTTTGGAGTATCAGAAAATTTAGATTCAAGGCAGTTTATGTTTCGTTCTGTTTCTTAGGCTTAGTTAGTTGTTGAATATTAATTTTTGGTTTTTGATTTCCTCTTTTCTTTGTTGTTGTTTTCAAATATTTGACGCTGCTGAATTGAAATGAAGTTTCCAATAGCAAATGGTCCGTCTCAAATCCCCTTGAGGAACCTCGCCGAACCATGCATTTTGTAGCGTATCGGTGTGTGAATTTGTTAGCAAGAACATAGTCTAACCTCTTTTCGAAACGTTTCGGGGATATCCAAGTGTTGATTTTGGAGTCACCTTTTGTTGATGGTCTCACAGAATTTTCAAGTCGTAGCCTTGTGTGTTTCTGTGAATTGGAGTAGTCGCTGTCCATTATCATTTGTTGGTTGTTTGTTGTTCGCTGGACCTAAACATCTCCATAATCCATAACTTTCCTCTCCGATTGTAGCATTGAAGTCACCGGTTATTATCTGTTTGTATTTCGCTGGTGTATCATCGAAGCATTTCTTTAGTATTTTATAGAATATGTGTCCTTCTAACTTTCTTTCGCATCGTTCGTTGGTGCGTATAGCAATTCGTAATGGCGATATTGATGTTGTTTAACTTGACGAGTGTTTGTAAGATTCTCTCATTAATGTGGTTCACATCGATCAACTTAACTGTGTTCGATATAAGGATTCCCACTCCAGCTGCACGTTTCTTTTTATGTCCGCTCCAGATAAACTGTATTTCCTCATTCGTTCTTCTTCTTTGGAGGTACTTTTGGCAGACAGCTTATTGTCGAATGTCCGTTATCAGATTCGGTCGCGATATATTCTGTAAGAGATGTTTGATGATTTGGTTGTTATTTATAACGTTGTTCCTTTATACTGTATATATATAGTAAGACAAAAGGACAAATTTGGGTTATTTCATTTGAACTTTAATCACGACAAATTTATTTCGTATGGTAATCGCGTCTGATGTTAATGCCTTGGTAACTTGAAATTGTATATGTCTTTGTTTGAACCATTATACGGGTGACGTCATAGAATAAGATATGGTTAGGTTTACAGGGTTATGAATAATTACTAGCTGATTAGATATGTTGAAATATGGTCGGTTATTGGCTGCATAGCAAGTGTTTTTTTTCTATGTCTACATGTCGATATAAGTTCGTTCCTAGTGTTCAGTGAGCTTAGTTCTGGATGGCAAATCTATAATAAATTTTTCATACAAGCATAGATTACATCTTTTGGTTTTGTTGGAATAGGGCTTGCATTGCTTAATTATTCTCCATTTGATCGAGTATCGACATCGACGCGCCTGCCGTGCTACTTTGTCTGCTAAAGCAAAAAAATGCTAGCGAAATTTTCACTTCATAGACACTTTAACTCTTTCCTGACCGGCTGAAAAACATCCAAAATTGAACTACAATCGTTGCAGAAATTAGTTGGAACACCTTGCCAAATGTACCCCATGCTTTGGAATATATAAGGAAAGTATATTAATTTATGTTTATTCGCACCCCCTTCCCCCCATTCCAATGTTGTTTTCTATAAATTACATGTTTACTTTGTCTTGTAGCGCACTCAACAGGTATTTGGTTAACAACAACCTTGAAAAGGGGGGAAGGGGGTGTCGATGACGTTGAAAACGGGTAGTGTTCCAACAATTTCTGCAACGATTGTACCTCTTTGTTCTTTTGATATCTCGGGAAATATCCATAACTGTTGCGAAATCTATACCTTTTCTGAAAGTCCAATAAACGGGCTGTTACCAATGCTTTTGAATTTTCCGAACAAGGCACATCATGATAATATAAATTAGCATTAATTATCATAAATCAGGTTGAAATCATCTTGCATGTCCGCGTAGCATCATGAAAATTCAAAATGCCACCAATCGCAGAGTTGTTTATGAAATCAAATCAAATTTGGCGTGTGAGTGGATCTCATGTGCCTGCAGGCACAGTACGCAGCATCTTCAATTGTCTGATTACCAACAAACACTTCCTTACTGCAGCGATCCCAGATGAGTTTGTTCAGGCATTCATTATTATTTTCGATCTTTCCATGGAGACATTTGGAAAGGAGCGATGGCTCACACTCAGGCCATCATAGACTGGCTCAACCAATTCAACATTTTGTCAATTGCTTCTGGTAATCCATGCTTGTGTTTGTAATTTTCTGGATCAACTGAAAATTTGCACCATCATGTGGACACAAGTAATGTTGTGGGTTTGCGTCAGTGCTTTCTGCATAGACTGCAAATCTCCCTTGTTCTGTCTAAATTCTGCAAAGTATCTATTCTTTACTTAGTCAGTCTCCCTGCTCCAGAAATACCTTTGCTGTCAGACAGTTTCTTCCCTTTGTAATCCTCCCGAAGCTTTCGAAGACGAGAACCAACTCGTTTTTGAAAATGTCCAATGCACTCAAGTTTTTCAATGCCGACATTTTCATACGGTTGACTTTCATTCACCATCTTGAAGGAGGCTGAGTCTCCATCACCAAGATACTTGGTGTATCGAAGTCCTCGTGTCATTTCAAATCTGCCAAATATACGGATTGGTCCCACTGGCTCCATCGCCGCAGCAGAGCCAAAATGGTTGATAGAGCACTTGTGGTCTGCTTTCCAATGTGTATACTTCTCCGAAGTCTTGTCTTGTTTTTCCCAATGCTGACATACTTTACAAATATTGGAGAGGACTTCCACATCGAGGCATTTACCAGTGTCTACAGATATGGTCGATATAACTCCATGGTGGCTTGGATGGCCTCGACGTTGCCATGTGCCATCTACAGAGACAGCACAATCCATTCCCTCCTCCAAGATCTCGTCAGCAGCAGCCTTCATAGAACCAGTAGCAACAGCTTTAGAAGCAGCATGCTGCAGCTTCGCCAACTTTCTGTAGTTAGTAGCAGTCATTGGCGGTGGTGCTTTAAAAAAGTTTCAAGTGCACCGTGACCCTTGCCTATTGCACGAGTAAATGACAACATTCGAATATTCACTTCAAAGGGAGTTTTCTTGCCTTTGACAATGTCAGTCCTTGCAGATCTCCTGCAGGAGTTAAACAGAATGTTTTCACAGTCACACTGCTCACAATACGCAAGAAAATCATGAGCAAACCTTTGACTATTATCCAAATTTCTGCCACACAGCACAGGCCCAGTACATTTTTCACAGACAGCCGTTCTGGATAGATAATCACAGAGAATATTCGCATCAATTAGAATAAAACCCTCTGTGATACATTCATTAGACCCATCCGTATCTGCAACCACAGCAGACAGTTTCCTTTTCGAAGCAGAAGTGTTCAAATCAGAGTTACGTGCAGCAGTTATTATTTTATTTAGTACACTGATTGCCTCATTGAATTCTGCCGCGCTGGCGACTGCGTACGACTATTTCGCAATTAACGAATGGACTCACTCGCACTTTGTTTGTCCTTTTCCTCTTTTTCTTAGTTGATTTGAATCTACGCTGTTTATCAATAGATTTGTTGGCAGGTGAACTTGTGACCAGTTTTAACGGTGACAAACATTTCTGTTCTTTCATTGACATAAACAAGTGTTTGACAGCAGTTATTATTTTATTTAGTACACTGATTGCCTCATTGTCCTCACAATGAATAAGTTGGTCTACCAGAACCAAAAGTTGTCTTTTAGTGGCTTCCTTTAGTGTTGCATTATCTTGCATCACTTTATTTTTCTGTTGAAGATGAGATGCAACCAATTGTACTTGCTTATCATTATAATCTGTATCAATGTATTTGGTAACTATATACATGAGGCTCAGCAGAATTATCATTTGTTTGATCTTTGTAGTTACAAGTACCGCTGTAAGAGATGTATGTGTTTACAAATTGTGTTATGTATCAGACTATCAGGGTCCAATGCCCCAGCTCGGTTAGAATTCAATATGGCGACCATGGTGCCAACTCTCGATGTAGCCGCCATCTTGGATTTTCTGCTTCGCCACTATGCCAGAAAACTTTCGCTTTTTGCGCTTCGCAGACGTTTTTTTTATTACCCATTTTGCATTTATCACAAATTCAAATGTTCCTCTAAAGTTCTGATGCAAATTCCAAAACAGATGATAAAATAATTAATTCAGATTTCGATGGATTGAATAGTGCTGCTTAGACAGTGTTTTGAATATATAGCAAAGTGAAAATGTGGTTAACTCCCAATAATTTTAGTGACGAAATACTGACGTTTTGAGCGGAGCCCTTCGTCAGTGTAACACTGATGAAGGGCTCCGCTCGAAACGTCACTGAGTATTTCGTCACTAAAATTCTAAATATATATATATATATATACATATATTATAATATAATATATTATATATATATATATATATATATATATATTATAATATATATATATATATATTAAAATTATATATATATATATATATATATATATATATATATATATATATATATATATATATAGGTAATATTTGGCATATATAATATATATATATATATATATATATTCATACTATATAGACGATGTAGTAAAAACCGTTGGAAGAGTGCTCAATGGAAATCCAGAGCATATTATAGTAAAAATTGAAAGACTCAACAGTTGTGACTAGACAAACTACAACGTTTCCACCAATATCGGCCAGACGTTCCTCAAAATTCTTGACGAAGAATTTAATGAAAACCACAGTTTTCACAAAATCTTCAACAGGAATACTGTCAAAATCAGCTACACCTGCATGAACAACATTAAACGGACTATCGACGGACATAACAAAACTATCCTTAAGACTGAGAACGACCAACATAAACCCAACGACAACGAATGCAACTGCAGAAAATGCGACAATTGTCCTTTGCTTGGCCAATGCCTAACTAAATCAGTTGTATACCAAGCTACAGTCACAACCACCGACAACAAGCCTGACCAAACATATGTCGGCCTTACTGCAAACACTTTTAAAACAAGATTCGCCAACCACAAAACCTCATTCAACAACATCGGAAAGAAACACTCCACCGAACTAAGCAAATGTCTGGCAACTTAAAGATAAGCGTGTTGACTATAATATCAAATGGAAAGTCCTCAAGAAAGCTAGACCCTACAGCAACACTTCAAACAGATGCAGTTTATGTTTGTGGGAGAAATATTTCATCATCTGTCAACCTTCTCTGGCTACCCTGAACAAACGCAACGAACTCGTGTCATCATGTAGACATGCCAATAAATTTCTATTTAGAAACTTTGTTACATAATTTTGTAATTTAGTGCGATTTTGAAACTATCCTATGATAAGCCTTTCGGTCTGTATTTGTTCATCTTTTTTTTACAACCACTTATATCTATTATACTCAAATCTCAAGTGGTAGATTCATGTATGGTTAAAATTTTGAAAATTCAAACTAACTGATGAACATTCAGAACTTTATTAACGTACTTCCTAATTTAGATAGGTATATAATCCTCTGTGTAATCACATCTTAGTCATTAGACCATTTTATCTGAAGAGTACCACACCATTTTCGTGTGGCACGAAACTAACTAGTAATAAAATGTCTAGTCACAACTGTTGAGTCTTTGAATTTTTTACTATATATATATATATATATATATATATATATATATATATATATATATATATATATATATATATATATATATATATATATATAATTATATATATATATATATATATATATATATATATATATATATATTATATATATATATATATATATATATATATATATATATATATATATATATATATTCCATACAAGTCGGCTACTTGCAATACGCCTCGAATCTTGCGTCAATCCTTGCGAGGGAACTATTCGAATAATTTGAGCGTAAATAAGTTAATGGGAAAACTGAAATGGATTTATTGAACATTAAATACATCTTGCCGATTACATTCACTTGAATTTTAAGACATAAAATAATATTATATTAATTAATACATATTATATATATTATTTTTTCTTATTGTCTAATAAATTATCGTATAAAGTATATAAATTTATTTGGCTTGTATAAAAAGTCACTAATAATATTAACTGAATAGAATACGCGGTAATGCACCAAAGGAATACTCTGAGAAATCTAACATAATTTGGCACAAGTTCAAAATCCTTTTTAACTCTTGAGCATATAGCAATTCACTAGATACATCCGATTACTATTTTCTTACGTTGTGTAACAAACTTATATTGCTTATTTCTCTTCACAACTGTATATGAAACGGTAACAGGAGAAGAACTCACACACTTGATTATTTTGTCATTAATTCGCAAAAATACTGGTTGATTTCTTGCCTTGTTGTTTGGTATACATCCTACAACAATGTCTTCAGTTACTTTTTTCAAGTAGGAAACAGTCGCCGTGACGTTTTGGCAACCTGCTTTGCACAAGTAACTTGTTATGGTTTGTGGGTCTCTTTGAGGTTTAAAATTCGTAGATGTATTTCCAAGACATGAAGTATAAGTTCCTGTCGCTTCTGCTTGTTCTGAGATAACGTACATCACGTACAATACTACCAAAATATTTACAAGAAACTGCAAGAAATTAAATATTAATGGTAAGAAATTGTAACTTGATGATTCTGGAAAATGTTTTATGATTTGAGCTTTGCGTTGATGTTCTATAAAGGTTTGTATTTTAGAAATTCTAACGGCCATGACGTCAGACTAGTGACTATTTCCAATGCAATATTCTGTTGAGAGTAAAATTTGACCTAGCTAATTCAATGTCTCATGAATGCTATACTAGAGAATTTATTCATTATTTGTCACTCAATTAAATCCTCCACCTGTTGATCACACGGCGCAGAAACGGCAAAAAAAAGAAGTCAAATTCCTGCTGCGACGTCCACTCATTGGCATTTTGAATTATAAATTATAGCATGAAAAATCAAATTAATGAAATATTTCACTGTGCAAATATATATATATATATATATATATATATATATATATATATATATATATATATATATATATATATATATATATATATATATATATATATATATATATATTATATATATATATATATATATATATATATATATATATATATATATATATATATATATATATATATATATATATATATATATATATATATATATAATATATATATATATTATATATATATATATATATATATATATATATATATGCTATTTGTGCGATTATATTTATATATATATATATATATATATATATGCTATTTGTGCGATTATATTTATATATATATATATATATATATATATATATATATATATATATATATATATATATATATATATATATATATATTATAAACGCTCTACCTCTAATGGTATCGAGCACTCTTGAACCATCGGCCAGCTTCGTAACATTCATGTTACAATTCTGTTTTATATATATAACGTTTATCTAAATCAGGACGAATGTATATCACATATAAAAGATCCGATATGCAACTGATTTCCTTTGTCTTTTCTTGAATATATATATAAATCTTCAAAATGGTACTTACTTTTCCTACAAACATTTTGATTGCAATATATATCCAGTAATTATTGTAGACTGTAAAGGTTTTTCTTGTGTTGTGTCCAAGAAGTTCAGTGAGACTTATTTGATACTGGTAAACTATCTGGCACACATTTTATAGACGAGCGCTCGGGTACGTTATTTGTGGGAAATATTAAATTTAGATTTACAACCGGAACTCATGTAGATTTCAGTCAGCTTTAAACAACGAAAACTGAAAGAAAATCTGTAAGTGTTAAAGCTGAATGGAACGTCAGTTCCTTATAAGAATAATTATAATAATATATTTATTAACTCTCAGTTTAAAAAGGTGCCGTTTCAGCTGTACAAACTGATATAAACAGATTGAACAGCATTTATAATTATATATAGCTACATTTAACAATAAATAATAATATTTTCAATATCATGCCTATAATACAGATGATGAGAAAATAAATGATGAGAAAAATAAAAAGTTCAAGAATTACAAATATGATTTATGGTATATGAATTACAAATATCGATGTCACTTTTTAAAATATGGTAAAAAGTGTTAACTTAAAGATGTTAAACGAAGTAATTGGGTATCCTTGGGGTCCGCAGTAATTGGCTCTACTGTTTCGGATATACCCGGCCACCTTATATGTTTAAAAGTCACTTATTGTTTCTTTGTTCATTGTTTGTATCAATGTTGTAATATTGTTTATTTGCCAAATCTATTAAACTAAACTAATTAAAACAGTATCCTTCATTTTTGAATATATCCCTATCCTTACTAAACTTTTACTGGTGTGTTTCGGGTTTATTCCGGCTATGCTAATTGAATAGCGCAAAATGCTTCTGCGGAAAAGTATATAAGTTGCGTTGGCATTAAAGTGTTTGTGCAGTGAAATATTCAGTTAGAAATAAACTCTCTTGACAGAAATATAGAAATTATAATAGAGATTAGCGTTTACTACTCTTCCATATCTCACCGCTTTGTTCTTGAGATATTAAGATTTGTTTGATATGTAAATGATCCTCCTTTGACGCCACACTGCTTAATGACTTACTGAAAAAGCCTGTATATATTTGGGATTATCAAATAATATTACTCGAAACATAACTTCGTCTAGTATCATCCCAGGCTTCCTCCATCCTTTATGCAGTACGACGTTATATTGAGGATCATTTACATATCAAACAAATCTTAATATCTCAAGATCGAAGTGAGATATGGAAGAGTTGTAAACACCAATCATTATGATTTCTATACAGTAAACACCCGCTATGAAGAACCTTCCACCTATAAGAACCTCAGGCTGAAATTAGGGATTTTGTGCCCCTCTCAATAAGAACCTGTTTGAGTCTGATATTTGAAATAGGTTCTTATATGTCACAAAATCAATTTATAATTCCACTGTAGCAAAGTCCTAAATTTTTTAGATATAATCTACACTGTGGAAGTGGTAATACCAACAGCATGTCAGTCATGTAACAGTGTACTGCTATGAGCTGTAGCAGTAATAGAACTGTTCTGTGTTAAGGTTACAGAATACCCTAGAATGGTAATTTTTTTGAAAATGGTGTTTTGATATGTTTGTAAAGGTTACCATTAGATCTATCAGCTGCAAAAATTTGAATTGAAAATATTGAAAATTGAGTGAGTTATCGTGTTAAAACGGTTTACGGTTATTATCCGTGGCGGGAAAGTCAACTATTAATTAACAGGATGAATGACAGCTAACTTGTATCAAATTACATCGAAAGAAATTGGAAAAATAAACACAACTTCAAGTCGTCTCTCTAGCTCTATGTCTGACAGTAAACGGAATAAAAATCCATTCTGTGGTAGTCGCAAAAACGGGCCAAACGCAAGAAAGCTGACAAAGACGTCTTTTTGGATGAAAAAAAAGGAAAATTTATCTGCCAGCGACAAGGGTTCATACTTTGAACAAGAGACACAATGGCCAGACATGATTGCGAACAGCGATAAACGTTCCGAAAGGTCTTCTAGAAGCGAGCAGAAACTGAAGACAAGTATGGAAAGTTTCCAGAAGCGAAAAGCGGCATTACTGGGGTCAGAATCACAATCTGAATCAGATGATTTTGATTCGGATTTTAACTCAAGTGAAAATGAGGATGACAGTTCTGCTTGTTACCAACCACCCGTTGGGAATTATATTGTTAGTCCAGTGTTTGGAGCAGTGCATGTGTAAGGAGTACCAGCTTCCACTAAAAATACTTGAAAAAATGAATTCGAGACATGGTTCAGGAGCGAAATGGATTTTCTCTTGCTCAAGTAAGACATGTATTTCGCACCAAACATGTTTTCCTGAACCGATTTCGAAAAGAACAGGCCAGAAATATGACGTGAATACATCCTCTGTTGTTGCTTTCAGAGCAATAGGAAAAGACAAAGCCGCAGCAGAAAAATGTCTTAGCATGAGGGATATTTCTTCTCCCGTTTACACTTGGAGTAAACATACCAAAAACATAGAAATGAAATCTATTGCTTGGCATTGCGCTTTTTTTCTTTAGCCGTCCGAGTACTTTTCGCGCCCTTTCTTTTTGCAAGCATCTTGGAACTTTGTAGACAAGAGCTATTTCAGTGTACTAGTATATAGTCTTTGTTTTGCAATTGCAACTCACCACAAAACAAACAATCAATATCGTTGTTGTTCTTATTGGTGGAAAGTAATTCAATTATTAGAGGGGGCGGAGAATTTGCAATAGCTGTTAAAACTGCGCCAAACTTTCACGGCTTATTTATTACCACATCAATTTTGAGTCACATAGGGGTACTAAAAGGTGTAACCCGATCGCGCGTTTTAACCGATTGCCACCAAACTTGCACAGGATGTCAGCGAACAGCTGAGCTACAAAAGTGTGTCGGCGTTTTTTTTTAATGTAAAAACTAACTGAGTTACGGGCCTTCATTCATCAATTGCTTCTTCCACAACATAGGTCGAGGAATAAAATATCCTAGCTGCTAAACCCCTCCAGTAATAAAAAAACCCCGACACACTTTTTTAGAACAAACATCGAGAAGTGTAAATATGGTAAATTGAGAGCTTTTTGGTAAAACCAAAGACCAGGTTAAACCGTGGCGCGAAGGTCATATGATTTTAAATTGATGAATATATCTGGAAAAATATTGTATTTTTTATTTTTTTCACAATTTGAGAGTGTTCTTCGCATACTTAACGATATTTGGTGCAAATTTGAGACAAATCGGAGACAAATTGCGCGGGCGGTAACAAATTTCGTGAATGGGCTTGCCAGGGTGTTCTGTAACCTTAAGGAAGATGTACCTTAATGTTGTTATATACTAGTCTTATCATCTACAAAGAAAACTGAAAGTACTGCCTAGTTAATTTCATCCATATCATCTCATTGACATAAGTGTTTATCAGCTACTGAATTGTGGCTTTATGGTTTATTGAGTTGTCTTTCTCCAGTTTTTTGCATGGTAAAATAATTACAAACTAATTTATAAGAACCTAACACCCTGATTTTTTGTTAGATATCAAATATATAAGAACCTATCCCAGGCTGGTTTGGAAAAATGTAGGTTCTTCATAGCGGGTGTTTACTGTAGTTCTTTACAGTAAGAGATTTTATTTCGAAATTAATGTTTCACTGCATGAACACTTTAATGGCGGCCGCTATATTGGTTTTAGAGAATTCGTTTGTTTCAGGTGCAGCATGTTTATAGTTGAAGGCCAGATATTTGTTTACTATATATTATTTATAATTCGATCAGCACGTGACGAAAGAGTATACTTTGTTATTTGTTTCAGTTTTTGAAGAGCATATTGTCATTGTTATGCTGTTTGTGTAAGGTTACTGCCATCCCGATCTGAATATATATTTGCTGGTAAAGGTTTTGTACTGTAGAAGATAGTTTACGAATCTCGCCACAGAAGCAAGCGAACAATTAATTTAGTATGTTGACACTGTTTAAAGTTATTGTCGAAAGTAGTAGCCGTAATAAGGTGATACTTAGCAACATGTGCGTGAATTACGATAGTATTTAAATATCTTCATTTATTTTTTATTACCTTCTATATAAGTTTATTTATATTGCTTTATTTTGAGCCAATTTTAAAATTGTTTTCTACAATTCACGATAATTCTAAATCCTATCGGAACAGTTTCTAAACAAAATGCTTTAAACTATCGTTCGGATCCTGGAAGAGAATAAGCACTTATATATTATATATAATATAAAAATAACTTTAGCAAATCATTCTGGAATTTGTAATTTGTAATCAAATGACAACACAAAAGAGCTTACGTGAGATTATTGCATTTTTGTGTATATATTTAGAATTAAAGAACTTGATTTAAATTGTATGTTTTTCATTTAAATAAGATAAATTGAACATATAATATCTAAAATAGAATGTCTTCATTAAAATATGTAAAATTCCATAGCGCTAGAAGTCCCTTTAATTGTTCGAAGATGATAAATGAAACCATGTGGTACCATAAACTTCAGAATATAAATATCCCTCCGCATATCTAGATACACATTAAAATCCTTCCAATAGTAAACACAACAAAAATTACCAAGGGCCGCGGTTTCTAGTCACGCGAGTAACACGCGAGTAACTCGATTAACTGGATAACATCAAGGGAATTCGAGGTGATCGAAGTCAATATAATCGTCAAAAGACACTTAAGGCGGGGGGTTAGGGTTAGAAAAGACACTTAAGGCGGGGGGTTAGGGTTAGAAAATTCATTATGTTAGGTTCTAAGTTATTTTGGTGTTAGCGGTTATTTGCATAGTTAAGTGACAAAATTTTCCGGATTATATACCTCGATTCCCTTGATGTTATCCATGTTATTGGGACTACTGAGCAACAATATTTTATGCTCATCCTCGATCATCGCCCGGGTTATAGTAAACCCAGTTATATATGGTTCGAGTGATTTGATTATACAGGAAGTCATTATGCAGTGTGATGTCACAGTGAGGATCATTTACATATCAAACAAATCTTAATATGTCAAGTACAAAATGAGATATGGAAGAGTTGTAAACGCCAATCTTTATAATTTTCATATTTCTGTCAAGAATTTATTTCGAAATGAAGTTTTGGCTGCATAAACACTTTAATGCGAACGCAACTTATATACTTCTCCGCGGCAGAAGCATTTTGCGCTATTTCATTTAGCATAACAACAGCTTATAGGAATAACTGAAATACTTGACAACAAATTCAAATATGTATTTAAAATAGAAAGTTGTGCAAAAAACTGATGACATTTGTACTGCTTCTTGCAGATTGTGACGCTCAGCAAAAATCATTAAAATAAACTTGTCTCATACAGCTCTTTAATTGTACATAATTATACATAGTGTATATTTCATCAATTTTTAGTAAATAGAAATACAATTACGCGCCATAAACCCAATCCGACCAGGAAATGCAAAGCGAGTTTAACGTTTTCTATTTGTATAATGGACGACGCTTTTTAGATTTTAACAATTTTTAAAATTTTCAACAGATTAGAATCAAGTCCTAAGCAGCTGATTGGAGTTCTCTAGCTACGGAGTACCTTCGGGAAAAGCAATTTTGCGTTAAAACCATTAAAACCCGTGTATCTCACTCGAAACAACAGCAAAGTAGGATTCTGAATGTATTAATACGCCGGAGAAAAGACTGGAATTCCCTTCAAATTCCATTACTTCGTTTAACATCTTTAAGTTAACACTTTTTACCATATTTTAAAGTGACATCGATATTTGTAATTCATATACCATAAATCATATTTGTAATTATTGAACTTTTTATTTTTCATATCATTTACTGTACATCTGTATTATAGATATGATATTGAAAATATTATTATTTATTGTTAAATGTAGCTATATAATTATAAAATGCTGTTCAATCTGTTTATATCAGATTTGTACAGCTGAAACGGCACCTTTTTAAACTGAGAGTTAATAAATATATTATTATAATTATTCTTATAAGGAACTGACGTTCCATTCAGCTTTAACACTTACAGATTTTCTTTCAGTTTTCGTTGTTTAAAGCTGACTGAAATCTACATGAGTTCCGGTTGTAAATCAAAATTTAATATTACAGAAAAATTTCCCACAAATAACCTGAACGCTCGTCTATAAAATGTGTGCCAGATAGTTTACCACCATCAAATAAGTCTCACAGAACTTCTTGGACACAAGACAAGAAAAACCTTTACAGTCTACAATAATTACAGGATATTGCAATCAAAATGTTTGTAGGAAAAGTAAGTAGCATATTGTAGGATTATACATATATTTCAAAAACTAATTAATAATTCATCAAGAAAAGACAAAGGAAATCAGTTGCATATCGGATCGTTCTGATTTGTATTTGTATTTGTGTTTATATATATATATATATATATATATATATATATATATATATATATATATATGTGTGTGTATATATATAAATTTGTGTATATATACATATTTGTGTATATATACATATTTGTGTATATATACATATTTGTGTATATATATATATATATATATATATATATATATATATATATATATATATATATATATATATATATTATATATATATATATATATATATATATATATATATATATATATATATATATATATATATATATATATATATATATATATATATATATATATTCATTTATTCTATAATTTTTAATTTATAATTTAAAATTCCAATGAGTGAACGTCATTGCAGGAATTTGACTTATTTTTCTGGTTTCGGTGCGTAATCAACTGGTTGAGGATTTGAGTGAAAAATTGATTAAATCTCTATAGTATAACATTCAGATATACCATCTATACGAATGGAATCAGGTCAAATTTCTCTAGCAGCAGAATATATTCGAAATAATCAACGTCATGGCCGTTTCTAAAATACAAACCTTTATAGAACATCAACACAAAGCTCGAATCATAAAACATTTTCCAGAATCATCAAGTTGAAATTTCTTAACATTAATATTTAATTTCTTGCAGATTCTTGTAAATATTTTGGTAGTATTATACGTGATGCACGCTATCTCAGACCAGGCTAAAGCGACAGGAACTTATACTTCATGTCTTGGAAATACATCTACGAATTTTAAACCTCAAAGAGACCCACAAACCATAACAAGTTACTTGTGCAAAGCAGGTTGCCAAAACGTCACGGCGACTGTTTCCTACTTGAAAAAAGTAACTGAAGATATTGTTGTAGGATGTATACCAAACAACAAGGCAAGTAATCAACCAGTATTTTTGGGAATTAATGACAAAATAATCCAGTGTACGAGTTCTTCTCCTGTTACCGTTTCATATCCAGTTGTGAAGAGAAATAAGCAGAATAAGTTGGTTACACAACAAAAGAAAATAGTTATCGGATGTATCTAGTGAACTGCTATATATATGGCTAAGGAATTTAAAATGGTTTTCAAACTTGTGCCAAATTATGTTAGATTTCTCAGAGTAATTTCTATCTGCACGTATTCTATTCAGTTAATATTATGATGACTTTTTATACAAGCCGACTTAGCTTAATAAATTTGTATACTTTAAAGTGTCTATGCAATGAAAAATTCAGTTGTGAAATAACTCTTTTGTTTTGAATCAACCTCGTACCCAGGGCATTTTGCCTCCAACGGCGGAAGGTCGGCAAAAATGACCCTGGGATCGGCTGGTCCATTCTATAATGCGATTGGCTTGTCATACAACTCAATTAATTCAGCTGAGTATAATTTATTCATCTAAATCTGAATGCAGTCTTCAAATGTTATAGCTGGTTATAATAATAACTGGTTATTATTAACAAAATTCAGCAATATAATAACTAGAGCTAAAAATATCTTGGCGGCCATGATGGCGCTACTACATATTTTACTGGCATTCTACATATTTTGAAACTATAAAGACTAACCATTTACAACTTTTTCATATCTCACTTCACTCTTGAGATATTAAGATTTGTTTAATATGTAAATGATCACACTTATAACATCACAATGTGACTTATTGAAAAATATTCAGCATATCTTTACCATTATCACATGGAATCGTTTGATGATTTGTATATTTCGTGTCATTGGAAACATCCACGCACATGCACCTGCATTTCAAGTGATTTCATTACATAATCTCAAGGATATATAAGCGTAAAGTCATCATGCATTGTGATGTCATAAGTATGATCATTTACATATCAAACAAATCTTAATATCTCAAGAGTGAAGTGCATGAGATATGGATATGTTGCAAATGGTTAGTCTTTATAGTTTCAAGAGTTCTTTAAATAAAAGAGTTATTTTACAACTGAATATTTCATTGCATAGGCCGTTCAAATGATTATTTATTAGACAATAAGATAATATATTTATATAATATGTACACTTTATTAATTAACAGAATATTTATGTATTAAAATTCAAGTGAATGTAATCGACAACTAGTATTTGAATGTTCAATAAATCCGTTTCAGTTTTCCCATTAATTTGGTCTAATTATTTGAATAAATAATAATTATTGGAACAATTAAATTTCCATCTGAATCTCAGCAGCTCAATGGTTAGAGCGTCTCATGGTAATCAGAAGGTATTAAGAGAGCTCCTTATGGTTTTAATTCTACATATGTAATGCATAACTACATTGGACTAAAGTGCTTAAGGAATTGCCTAGTTTTATCCCCTTGTGACTTATATCCATGAAATTCTCCATTCAGATTAGTGACATTCTCATTACTTGTTATTTACCTTTTTAAGATAATTACTATGGCAACAACGAGTCTAAAATATAACAATTTTTTAAATATTTTTCATCTTTTCTCTGCCATTTCTCGCGTTTCCTTGGGTGAAATTTCTTCAAATTTCAGTCTTATCGGAATTGCTTCCAGAAACATTTTAGTCAAAAATAACTATGTAGAATTGTGCAGGTGGTTTTGTCAATATCACCAAATTTAATGTTTTTTAACATTAAGCAAAATTTGTCAGATAAAAGTTTTGGAAAAAAACAGAATTAAAAAGGTATAAACTTAATTTTGACGTGACTTACTAGGTCTGAGTAGTTACCTAACGGTCACCTTAATTGCGAGTATTCCATCTAGCGACGACCATGGAAGATTGTCTAACAAGTTTAATCTCAGCTATAAACCTCTTTCATAATGGCACGCAAATTAAATATTCTTTTATATTCATTTAAATTAGCCTTGCTGACCTCGCTCGTGTGTCTGTAATTCCAAAGAATCTTTGCTTTATAACCAGGCCAGAAAGGCTAATTTGCATGCATATAAAATAATAATTAGACTGGCCGTCTAAGAATAATGACTTATTGAAAATGTTTACATATCTTTACCATTATTCCATGGAATCGTTTAATGATTTGCATATTTGATGTTATTGGATACATCCACGCACATGCACATGTATTTCAAGTGATTTCATTATATAATCTCAAGGATATATAAGCGTTTTCAATAAGTTATTATGCAATGATGTCATAAGTATGATCATTTACATATTAAACAAATCTTAATATCTCAAGAGTGAAGTGAGATTCGAAAAAAGTTGTAAATGGTTAGTCTTTATAGTTTTAAGAGTTCTTTCAAATAAAAGAGTTATTTTACAACTGAATTTTTCGTTGCATAGGCATTTAAACAATGTTTAGCTGTTATTACAGGTGATTTAAGGTCGCAAAGCATTATGGTAAACTGTGTTAGATATAATTGGTAAATCCAATGCTCGATGTTTTTTTCACGCTTGACAGCTTTCAAAAACATACCCACGATCAAATCGGATGTAAAAATATAAATAATTATACGATAAACAAATTCCTCACTCTTAGACAGTCTATCTTGAGAGAAATCTGATGTATACAGTGTCTTTATGCTATGTTTTTGAACCCTTTCGACGATTTATTAGTTATAATAGTAGTCGCCATTTTGAAAAAAAACGTTATGTTTTAGAAACCATACATCAAAATGATGATTCCGAGAGGGACTGGAACGAATCAACCCAGTCTGGTCACAAAAAACACTTTTTCAAGTATGATTTCTAGTATAATCTCAGAGTTATTGGCCATGTTAGCCAATCAGAACTGGTTTAAGCTCAGAAATTATACTAAAAGGTGAAAGTTAACGATGGCGGAACCCGAGGAACTATCGCGTCATAGAAATTGAGAGAGAATAATCTAATTGTTAAACTTCAGTTCGTTATTTCTTCAAAATTCTTTCAATTAACGAGACATAAGCATATTTTTTTTGTGAAAAACTCGTCATTACCATCACTCATCGCTACTCCATATCTATCGATAATTAGTATCAACCAGTTGGTTGACCACTAGTTAGTGGTCTATTACAAATTAGGCATTCTGATTGGCTGAGCTACTCACTGTCTATTGGTGATAGACCACTAGTAGCGTTCACAAACCTTCTGCTCATAGACAAGTCGGGTTCGTTGGCTAACTGTTAATTAGATAGCGAGTAGCGTAGCCAATCAGATTACAGCATTTGCATTGGACTACTAGTACGTTTCTACTAAAAAAGGTTTGGTGAACTTCCGAACTGGAAAATAGGAAGTCTAACGGATTACGAGCGTAGGTCTTTCGACAGAGTGTGAAACATAACACTCTAACACCGTTCACGTTTTACTTTCTGATAAAGGTCCTACACTCGAAAGTGCTTAGACCTATTTTCTATTTCGACAGTTCACCAACCTTTTACAGTTTTTATATAATATAGTTCCAAAGTCATACACAAGCTGAAGCACACCTTCATATTGACAATTAACGTGAATGTTGATCTGATGATTTTTAACGAGACAGATCGTAAAAGGGAACCGTAATATCAAATAAGTGAGCCATAGCATGAAAAAATCTAGATCAAAATTGACATTTAATTGTCCGGACAAACTGTAATTTGGTCGAAAATTGACCGATATCCAACCGTTATTTCATGAGCTGCATGCTCTCCAATTCCGTTATCAGTCCCAGTTCTTTTTTCATCACGGTCAGATCACCTGCTTGCCTTCATTATTCAACTTTGTTGATATTTTCTTATTTATATATTCGTTCATTATTCTTGTAACGGACATCCTGCTGAGGTATCATCTTCTTAAATTACGACTTTGCTTTGCTTTGTCTATAGAAACAACGATAATTTATCATCATAAAAGGGATACTCCAACCGAAATACAAATGAAGTTCATATTAAAGATCTTTATTCCCAAAGTTTCAGCATTCCTATCAATTTAGTTAAGAAGATATGGCTAGTTGAAGTTGAATATTTAAGGATTTTGACGCCATATTTGAAGTAAAAACCCGCATAAAAGAACCACTATTTTCTGACGTCAGGCTGAAGTGGTTCTTATATAATGGGTACTTAGTGAGAAATCAGGCCGAGTTGGTAGAAATGTTGGGTTGGCGTTAATAGTCAAATAGTTGGCGGAATGTTCCCCCACTCTTATCACTCTTAGGTGAACGGAAAATCCAACTGATAGGGATTCCTAAGGCCTACAATCTAAGGTCGTTTCCGAAAACAACCGGAAGTCTGACAATTTGCACGTGTTGTAACAAAGGCAGCACTTTCTCTCGATTATTTTAAGACACTGAGTGATGGTCGGACCAAGGATTGAACCCAGGTCTTCCAGCTCATAGACAAGTGTGGTAACCACTAAACCATAATTATTCGCCATCCGTGTATTGAGACCAATATAGAAAAAGGTCAATCTTACTCACGTCGGCATGTTGTAAAACATGGACTGGATTGTACTGGACTGGACTGGACTGATAAAACATGGACTGGTAAAACATGTAACGTGTAGCTGTGAATGTATGTCTACATTAACAAATAATCGCTAACCCCAAAACAACAAAGATCCTAACCCTCCATGTTTTACCAGTCCATGTTTTACCAGTCCATGTTTTACCAGTCCATGTTTTACCAGTCCATGTTTTACCAGTCCATGTTTTATCAGTCCATGTTTTACCAGTCCATGTTTTACCAATCCATGTTTTACCAGTCCATGTTTTACCAGTCCATGTTTTATCAGTCCATGTTTTTATCAGTCCATGTTTTATCAGTCCATGTTTTATCAGTCCATGTTTTATCAGTCCATGTTTTATCAGTCCATGTTTTACCAGTCCATGTTTTACCAGTCCATGTTTTATCAGTCCATGTTTTATCAGTCCATGTTTTACCAGTCCATGTTTTACCAGTCCATGTTTTATCAGTCCATGTTTTATCAGTCCATGTTTTATCAGTCCATGTTTTACCAGTCCATGTTTTATCAGTCCATGTTTTATCAGTCCATGTTTTATCAGTCCATGTTTTATCAGTCCATGTTTTACCAGTCCATGTTTTATCAGTCCATGTTTTACCAGTCCATGTTTTACCAGTCCATGTTTTATCAGTCCATGTTTTATCAGTCCATGTTTTACCAGTCCATGTTTTATCAGTCCATGTTTTATCAGTCCATGTTTTATCAGTCCAGTCCAGTACAGTCCAGTCCAGTCCAGTCCAGTCCATGTTTTACAACATGCCCTCCACGTCCACAGTTACGCGCTTTCAAATCTGTTTTCATTTAACTAAGACTATGATGTAACTAAAAGATATTTTGTGAGTGTGGAAGACCCAACCGAGACCAGTTGAATGCAACTCCAAGGTCTTCGGTGAGAATTGAACTCACGCCTCCGTGCAAACTGAGCCAACTGAGCAATGTCGGTGAACATTTATAGGCTATATCATGAATAATATCAGCATTTACACTCGACAACTTATAAAGGAAATCAACAAGAAGGATATTTTGAGAGTGTGAGAATTTTCTAAGACCCAATCGAGATCAGTTGCGAAAAAACTACAAGGCCTTCGGTGAGAAACTTTCCACACTCGCAAAATATCCTTCCCGTTGATTTCTTTTACAAGTTATCGAGTATAAATGGCAATATTATTCATATTATGTAACTAAGACTGGATGTGACAGAGAACAATGTAGTTAGTTACCTTGCATTACATAGTAGAATTAGGTTTTGGACGGCGGGGAGAGTGGATTGTTCATTTTGTCCTGTGATGAGATGTCGATCAATTACAACGTGGACCGCTTCCGATTCACTCGCTGACAAATAGAAAACAACAATAGAGATAAAATAACGATTTGTTGTGCTCACAAATTTAAATACAGCTTTAAATTGGCTATGGAAAGAAATTGTTTCAGTTTTTAATTGTTAGGCATGTTCACAACACACTTTCATATTTGTTATTTTCTAAAAAAAGACAAGTTTAGTCTTAAAACCGACCGATTTATTAAAACATCTGTCTCTGAGACTGGGTCTGAATTTAGCTCGAAAGTGTAGTGATGACGTCATGGTCATTGGCAACAAAAATGATAATTTCCAATTTTTGACTTTCTGTTTGACAAACACGCTTACGAAGGCAATCCAAGTAAACAAATCTACTCTGTTACAAAACAAAAGCACTAACTTTAACCAAAGATAATCCAGTCATCTTGTTGTAATACTTTGATTAACTGGGAAGTTGGTGACGTCATACCCGGGGTAAACTAATTTGTGGGTGGCCAAGTTTCCGCGGAATGCTTTTTAAAACGTTGTGGTTCAATTGAAAAAGGAAGACATTCACAAAAATCAAGTTTCAGACTTAGACAGACATGAGGATGGCTGGATAAAATGTTCGCTTTACCCTGGTTGTGACGTCACACGTATATCGAAATATATCCAAGATGGCGGACAATTATTCAGGAGTGCAATTAAAATGCTTTACAAGTATATATTTACAACATCAAATTACTATATTCTGGCCACCTAAGTCCCGTACTTTGTTCTAAAATGTACTTTTTTGTTGTTTCCAATGTCCTAAAGAGAGCAAAAGAAAGCAAGAGAAAGCGTATATTTTAAAAATGTCAAACAATTCCGCAACTAGTTTTGTTAGGAGCGCCATCAACGCAATATCTTATACACCGTGTTTTGTGTGACTTTCTCATTAACTATTTGCAAACACCTTGACGTCACACCAACAAGTCACGTAAAATTTAGCCGTGCGTGGAAGTGACCACCTTTTGTCTGAAATGTTTGTTCTTGAAAGGATATTTCAGTGACATAATAACGTTTTTAAGAATTTTTTTGTTCACTATGTTCTAAATGATATTGAACATTTAAAAACTGAAAAATAATTTTCGTTTCATGAGCACACCATCAAACAAATCCAGCCCAACTATATATATCTATCTGATATCTTCGTAACGTTTCGAACTAACGAAGGCTCTTCGTAGTCCTTCGTAACATTTCGAGCTAACGAAGGCTGAATAATAGGGACTGAATAATGAGCATATTTATTTTCTAGTCCCAGTTCCCTCATGGTTAATTGGTCTCAGTGGTTCGATTCTAGTGCCCACCCTTCGTAACGTTTCGAACAAAGGCTCTTCTCCAGTAGCTATGCAATCCGTCGGCTCGACAATCACAATAAAGAGTTTTAGACGCGGTCAGGTTACACGTCTGCGGTTCGTGTTTTAACTGCTGGAACGGCTTCTTGAGGTAAGTGAATTACGGCAAGGTTTTTATGTAACGTTTACTCAACCAACCGACGTTTGGGGTGTAAATTTATACTCTTACATGTCTGTTGTTATGGAATCGCAACGTTTTTGAATTGAACACTGAAGCACATGTCAATTTTTGGTGAATACGTATGAACGATTGCAAAGGTCCCAAAATTCAATTCCCCGCGGTGAAAATACGAACGTCAATCTAAATGCTCTTTGACATGTTAATGTCAAACTTCTAACCGCGGTTTTCGGTTAACAAAAACGTTATTCTAAAACTCGCAATCAATAATGCATTTCCTCAATTTAACTCACCGCTGTACGTTCCTCCGTGATCTTTGATAAAGTCTTCAGGTATGATGGGGAAATTGGCAAAATTTTCATTTTTCACTAATTCAAACAACGAAGGCTAAACAAAAAGATTGTCAAGGCTCTATGTTACAGAGTGTCACTAACGATTACAAAATAACGTTTATAAGTAATACCATGACATGAGGAAATTAGTGATTCAATTACCCGAAAGCCTAGGGAGGATTTGTGGAAGTGTCAAGGGCGAAGCCCGATAAATTTGTAATACACTGTTAGAAGTGTTGACGTGAAACAATTGTTTAATGTTGAGTGAAAATGTAAAAGTGAATATTAATGTTTGCATGATTGTTGTAATTGTCTTGTATTTCTTTGTTTGTTGTGTAAAAGAATATTGTTTGGATGATTGTTGTAATTGTCTTGTATTTCTTTGTTTGTTGTGTAAAAGAATATTGTTTGCATGATTGTTGTAATTGTCTTGTATTTCTTTGTTTGTTGTGTAAAAGAATATTGTTTGGATGATTGTTGTAATTGTCTTGTATTTCTTTGTTTGTTGTGTAAAAGAATATTGTTTGGATGATTGTTGTAATTGTCTTGTATTTCTTTGTTTGTTGTGTAAAAGAGTATTGTTTGGATGATTGTTGTAATTGTCTTGTATTTCTTTGTTTGTTGTGTAAAAGAGTATTGTTTGGATGATTGTTGTAATTGTCTTGTATTTCTTTGTTTGTTGTGTAAAAGAATATTGTTTGGATGATTGTTGTAATTGTCTTGTATTTCTTTGTTTGTTGTGTAAAAGAATATTGTTTGGATGATTGTTGTAATTGTCTTGTATTTCTTTGTTTGTTGTGTAAAAGAGTATTGTTTGCATGATTGTTGTAATTGTCTTGTATTTCTTTGTTTGTTGTGTAAAAGAATATTGTTTGGATGATTGCTCATTGCTTAATTAAAAATTTGAAATTTGCTCGGTCAGAGGTCGAATTATATAGGCATTATAAATCGCCTGGTGAGAACAAAAGAAACCAAGGCAACAATGGTATTATTGAATATGTGTTGTAATTTGGCTATAAAATGCCGTCTTTCGACATAACAATAGCTTAAAGGAAGCGGCTGCTATAGCTCAAAATGCGGACAAACAAACCAAATTTGACTCACAAACGATTGCAAATGAGCTATTTTCTTTTGTTATGGCCGCAAGAATTATGGGTAAATGCGGACAAACATGGGTACTGACGTCATCTGGACAAAGTGCTATTAGATTAGGAGCTAATCGAATTGTTTGTTTTAATAATCTAATTGTTTTAGCAGAAACTAACTTATGTTAGTTATTTCTTCTAAAGTTATTTCGAAATACGAGACATGAGCATTGTTTTTTTGTGAAAAACTCGGGCTTACACGTTACTCGTCGCTATCTATGTAACAACTATACCATAAACTCAGTGGCGTAACGTTATATCAGGGGGCCCCCGGTTCAAAATTTGTGAAGGCCCCCTAGCTAGTACGATTGCCGAAGGCACGGCGCGAGTTTTCTAGGTTGGGTCCGCAGGCATGCTCCCCCGTAAAATTTTTAAATCTGAGAATCTCTGAAATGCCATTTCCTGGACTTTGGGGGAAGATTTTAGGAATTCTGATGGTCAGAAAACGACATTATAACATATCAAAATTTACAATTTGTTTAGAAATTAGTACGCTTTTACCATAAATCTTTAATTTAGATTTACATATGAATCGTGGAGTTTATGTTTACGTAAAATGTTCGATTTAATTACGGTTGAAAACGCCAAATGTTGTACACGTCACCACGTGGCACGTGAAGGAGAAGAAAGAAGCATATCACATCATCAAATGGATATTTTGTTGTTGCGTGCATGCGTTTTTCGTTTCTCAGAGGCCTCCCTGGCAATTTGTTTTTGCTCTACAGCCTGAGCCTGGGGGCACCCATTTGGGCCATTGGGGTTGGGGGCCCCCGGGTCCGAACCCATAGTAGTTACGCCACTGCATAAACTTGAGTAGTATATGAGGATGAGTTTATAACATAATAGGGAGTTTAAAATTGTGTTAAACCGTTAGGCCACCGGTAGGCTACTATGACGTCACTTTCTCGTGGATTTTCCATGCGATTCAAGAGCATCCATTAATATTGCATTTGTAAACAAGTTGAAGTTGGACTCTTTGACGTCACAAGCACAGTGCCAGGTTGCTTAGCACTCTTCAAAATGGCAGCTTTCACTCTCGAATATTTTGGCTCTTTTGGAGACGAATTTTAATAGGATGGGATGTACTTTCGAAGCCTAGAACACGGTCAGTATCTCAACTATATCTTTACTTTTTATTGATAAGAAAAAGACATGGATTACGGAGTGATCTTCTCCGTTTAAACCTTCTTAATAAGATTTTAAAATGTCAAATTCCGACTTTGATGACACCAGCCTTTTAAAGTTGTTTTTTTAATTCGTATTAGACTGTAGAAATAACTTACCGCAGTAAGAGAATAATTCTTAAGGCTCCAAGACGTCTTGTCGTCTTTCTTGGCGGAAAATAAAGCTGCAACACCATAGCCAACGGCACAAATAGGTTCTGCGAGATAAATTAAGCGTGGACATTGGGATACACCTTTCCCACATTCACTGCCCATAAAACAATGGCTTCGCGTCAAGGTTGGACCAGTGAACCTTGTATATATAACTGTAGGACTATGCTCCTGACAAAAAGTAAAGGTGATCGCTAGAATCGGAGATGAGACCCTAGGTAAGAGGTTGGGTTAGTACGAAGGTACTAACAAGGGTTAATATTAGGGTGACGGTTAGTATAAAGGTTTGAAAAATGACCCTAACCCAAAATCAAACCTCACCCTTGTATTAAAGTGCCTATAACGTCAGAAAATGTTATTGTTTTACTTCCTTTTAAGATTTTCGTTTCTTCGCTTTGTTTTTGATATATTCCAGTTTGTTTGATATGCAAATGTCGGGAATTTCGTCACACATGCATAATGAGTTATCAGAGAACCAAATATAGTTATCAAATATATCTTTGCCTTCACGAAATGAAAACATGTGCGCGTGGCCCACAACACCAAACTTCTTGATTTTAAAGGATTTCGTTTGAGAATGAAAGTGATACAAAAACTTCTCTGGTAAGTCATTATGCATGTGTGACGAAATTCTATATACATTTGCATATCACACAAGCTGAAATATATCAAGCGAAAAAGCAAAAATCTCCAAAACAAGTTATTTTATCATTTTAACAGTTCTTCCAAATAAGACAATAAAACTTGTTGACGTTATAGGCACTTTAAAGTGCTTATAAACCCAAAATGGGTTTTTGGTGATTCGGATAGAGCATAAAAAGTTAGTAAATAAGTTCTGGATTAGTTTTTGCGTTAAACTTTTAGTTTCGGAGATATAAGGGCTCAAAGTCACAATTTGTGAAAAAAAGTAGCGCAGGCCAGGAGACTGGATTCGAGGAACGTGTTATGTTTCAATACTTATAAAAATATATTACAATTCGAGTAGACAAGGTAACATCGTAAAGACACATCGTTTGGGCATTTTTCAATAAAAACTCTTAAGATAGCTGTCTTCTCCTATACAAAAGCCTAGTTGTTGTTGAAGATGGGTTCCTCGGATCCTGCCCATGTAGAATATCGCCCAAAAAACTGCAGATCCCTGTGTGTTATTTTCATGGCGCTACTTTTTTCCAAAAAATGGCACAATTTGCATGTTTGAGCCGTTATATCTCCGAAACTAAATGTTTAACGCAAAAACTAATCCAGAACTTATTAACTAACTTTTTATGCTCTATCCGAATCACTAAAAACCCATTTTGGGTTTATAAGCACTTTAACCCTTGTATTCTAATCCTGGAACAACTAGTTTTCAGTCTTTCCGCGGAAACCTTATTTTAAAGGATACTTTCTAGCGATCACCAAAAAGTAAAGTCAAACACGGAAGCCTATTTTGGACGTAAGATTCAGTCCCCTACGCGGTCTTCGGTTACAAAATCATTTACAAGCTAGAACGAAAGAAGTCCTCGAAGTGGAACGGACAAACTTTCAGTGACCGAGTGACATCAGTTGTCTGAAAATGAGGGCAAACGGCGAAAGAAACTCGTTCGTTAACCTGTTTTTCTACCTGTTTTTTTGAAGGCTTCTTTTGTCATTTTGTGTTAATTCTGCAATTTGTTTCTAAAATAATGTACCCCATTTTAACTCGGCTTCACTTTGATAATATAAATTTGAAATTGTTGGTTCATTTCTACCTGATAGAATAGAATAGTTGCATATAGGAGACGTAGAAGACCGCGTTGGAGACTGAAAGTGACGTACAAAATCATCTCTATGTCCGCCATGTTTGGCTTCACTTTCCTCTGCCAAAGGACAGAACATAGTCCTCCAGATATATATAGATAGATATATATATATATATATATATATATATATATATATATATATATATATATATATATATATATATATATATATATATATATATATATATATATATATATATATATATATATATATATATATATATATATATATATATATATATATATATATATATATATATATATATATATATATATATATATATATATATATATATATATATATATATATATATATATATATATATATATATATATATATATATATATATATATAGATAAGTGTCAGGTTCAAAATCATATCAGGTAGAGTGCTCAATACCTAAGTAGAGCAGAATAGTAAGAACAAAAGAGACGAACTTTGGTTACTTCATTTAAACTTTATTTCACTACAGATCTGTTTCGTATGGAAAGCTATATTAGCTTACCACACTCATCAGGTGAGTATTGCGACTGGTGTTACAAAGCGGAAACTTGATATTGTATTGATTTACAAGACGGATTAATTTATGACGTTATGTGAAGTTGCGGTGCATATTAATTAGCTAATACAGTAGTTGCACAGTAAATGTTTTTTTCTATGCCTGCAAGTTGATATAAGTTCGTTTCTGCTGTTGAGTGAACATAATTCGGGGTGACAAATAATTATAAATTTTTCATAAAGGCATAAGTTACAACGTTTTGTTAAATTAGAGTAGGGTTTGCATCGCTTGATTATGTTCCATTTCATTGAGTATTGCGTATTTGATTCTTTTAAAGTCCAGATGTGCTTGCTTAGTTCAGTGGCAGATTTACGTTTTGAATTTCTGAAAGAGCTTGTATGATTTAAATATCTGGTTTTAAAAGTGCCTTCAGTTAGGCCTACATAAGTTTCTTCTTTTGTGTTGTCTTCTGTTGTGACTGTAGCTTGGTAGACTATTCCTTCGGTTAGGCATTTACCAGAAAGCGGGCAGTTGTTTTGTTGGCGGCAATTGCATTCCTTGGTGGTGGGGATAATGGTTGGGTTATTTTGGGTTTCTTTGACTTTGTTGAGTTCGAATTTATTGTGGGATGAAATTATGTTGTCTATATTAGGCATGCAGCTATAGCTTAATTTTACGGTATTTCTATTGAATATTTTCCGCAAAGGATGGCCGGCGGGGAAGCATTCGTTGATCGTACGCAAGAATATGTGGCCGATGTTTGTGGCGACGTTGGCACTGTAAGGTGGATTAAACCATGTGATGTTTCTGGATCTCGGGCGTTTCGGTTTTGTTGGTTCGGGTTTGTAATTGAGTTGGTACTCGTACCCGCTTTTCTTCAGGGCTTCTTGGTATGGTGGGGTTGCTGAGTCGAAGGATTGTCTGTCGGATGAGATGTTGGAGAGTCTTCTGTTGATGGATTCTGGTATGCTGCGGATAATGGATGGCGGGTGGTTGCTTTGGTGGTTGACGTATTGAGGGACGTTGTTTGGTTTATTAAATGGCTTAAACGTTTCGGATCGTAGGTATAATGTGATGTTTAAGAAGTCGACGGATTTCTTGTTTGCTTCGATGGTAATTCTGAGGTTGTGGTCGCCGAACGTTTTGCATATTTCTTTCTTGATGTTTTCTATTTCTCTTGGTGTCCCGTTAAATGCGGCCAATCCATCGTCCCGATATAGACCGATGTTGTTTCCATATTTTGGCGCAAGCTTCGACAGGATGTAAGAGCCTATCAGTTCACAGCTCTCGGCGCCATCAAAGCTACCCATCGTTATATCGAATAGCGAGTTGGATGATTTCTTGCACCACGTCTTGTTTCCGTTAAATAATAAGGATTTTTTGGCTTGGATAATGATTTCTTTCTCTTCGTCTGTTATCTCGTCATAGTTTGAGGCCCACGTTAGGGCTTCAATCAGTAGCTCTTCTGATATCGAAGGATATAATTCCACTATGTCGAAGCAGATGAATGAGTGTGCGGATTTGTTGGCAATGTTTTTGTACCACTTGATAACAGAGTCAGTATTTTTCCATTGGTTCAATTGGGCAGATGTTACGGCTTTGGAATTTATCCTTTCGAGGATTTTTTTACTGATTATTCCGATTTCCGATTTTGATGGGTTTATCAGTCGGCACGTAGGATTGTTGCTGAAATTTGGCTTGTGGTCTTTTACTTATGCCTTTATGAAAAATTTATAATTATTTGTCACCCCGAATTATGTTCACTCAACAGCAGAAACGAACTTATATCAACTTGCAGGCATAGAAAAAAACATTTACTGTGCAACTACTGTATTAGCTAATTAATATGCACCGCAACTTCACATAACGTCATAAATTAATCCGTCTTGTAGATCAATACAATATCAAGTTTCCGCTTTGTAACACCAGTCGCAATACTCACCTGATGAGTGTGGTAAGCTAATATAGCTTTCCATACGAAACAGATCCGTAGTGAAATAAAGTTTAAATGAAGTAACCAAAGTTCGTCTCTTTTGTTCTTACTATATATATATATATATATAGATTTTCGCTTACCTCAAAACTGCGAAAATCTATATGTTCGCATTTGCCAAAAAAATGTAACAACAAACATTCTATCACAAGACATTTAACCTCCAAAGTCGCCCAAATTGTGTACGCCATTGCTCAAAACTTCTTCCAGACGAGCCCGCGATTCCACAGCAAAGTATATGATTGAGACGTCAGAGACTCAACACGTGACAAAGCCTTATGGCAATTATACGACAAGTTACAATAGAAAGTTTTCCACAACTAGCTTTATATTCATACACAACTAGCCACGTGTTGAGTCTTTGACGTCACTTCCTCTAATCGCAACCTAAGCGTCCGGTTCGAGTAATGGCGGCCGTATACTATTGTATAAAAACAGCCTGAAAAGGCGACTTCCCATGCTCGCAATTGCTTGAAATTTGGCAAGTTAGACAACACCATGCTCTTTACAAATATGTAAATTGGGATACCAAAAATTTGATCACAAGGGCATTTTAACCAACTTGTGAAAACCATGCACATGCGCAGCATGGCTGAATTAGTCCTACAAGCGTAATGTCTTGCGTTATTCCATAAGTTTACGGGGGAAGCATGCGTCTAACAGAAGGGAAAATTAGAGGGGTTATGCGGAAGGTTAGAATTAAACTATGGCGGAGCATTAGTATTAAGGTTATGGTTAGGGTTAGGGTTAAGACTATGGTTTTGAAAGTTGGTTAAGGGAAACCAAGTTTGTAGTTCAAAAATAAATTATATACAGTGAAACCCCGTTAATACAGTCACCAACGCGCCATAACAATTTGGGCGTATTAACGGGGTAGGTATTTCATGGCTGTTCTCTTTCAAGTGATGTCATGACAGCTTTTATTACAATCGCATATCTAAACAATTGGGCTCATCTAAAACTTTATAACATGATATGTCACAGACTTTTCAATTACAATTAAGTCTCGAGGTGCAAGTCTTTTGTCTCAAGATATATTTCCGTTTGTCACTTGTCTGTCCTTTACATTTTAGAATGCATGTTTGGTTGGAGTGGCCGTATAAATGGGGTGATTGTTAACGTTGGGATTTTATAATGTGGCCGTTGGCCGTATTAACGGGGTGACCGTATTAACGGGGTATTTTTATAAGGAAATGTATTGGCGTTTGCTGGGACAAAAGAAAGTGGCCGTAATAACGAGGTGACCGTATTAACGAGGTGACCGTAAGGCGAGGTTCCACTGTACTCGAGAAATAAGTTACGTTGTCATTCTCGTATTTTTGCCTTCTGGACGGTACCATTTTAGAGTTTGCTCGACGGCTCAAAATTGATGTACAGCGGTTTCCCTTTCAATTTTGACGTCATCGAGTTCTTGTCGTTTGTTTCTTGCACTCAGTGACGTCAAAATTGAAAATAAACCACCGCTGTACAACAACTCTGAGCCATCGAGCAAACTCTAAAATGGCGGCGTCCAGAAGCATGAAATACGAGAATAAAAGCGTTATTTTTAGTACAAAAGCAGATACCGTAAAACTATTAACATTTTTAAACATTATACTTAAAGGCCTTTTACTTAAGTGCCTATGAAAGGAAAATTAAGTTTGTCTTATCTAAATGAACTCCGAGAATGATTAGGATTGGTAATTTAGAGTTCTTTCATATCTCACGTCGTTCTTGAGATATTTAGACGTTTGTGATATGCAAATGAAATAACCTATGACGCCAAGATGTTATCACATTTTTAGAAATTCAAGAGATTATATCTTTGAGATTATATCTTTGAGATTATTCAACAAAATCACTGGAAACTTTGCACATTACGACACTTCGTGACACCTAACATCATTACATTGGAATAGCGATCCAAAATTAATTTACCATTTCTAATTTCTTAATTTTCTAAAAATGTAGAAACATCTTGACGTCATAGGCTACTTCATTTGCATAACTTTCACCCGGGGCTGAAATCTTAAGCCTAGTTTACACTTGGCGTAAGAATCGTAACGCAGTGACATACGCAAGCGCAGTAAGCACTTCATGGTAGATGAACTCCTTTGAATTTAGGAAGAACAAAGAGTTCAATTGACCATGAAGTGCTTACTGCGCTTGCGTATGTTGCTGCGTCACGATTCTTACGACAAGTGTAAACTAGGCTTAAAGCCTGGTTTCCCAGGATGAAGTTTCAGCACGGCCAGATGAAGTTTCAGCACGGCCAGATGAAGTTTCAGCACGGCCAGATGAAGTTTCAGCACGGCCTCATAAAGAAATCCCTTAAAGGGTATATGAACCGAAAATTGAGATTAATTTTTTATTGATTTATTAGAAAGAACTCGTAAAATGACAAATAATGACTTGTGACAGTTCTTTCATATCTTATCTCGTTCTCGAGTTATTCAAGGTTGTATATTATGACCTATGACGTCACAAGTGGTACCCACCATTATGACCAATCTGAAAATGAAGCATATTTTCAAAACTATTAAATAACATTGCTTGAAACTTTGCACAAGTATACAGTTCACTAAAGTTAATATGCCCGTTTCAACTTTATCGTTACCATAGTAACAGATTAGTTCCCAGGCTCCGTTCATCTTTTAAAACATTTCTTTATTTTCTGCCATTTATAAAACAATTTTTGACTGTGGTCTAGTGAAGTATATTTTCAATAGCATTGCCAACAAAACAGGGCAACTTCTAATAATAATTTTTGCAGGGCGTGCTAGAAAATAGAATTTTGTGATTCAGGTAGAAAGGAGTCTGGTAACTAATCTGTTACTATGGCAACGATAAAGTTGACATGGGATATTCAATTTAGTGAACTGTATACTTGTGCAAAGTTTCAAGCAATTTTATTTAATAGTTTTGAAAATATGCTTCATTTTCAGATTGGTCATAATGGTGGGTACCACTTGTGACGTCATAGGTCATAATATACAACCTTGAATAACTCGAGAACGAGATAAGATATGAAAGAACTGTCACAAGTCATTATTTGTCATTTTTCGAGTTCTTTCTAATAAATCAATAAAAAATTCATCTCAATTTTCGGTTCATATACCCTTTAAAAATTGACGTTACGATTACACGGCGGGCTGAAACTCCCGGACTGAAATTTCGGCTCGGTTGCCGCTATCTCGCTGAAAATTTCATCCCAGTCAACCGGGCTGAAATTTCCAATGTAATCACTCAAAAATATCAGCCCGGGCTAAATTTAGCGTTGGAAAATTCATCGCGCAGGCGTAAACGGAAACACTGATCAAACCGGGTTTCAGCCTGGGCTGAAATTGCTCATGTAATCAAACTTTTTTCAGTCCGGTTGACCGGGCTCCACACTCAGCGCGTGCTGAAATTTCCCCATGTACAGTAATCTGTTTATATGAGCCGGGCTAGCCCGACTAACCGGGCTGCGTTGTGGCACGTAAATCTTTCCTCGACCCGAAAAGAACATTTGAATTAACTTTAAGCTCTTCCTACAGCCAAACTAAAGCCGTGGGCAAACTAGGAAACATTGTTGCGGAAACATTGTTTCTAACCAATGTTTTGCCATGTTTCCCAGAGTGGGAAAACTATAAAACAATGAAGGGAGAAACATTTGCGCGCGGATAACAATAGTCCTGGGTCAAGGTCAAACACTCACATCAAAACAAAAAATATTGCGTGATCAAAACAAAAAATCAATGGCGTCTGCCATATCAACAAAAGCAAAGGCAGTATCATGTATTTTAATTCAGCTATTGCTGGAAGACGAAGAGGAGGAGAAAAAGCGAAGAGGGCCAGATAGACAGTGGATAAAGAGAAGATACACCAAAGGAGCATTTTAGAACATTTTCCAAGAATTAGCTGATGAAGACACAGCGTCGTTTTACCTTCTTTTTATTGCTCTGTATCTGCGAGGGATTTTCGTCAACAACAGCTGCTGCAATTTCAGCCATTTTGTCGCGTTATTTGTCTTTGCGCATGCCCAATCAGGAAAACAATGTTTCTCGTTGTGGAAAACATGGGCAAACGGGGGAAAATGTTTCAGCAAAAAAAATCGCACTTGGGAAACAAAAAATGTTTCTGAATTTGTTGAGAAACATTTTTGCTTCAAGGAAGCAAAGATTTGGGACAGAAAAGAATATGATTTTAGAATTTATGTACAGTACTGCTCAGAAATAACCTAACAAAAACCGCGGTTGAACCTAGGTCGAACCTAAGTCGAACCTAAGTCGAACCTAAGTCGAACCTAAGTCGAACCTAAGTCGAACCTAAGTCGAACCTAAGTCGAACCTAGGTCGAACCTAAGTCGAACCTAGGTCGAACCTAAGTCGAACCTAAGTCGAACCTAAGTCGAACCTAGGTCGAACCTAAGTCGAACCTAAGTCGAACCTAAGTCGAACCTAAGTCGAACCTAAGTCGAACCTAGGTCGAACCTAAGTCGAACCTAAGTCGAACCTAAGGTCGAACCTAGGTTAGGTCGAATCTAGAGACTGTTCGCCTTCGCCATTCGCCAACGTCGTTTGTAAAATGGGAAAGCTGTCTCTTTACGCAAGGAATCGCCTTATTTCGCTGCAATCTTCTGGAATAGATGTCACAAAAATTACAAATATTCTTCGAGAAGAAGGATTAAGCACATCTAGATCGGCTGTTAGCCTATTTCTGTCTCGTTGAAAGCAAATTTTAACCGAACAACATTGCCAATACATCAACGATAAGATGACAGAGAACGACGAATTAACATCAGCAGAGTTGAAAACTAAACTGATGGAAGAATGCGGTGTGAATGTTTCCAATCCTACTGTTCGTCGAATCAGACGAAAGAAGCTGGGTTGGAAGGTGGAGAAGGCACGCTACTGTCAATTCGTACGGGAGCCAAACAAACTTAAGAGATTGGCATTCTGCCTCAAAACTTTGGCGAAACAAACAAGCGTCCAAATTTATCATACTTGATAAACGCGTTATATCTTTGCCATATTTGTGCGTATTTGCCCACGCACTGGCCGTCATTAATATTTGGGTCATTAAATGCGGTAAAATGATACGTTTCCGTTAGGGTTTCGACGTTGCTTGAAAGGTCGGCTATGACACCTCACTCTGACAATGATTATATTGTAATTTGTCAAATCGCTCAAGCCGCCATTCCCGTTATAGTTCATACGACACTTCTATTACACTTTCAGATACTAATATCTGTCTTAATAACTGTCCTAATATCTGTCTTGCTTACAAATTTCACATTATCTTAAAGGTTGCCTGCTTCTTGTAATTGAAATTGAAACGCGCGTTGAATTTAATTTTAACTCGAATCCTAACTCGAATCCTAACTCGAGTCCTAACTCGAATCCTAACTCGAATACTAACTCGAATCCTAACTCGAGTCCTAACTGGGGTTCTTGCTGTCCTCTGGTCTAAAATAGAACTGACCGATTCGGTCGAAAAGAGAATGTATCACCTTTTATATAATGCTTAATTGAATATTGATCAAAGACTACGAAATCATATATTATGAATATGTATACCATTTTTTCGTTTGTGAATTGCAAAGGATTGTTGACATAAGATCAAGGAAAACTTGTCATTCGTTTTGCTCCCTTGTTTTGTTTACATGAAGGAAGCGGAATGAAAGTTTTCGATCAAAACGCATGGATGAAGTGATTTAACTTTCGTTCCAGAAATTTTTCGAACCGATCGAGATTAACTTCATATTTATTTGTATATTTATGCGTGTCGGAATTTTAATACGCACATGAAGCAGAGAGTTAAACGTCAGTAAAGGCACATAAACATTACGTATCAGTGGAAAACAACACGACGTATTAAAATAATAAAGTTGAAGCAAGCTTTTTTTACGCAAGCTCCCCACTTCGATCAAAGCATGAATAGATTCGCGCTTTACCCTAATACGCTTTTAATACCGGCTACCGACGTCGTTCACTACGTTGCCACGAAACATACGGAGTTTGGCAGAGCGATCTTTCTCGATATGTGAGCAACCGAAATGTAAAATTATTATAGCATCAAGTACACATCAACCTAAGTCAGTTTTAGGGTTAGGATTAGGGATTGGTTTGTATTTCGGTTTGTATATCGAGAAAGCGCCAACTTTATTTGAAATCCCTAATGTGAATGGCGAGACATGAGATCAATGAAGACATGAAGAATGAAGACATGAAGCGATAACAAACCGAACCGAAAACCGAACCGAAAACCGAACCGCAACCTAACCGGAACCGAACCTTAACCGAACCCGAACCGCAACCTAACCGGAACCGAACCCCAACCTAACCGAACCTGAACCGAACCCGAACCGCAACCTAACCGGAACCGCAACCGCAGTGTTAGGTTATTTCTGAGCAGTACTGTAACTCGCGGCTATGAGATCAAAAAGGTCGATAAACACTGCATTGTGTATTTATTAATAGGTATTGGCTGATTGTTGAAACTTCAAACAATAAAAGGCTTGACAGCACAAAAATTAACGGTAACATCTTTTTATAAACGACCATGGATAACTCTCTGGATAAAGCGACTCATAAATTATGCGACTTGAGAGTCTTCTTTAACGTTAGACCAGGCGCTCTTTCTTGCATTTCGCGTAGAATGTCAATCCATTTAAACGTGGACAAGTTTTTTGAGCTTTTCTGGAAACACGACACGACTAAAAGTTTGTCCGAAGATTGGTGTAATTAGTCTGCCCATAAGAACGAAGTACAATACCGTTTGAACGAAACTCTCGCGTAAATATTAAGAGTTAATCTAATTAAAGGCAATCTTTAGTTAACCAATCAGAACTCTTCCGGTGATGGATTATCCTAGAGCCTTCGTTTGCCTGGCGCGGCGGAGGCTCTGGGAACGAGATTGTTAGTAGCCTTGATAAGATGTTTGTTAAGCTAATCACCCCGGCTAACCAGGCTATCCCGGCTGATATAAACAGCCACTAAATCTAAATTACCATTCCTCGTCATTTTAGGAGTTCATTTAAATAATAACTTCTTATTAACCGAGAGCGCGGTCATTACGGGAAAATATCAGACCGAGGTCTTGACAGTACGGACCGAGCCCGTAGTGCGAGATTCGTACATAAAAGACCGAGGTCTGATATTTTCCAGTAATGACCAAGCGGTCGAGGTTAATAAGGGTTAATAATCAACATTACTTTACATACGTTTTGAGTGAGAGAATCGTCATTTTCAATCTTGTTCTTGTTCTTCTATTGCTTTCATGATAGTAAGACTCTCTTTTAGATTGTTCATCGTCCGATTCGTACATGATTTAGTGCTTAATTTACTAAATTCGTTCAATTTTTGCTGCTTTTCAAAGTTTCCTATCGTTGTTCACTCCTTTGTAAACAAAATGGCTGACAAAATCCGTAATCCGGACCATTACGGGAAATAACGGACCGGCACGTGACGTGTCTCAGCCAATCAGACCACGCAATTTCACCGGAAGTAGCTTGTGCCATATAATAATAAGAGTTAATCTAATTAAAGGCAATCTTTAGTTAACCAATCAGAACTCTTCCGGTGATGGATTATCCCAGAGCCTTCGTTTGCGTGGCGCGGCGGAGGCTCTGGGAACGAGATTGGTAGTAGCCTTGATAAGATGTTTGTTAAGCTTGATGTTGTTTAATCACCCCGGCTAACCAGGCTAGCACGGCTGATATAAACAGCCACTAAATCTAAATTACCATTGTTCATCATTTTAGGAGTTCATTTAAATAAGACAAACTTAATTTTCATTTCATAGGAACTTTAAAAGTAATTTATTTTTTGGGTGCAGTTCCCCTTTTAAGCGTCACTTTTTGTGATACCTTGGAGTAGAAATCATAATGCATAGAGGAAAACATGAATAATAATTATTATCATTTACTTTTCTGCTGGATAAATTTGTTTAATAACATAGCCATCTCCTCATTCTCAGCTAAATCGTGTAATGCACCAGGGGAACTGGGGATGAGCAAAGCAGAAAACCGAGACGCTACAGAAAATAAAAAAACTCCATTTTAAAAATCAAGACAAGAGCTGAACACAACACTGCATTATTACAATAAAAAACACGCGTATCAGAAACTAGTCGATTAAAGGGGTACTCTAGTCAAAGTTCATATGAAAGATCTTACTGACTTTAGTTTATTCTGAAAGTTTCAGCATTACTATCAATATAGTTAAAAAATAAGATATGGCTGGTTGAAGTTGAAAATTTGAGGATTTTGACGCCATATTGTTTTGAAAACATGACTATAGTTATAGCTGTTGTGAATGCTTTTGGATGAAAGTTAGTTGAAATAAACTAGAAATTACTATTTAGATGGGACCCATGTTGGAAAGTAGAGGCATAATACGAGAAATAGGGATAATACGAGATAGACGTAGTCAGTGACGTCAAATTCGAGAAACAAATATGGCGTCAAAATGGGACAAACTCTTCAACTTCAACTTGCTATATCTTCTTAACTTAAAGGACATTGGCAATAAAAAATAACTACCTTTTCGATCAAAATATATGACTGAAATAGCCGGAATATAGGAGTTTGAGGTTGTAAAAATGCTCGTAAAGCGTATTACGTGCTTCAATTTGATCAGAGCGCGTGCGTGCAGTAATTAACTTGGAATAAAACTCATGGAACTGCCATGATTTTGCTCCGAACAATCCACGTTATGCTTTTTATTTGGTTGGTCCTTCGCGGGATTCGTCATACTAAGTGGCCTTGTTACGTAGTGCAACGGATCAACTTCGATCACCTTATTTAAGACTTTTCTTTTTTAAAATTAATAGTTTTTTGTTCAAGTGGTAAAATATATAGTAGGCTTTATCTTATAATGAAACTGCAATTAGTTTTATAAGTAACACCAAGAATATATTGTTGAAAGAGCATTGAGACTATTGTATGATGCTCCTAATACGTCTTACTATTATTATTATTATTATTATTAATTTCACTATCAAAGTTGCTAATCTGAATCATTGTCCGCCATCTTGGATGTATTTACGTTATGCGTGTGACGTCACAACCAGGGTAGAGCGAAATTTTTATCTACAGTGGGCATCTTCGTATCTTTATAAGTTTGAAATTCGATTTTTGTGAATGTCTTCCTTTTTCAATCGAACCACACCATTTTAAAAAGCATGCCACGGAAGGTCGGATACCCACAGAGCTACAGTAATTAGTTTCATCAGGTTTACCCTGCTTGTGACGTCACCAACTTCCAGTTAATTAGGCAAAGTATTACAAGATGGCGGATGACAGGATTGTCTTTGGTCAAAATTAGTGCTGTTGTTTTGTACAAGAGTAGTTTTGTTTACTTGGATTACCTTCGTAAGCCTGTTTGTTAATCATAAAGTCAAAAAAGTATGTTGCCAATGTCCTTTAATTGATTTGTATGCTGAAACTTGCGAAATAAACTAGAGTCTTTCATATGAAATCCAAATCTGTCATTTATGCACTAGTCAATTGAAAACCCCGACCCCCGGGACTATGCGTGGTTTTAACGGGACTTTGCCGGGGACAAGGTTTTAACAAACATCGATCTTTTAGTAGCCAGGATTCTAACACTGACCACTGACATGACAAAAGCGGGGATGGTGTAGCCGGGATTTAACACTCGTAGAGTCTGGGAACTGATCGATTTAGCAATGATGAGACACTTCAGACGAAAAAGCTCACGAAAAAGGAAATCCTACTATTAAATTCAAACTTTTGTTATGTTTTTATAATTAGAATATTACTGTAGTTGGTTTCACATTCTCAATGAGGTTTGAAAGATCCACCAAAGGGTTGGTGTTTCTGTCCGAAGTGCAAGCCTATGCGCAAAAAATGAAAGAACAGTTATTAAAAGACGAAATGAGCAAAACAAATAGAAAGCCTTAACATTTTGTGTTCTGTTTGTTGTAAGAATATTAAACTTAATCAGGGAAAACTAAATCTTTATGCCCGGGGTATTTTAACAACTGATTTTTGAGCCGGGTTTTTAACACTCGTGAAATGTTAAAATCCCCGCATAGTCCCGGGGGTCAGTAGTTTGACTAGTGCACGAACATATAAGAACATTTTTAGCCTAAAAATTGAAACAGGTTCTTAAAGTTGCTAAATTCAACTATGCAGCAGGTTATTTCCTAGCACTTTTCTACCACTGGTATACGGTAGTAAAAACTCAATCTACAATTGAGTTTGAAAATCAATTTTCCACTGAAACCATGCACATATATATATATATTGAAAGGATTTATGGTGAAGGAAAATTTCGAGTGTTGGAATACATACATTTTAAGACCAAACCGGGACCAGTTGCGAAAAATGCAACTTAGCGGCCTTCCGGTAGGAATTGAACCCGCGACCCTGCGATTGCTAGTGCAGTGCTCTGACCACTGAGCTATGGAAGCCGTTGCCGAGAGCCTAGTCACGAGTTCTGTATATATGGTGGTAATGCCGGGATAAGATTCTGGGTATATTATAGGTAATATTTGGCATTTCACTCAATCAAACTACATGTTGAAAGGATTTATGGTGAAGGATTTCGAGTGTTGGAATGAATGTATGTATTCCAACACTCGAAATTTTCCTTCACCATAAATCCTTTCAACATGTAGTTTGATTGAGTGAAATGTATATATATATATATATATATATATATAAATTACCGTATGAAATCAAAATCACAACCTTCTTGTTATGTCAACCTACTGTAGTTGGTGAGAATGATAAAAAAACTCAAATAGACAAACCTTGAATGTTTTCTAACTTTCCAGGAACTGAGAATGTCTTTGTTCTAAATTCATTGATCCATCTTTTGCTATTATCATCAGACTTAATGTATTCAATTTGCTGTCCCTGTTAAAATTGACAGAATAGAAACCTTATGTAGTATGTACTTAAAAATGAATGTATTGCCTGCGCATGATTGTATACCTTCCAGTTTTTAATTTGCTTCTTGTCTCTATATTTTACACATGCAAACCTTGAATTTTGATGAACACGATTGGTCTTGCATGCTCCCCTTAATTAAGTTAATTTGATCCTGAGAGAGTGATTTACAGCGCATCTTAGCCACTTAATTGAAAAGCTTTAAAACAAATGTCTCAAATTGATCAGTGTTCTGATCAATCCAAATCAGTTCGGCCATCTCAACTGAACTTGGTTGCTTCCACACCAGGTTGATTAATTTAATATTATATACTGTAATAATATTAAATATATAATAAATTATAATTAATAATAATATTAATTATATAATATCATGATGGTCATTTTGATAGTTTTGGAGAGATCTATCTGTCACTCTCTACCACTCTCCTTAGCAAAACCAGGGGATGATTTGCCACTCTCCTACTTTATACAAAATCCAAGGTCTGAACAAAATAATAGAAAACATTTCATTCTGCGCAATCATCTTTTACACTTTACACTTTACACTTTACACTGCATATGAAAGGAAATTTGTATTTAATATTTTTGAACTCAAAATTCCCTTGTATTCAAAACCAAGAAACTACATTAAAATATTGTTGACAGGGATCGAACCTGTAACCTGATTGCCGGTGGGATGAAACCTGCCCTCCACACCCTCCCCCAACCCGCCCTCAACCCGCGGAGAGCCGGCTCGCAGGCTAGTGGGATGCTCTAACTATTGAACTACCTTAAGACTCAAATAGTAATTAGTATCACATTGGCTATATCAATCAAACCAAGTACATCATTGTAACCTTCACTCTCCATCTGAGTCACAGTAGCTCAATGGTTAGAGCATCTCACAGGCAATCAGAAGGTTACAGGTTCAACCCCTGTCCTGGACACAGAAACATTTTCTAAGGATTTGAGCTTGACAATTGTCCATGTATCCTCTGTCTACTACAAGCTCTTACATTCACAACAGTTCATCAGTGTATATATACAAAAATAATCCATTGGAAAATCCCTTTTCCACTTCTTCTACCTCATTTAAGCGATAAATTATTAAGGACCTGGGATGAGTAGTGACATAATTTCTGGGAGCTCAATGGTAATAGTGTCTAACTGGAGATCAGAAGGTTTTGATTCCCATCTGGGCTCAGAAAACGTTTTTTGATTTTGTGTTAAACTTGAGTAGTAAACAATTTGCTATATAAAAATGTACTATGTATTTTGCTATGTGATAGACACTGACAGTGCTCAAGAAGACCACAGTGACAAAGAGATTGATTGGTTGATATGGAATGCATGCTGGGTCCAGACCAATTTGATAGAATGTACATCTCATTTTCCAGACTGAAAATGCAGACTGCTAATTGGAAAATGTAGAATGCAGACTGCTGATTGGAAAATGTAGAATGCAGACTGCTGATTGGAAAATGTAGAATGCAGACTGCTAATTGGAAAATGTAGAATGCAGACTGCTGATTGGAAAATGTAGATGCAGATTGGAAAATACAGACTAGAAAATAGTTTCATGTTGTATTGATGCTATATTCTGCTACATTCTTGGATAGTTGAACAAAAACTAAAAAAGTCATTTCATGGTGCAACATCCCAACGAGGGCTAAGATCCCACCATAACCACAACACCCTCCTGTGATAGGAGGCTACCTAAACCCGTAAAGGGTTATTAATCCATATTAAATGTTTTGACAGTGTGACAATTCCCACCTTCTACTGTTGAGACGAGCAAGCAAACTTGTCTCTGGTTTTACTCCCAGTTTTTATTTATTGGTAAATTAATTCATGCATTAAAAACCCCAAAACAATCCGTTGTGTTTACCTTTGGAGTAACGATCTGGACATTGAATGTTGAGTTGGTTAAAGTAAATGCGTGGATAAACGAAGGTGCAGATACCCCTGAAAACATGAATAGATACAAAAATTAGCGCTGGACGTTGAGAATGGTTCAGATCTTTTGCGGTGAGGGAAAAAGTGATGGGGACAAATTCCCTTGCTTGCCTTGGTTGGACGAACTGCATACAATCAAACAATTTTGCTTTGTTGTCGCCATTTTGAAATGCGTTAAATGCGCCGTCGAAATCTTGAACTGCGGTACTTAGTGCACTTGGACGATCCTTTTATTAGTATTAAGGTTAGTATTAGAAAACGATTGCGGGGGGTTAGAAAACCCATTAGGGAGTTGGGTTAGGATCTAAGTTGTTTTGGGGTTAGCAGTTCCATGATGTATTTCATCCGTACAGGCTGGCATGTCCGATGAGATCGTAACAATGTCTCATTTCGTTCAACCACTCGCGGATACTAATAAAAAGATCGTCCAGAAGACGACTCGGACCTAGTACCTCACGGTCACCTCAACTGCGAGTTTAAATTAACCATTATCCTTAATTTACTTATCGCTCTAAATTAAGGATAATGGTTAATTTAGCGGCGATCGTAAGAGTCGCGCATGCGTATGTTAAGGAACGTTTACACACTACGATTTGTCGGGCCGATTTTCCAAATATGAGCATCCGATTGATGGTGTTAACGTTGATGTTAATGAAATCGCGGGAGAAAAATTTGTAGAAAAGTCACAGATCTTTCCAGAGTCGTAGCGATTTTTTTACTGTAACTATGACTACCGAATGAACGCGCGTATATTTAAAAAAATTAAAACAAAAAAAAAGAATATATCGACCGTAAACTACGAGTGTATAGCAGACGAAGCTGTTTTATTAAATACGGAACTAGTTATAGTTTCTTCACCCAAATTGACCTTTTCTTTTTTTCCTTGTTTTTATTGCCGCCATAATCAAAACCATCGAAGCCGAAGCTGCGATAGCCAAAGACGTGTCTCTTTCACTTTCCGACATTTTTTTTTGTTCACGCTATTTGCAAGCAATTTTATGTTGCCTATAGTGATTTTATAATATTTAGTAAAAATCGGGAGTAAAAATCGGGTGGTACGTTTACACACTGCGATTTGTCGGGGATGACGAATTAGCGAAATTTACCGCGAATCACGTAAATATTCGTCAGTGTCGGCCCGACAAATCGTAGTGTGTAAACGTAACTTTAGTCAATTACTATCCCACAAGCTTAGTATCTCTCACTTGTTTATAAGTTTAGGTAGCCAAGTAGGGGAGTGGATGCGTCGTTTGCCTGGGGGTTAGGTTAGAAAACCCATTATGGCGGGGGTTTAGGGTTAGGATCTTTGTTGTATTGGGGTTGGGTTCTAACATTAGATTAACCATTATCCTTAATTTAGAGCGATTTGTAAATTAAGGATAATAGTTAATTTAAGGAAGAGACAGGGTTGTCTAGCCACGACCCTAACCCAGCATCTTAGGGGCGGGGAGCGGAATAAGATCCTGGGTACGAGGTTGCCTTAGTGGTATGGGTTCGCTATATCTCTGCAAGATGAAGTATTAGGGCCGACGGAAATTGACAACGGAAAATTCGTTTCCCGCGCGCGATTAGTGCAACGCAAATTAAAAGAATTAAAACAACTCACAACATATATATTTATATATATATATATTCTCAGGATATATGGTGAAGGAAAATTTCGAGTGTCGAAATACACACATTTTAAGACCAAACCGGACCCGACTAGTTGCGAAAAATGCAACATCAAAGTGCAGGGCTCTGACCACTATTGGGGTAAAGAGGATATTAAGTATTAACTAACACTCGAAGTGACTTGGGGTTATATTAGGATTTGTGATTGTAAATTATGACGAAATTTTTTAACGGTTTTTTGGTTGCATCAAGAGAAAGCGCTTAGCTTGGTTGATATAGCGTTGAGTTTCGCAATGATGCAGAAATTTGTCTATTGTCACTGTATATTCATGTATAGTGTTGACACATCCTGTTGACACATCCATCGATCATAGTTCAATGGTATTTGTTGCTGAAAGTATCTATTCGAACAATACTCAGATAATATCCAGATAATGTGCATCTTTATTAATTCGAGAAATTTATTCATTAGATGTATTCTATATGTATTTGTGAAAAACTCAATTAAAGTTGTACCCTAAACACAATCTTACAATTGTGGCCTAAACACAAAGTCGAGCCTATTACAAAACTATGCATACACAAAAAAATAACAGCGAAATGTCATATGATTATGCTTAAATGTCATCTGGCTTATAAGTTCAATCTCTTCCTTATTCAGCATTCAATCCACCAAATCTCCATAAAATGCATTCACAATCTCGTTTTCTTCTAAGCCATGCATAAAGTCGTGAGCTGCTACAATTAGAAACTCGTCACGACTTATTTGCCCATTCCTATTGGTATCCAGTGTATTAAAGCAAGCAACGACCTTTGCTTCGGGAATACCAGGAGATAATACTTTGAAGAATGTTTTGAACTCCGGTATGGAGATGACTCCATCATCATTTGTATCGATGGCGACAAGGGAGGCCTTTTGCTGTTCAGGGTTCATGGCGAGTAGTAAGTCGCTGGCATTCTTCGCTGCTTGCTAGGGACACGCACATTATGCTAAAAAATTTGCCTATTATGCTATTCTCAAATGCTCCTGACTTTATCCTATTATGCCCAAACATTTTCCCTATTATACCATAATTATGCCCATAATTAAAATCGCCATTACTCATTGGTCCAAAATATTCTACATACACCACGTATTTGCCGAAAGTAACACGTGTACGCTACGCCACTGGCCCGCAGACGGTTGGCGCATATGCTTATTACGTAATTACGTTGGCAAAATGACGTCATACCGAAACTTTTGCCTATTATGCTCGCATTTTGCCTATTATGCTCGGTTTCAAAAAGCTGGGTTCCCTATTATGCTAAAGAAATGCCTGCATAATGTGCGTGTCCCTACTAGTGCTTGCTCTAGAGGAATTTTCACTCCTGGTTTTAGACCAATCTCATCAGCTACCCTCAAAAACTCTCTACGTGTTGCTTCAGCTTGCTCTTTAGTCATTTCACCGCATTCTGTCAACTTAATACCCATGAGTTCGGAGTCCTCTCGAGATTCAAAGCCATCCTTGTTAAACATGCGGCTAAAAGCTGACCTGCTCTAGTCTAAAAATAACAACACCGCGATACGTCAATCATTGATTATTGTAATACATGCATTGTAATACACACATATTATTGTAATACACGCTATCTGTCAAGTTATAAAGAAATACACGCACTTAATTATAATATTTTGGCTAGTAGATTTTCCGGGCTGAAAGCATAATCCAAGTATAAAGATGAGAGCGCAGCTCAATATACGTGAATGTATAATATTATATTATATATATTATATTAATTATATGATAATATATTATATTATATTAATAATATAATATATTAATAATATAATATATAATATATTAATATAATATATAATATTAATATAATATATAATATAATAATATAATAATAATATATTATATTAATAATATAATAGTATATAAGTATAATATTATATTATATTAATATTATATATAATGTATAATAATATTTTGAGATCGCTAATCAATCATATGAAGCATGTTTTCATACAGTGTTGCGAGATTCCGATAAACATGGTTTATTGTTATCGTCGAGCTCTTAGTTTATTCTCTTGGTTTATTCCTTTCAAGTTGCTTAATGCTCACTATATTTCAAATTAGACACAGCCCAAACGTAAGTATAGAAAACATATCCAGCCGATAAAAGCTAAACCGTTCAAAAACCTATATAATACCCAAGTTGAAACAACGTGAGTGGAAACTATATCGACAGACTCGGTGTCTTACTTAAAGATGTTTTTTCCGCGGTTCAAATTTTATCTAGTATGTAGAAAGTATCTAAAACGTTTCTATTTTTTTAAGAGGTAAAACTGTACTTTTACTCACATGGCATATCGTTTTACACTTGTGTAACATGAGCCCCGTGCGCATCAGCGGTGTTGCTATTTTTAGGCTGGAGCATTCTCATTTTTCGCAAGTGGTAAGCTCTCTTATTATTATTACTCGGATAGCCGAGTCTAGGTTTCCCGCGATATTATTTTTTTTTGGGTGGGGGAGATTTGGCCCCAACAGGCTTTGCGAAACTCAACGTCGTGGCGGGGACGTCCAGTGTCTTCTTTCTTTTCGTGGTTGCTTGGAAGAAAGTGTACGAAGTCAGTTATGTTGCTGGGAAGTATCTTGTTATCGCACACGCCGATCGCGGTAGGCCTACTCTAAAAGATGCCGAGCGATTTCGAAACGGGTTGGTCCGCCATCTGATGAAAACTTATATGAATTACAGTCTTACAATGAATGCCGAACTTACAAAACTAAAAACGAATATAAACTTGAATACAACGTTACCTGTGTCATTGAGTTGCTCAAATGATGTAAATAGAAGCACAAAGAACGTACTCAGGTAAACATTCACCCGAGGAGACTCGACATTATATAAACGCTGTATGGAAATTATACATTTGTATTGAGGTATTAACTTTATTAATATTTATGATTTGTTTTATTGTTGCCTATATTGTTTATTGTGTTACAAATGTCGTGCGAAATAAATTCGATGATTTTCAACATATCGTTTCATCAAGTATGACGTCTTTTATATTATCAATTGTCCATGAACAGTCGCATGTTTTGCCTAATAATTCAAAAAGCACGTTGCCATCGAATAATCCTGCTTCTCTTAACATTGTACCTGTATGTGAGAATGTAAAAAGTTCCCAGTTATCAGTACAAGTTTCCGCTGATATTGACCCAGAGACTTTAAACACAAAGGAATGTAGATCTCGTTATGCTAAGGGTTTAAGGTAAACAACCGCCATGTTGGTCGACGTGATTAAAATAAATGACTTTGACATACAGTAACTGGTATCATAATATTATAATGAAAGAGAAGACAAATTAACACTGGAGTGGTGGAGTAAAGTGCTAAAGCCATTTAATCATCAATGCACAGTCAACAAAGTCAACAGTCAGACAGAAATTCACTGGCATAATTCCCATCACTAGCACTAGGCCATTGAAAATATTATGATTCATGATTACAAACTCAGTGGAATTTCAAGTCGCCATTCATGCAGCACGAGTGTTTATATTAAACGGCGATATACCGCCGAGTGTTTTACCAGCTTCTCGAGTGCCGTTATAACGGCATATATTGTATTTGATAATCGATATATACTGTACACTGTAAAGGTGGAAATCATTCAAACTCAGGTACGTCGGTAGTAATAGCACATAGCAACATAATATAATATAATACATCAGTCATCACCCACCCTTGTTTACAGCTTTTATGACAACGTTACGCCTCCATAGTTATGCAATTTAAACTATATTTTGTCTATGTTTGACCTGGAATAATTTACTATATCCTACATATTTCCTCTACAAAGCATATTAATATTCATATAAAGCAAAAGTGTACTGGTATTTTGGCAATTATAGCGCGTATATGTTCACGCGAATAATTTAAAAATTGTCATCGAACTATAGTATTTTACCTATAAATCTTTAATTTAAACGTCATCGACAAGTATTTTATATTGTCAGACCAATATTGCGTTGGTGCAATTCCTGTCTCTAGCTGCAAATCCCATTCGCTGATCTCTATATAGAGATTACTCAAATTAGTGGCCATTACAGAGAACACCATTTTGGATGCAGGATTCTCTCCCCTTCCCGTCGTTCCTCGCGCGCCTTCCTCTCAAATTTCCGGGCTCGCGTAATTTGTACGCGAGCGACTGGGACGAGGCAGGTGTGACTGTGTCTTATAAAGAATGTTCATGTACTGTTGCCGTGACAATTACAAATCATCAGATAAATCACAAATAAATCATTATCCTGGTCCAAATATCCAATGAAAAATGACAAAACAGTTTTGCATCTCGAGACAAATTTTAAAAAACGAAAATTGTTAACACTATCAAAACACAGGGCCGCATTATCCTATGGGCAAAAGGGGCAGCTGCCCCGGGCCCCGCATGAGCAGGGGGCCCGGCCTCATGAGAGAAAAAGGTTTATTAGTTGCGAAACGACTCAAGGGATATTTGAATTTTGAGTTTTTAGTAACTGTACAATGTACATACTGAATAGATTGTGACGATTAAAAAATCTATTTCGATATATGCGCTGTACAATACACATTTGCTCTATTTCTCTCGAAAAAAGTCTGGGAACTACACTTGGAGTTGAAGATCGCCGTAAGTATAAAGGTTTGCGATCGCTTCGGCTTTCTGTTGCTGCTGCAGAAACGTTGACTTCTTTCTACTCTATAATGATCCAGATGCGAATTTTGGCGATGAGCTGCTTCAGTTCCAGTCTTTTCTCGGAGAATTCTTGAATCAGAAAGAGGAAGACTGTAGCATGGAACAATTCATGTACTCTCTCATCATCGACAAAGACGTTCAAGCTATGTTTCCCAATGTAGAAATCGTACTCAAGATATATCTCACCTTGATGGTTGCGAATTGCTTTGGCGAGCGATCTTTTTCGAAGCTTAAACTGATTAAGAACTTGATGCGCACTACTATGGGCCAGACCCGCCATACTCATCTTACTATCATGAGCCTGGATTCTGACATAGTGCGCGGTTTAGATTTGAGTGAAATCATCCATATGTTTGCGTCACGAAAGGCACGCAAAGTAATTGCGCTTCAACAACATCAATAGTCTTATAATCGAATAAATGAACATACTATTTGATAACGTCTTGAACTTTCCTGCATTTTGTGTGCTTAAACCTAACTATTATTTCTATTAGACTGACTCAAATATATGCTTCCGTCTTCATGCCCATTATTTGAAATATATTAAACGTTGAGAATTTGTCACTCTATATTCTATTTATAACTTATTCTATACAAGACAAAAAAACATATTAATTGACCCTGTACATACAGATACAGACGATAAATTAACGTACTTCAATGCATGGGACCACTTACAACTTTCGAATACAATTTTCATCATAACCCGTTATTACTATATTAAGGTTTTAAACGATTTTTAACCCATTTCCCAAAAATCCTATCTCTGCCTTTCCCAACATTTTTCCATATAGGGGCCCCATCAAATTTCTATGCCCCAGGCCCCATAATCTGTTAATGCGGCCCTGTCAAAACAGTATATAAACAGCAACTGAAATTAACTAGAATATATGTACACAAAATGTCACAATACTGTCATGTACCGATGTACGTCACTTCAGTTTAATAATTGACACTAAAATACCATATGCAGTAAATGTTGTCCAGATCTAGGTTCTGCATACATGTATAATATTAATAAATAGAAAAAATTATCCTTTGTTCCAACTGTCTAACATGGGGTATGCACTATGCATGGCCCCCAATGGGCACAAGCCGCCCGCAGAGAGCCGGCTCGCAGGCTATCCGAGTTAACGCCTAGCGGGCGTCTTGTTATTATTATTATATCGCTTTATACAAAGCTAAGATAGAAATCAATATTCAAATGAAATTCAGCTTTTGTGACATTGCAGTGTCCGTAATAATAGCGACCTTTAGATTGAGTACGAGTACGAAGACAAACTTTTCTGCGCAGTGGAGAAACAACAATGGAAAAGAACCATGCGCAATGGTAAACTCGTCTTCGTACTCGTCTTCGTTCTCAAATCTAAAGGTCTCTATTGAGTTGTCGTATAACTATCTGAGAGAAAATGTTTAAGCAGTAAGGGTCGACTATTATTCAGTAAAAAGGTTAATCAATACATAATCATTATAGCCAATGTTAAAATGGTTAAAATCAGTGAAGAATGTTGAAAAATATGGCACCGGAAAAACTGGCACCGCTAATTCAATAGCTTATAGGCCTGTTTATATGATCCCGGGACGTCCCGGTATCAGTACCGGGATCTCGGCTTGTATATAATTTACTGTTATTTTCGCGTTCAGTTATATGGAGACCGGGACATCCCGCCTGACCGGGATCCCGGTAGAAGCAACCGAAATCCCGGTACACCGGGACAGATTTTTTCCATATAAACGCAACATCCCGGTACACCGGGATGAACCGGGATGAAGTGAATTGAAATTTAAAACGTCGTCTGACCATGTAAAATATCCAAAAAGTGGCAAAATGAAAACACATTCGTTAGGATGCTTTTTATGAGAATAAAATTAGTTTTTGTTTCATTGAGAAATTATTTTCTCAAACTCATTAATAATTCATGAATTATCATAGCCAATCCATGAACGTATACCGCATCACATGCATGAGTTTTGATACCCAATGAAAACCTGTAGGAAACTTCCTAGTGAACTGGATCACATTTCTTAATCTACATATTAAAATAAAATCGCTATGGGAGCAAATCGTTAAAGGAATACTCGTTTGAGAAGCTAGATCAAACACTCGTTTGTCGTGTTTCATCAGGGGACTCCAAACACTCGAAAACAATAAAAACCTCGGGCTACGCCCTCGGTTTTCATTTGTTTTCTCGTGTTTGGAACCCCTGATGAAACACTCAAACTCGTGTTTGATCTATCGGGACATCCCGGTATACCGAGATCATATAAACAGGCATATAGTGCGAAACATTGCACCTCAAAAAATCAAAAATCATTTAAGAAAACATACAAACAAGGCAAATGTTCCTCGCAGCACTGCGTAAGAAATCCAAGTAATACCAAACTACTTCAAAAGTTTTTAATACATGTATTTACAGAAAAAGTCGAAAATTATCAAGCCCGGACAATGTTTTGTTACAAAGTGTTATTTCAACACCGGCGTCATATTTACAAGGAAGTAAATGATCGATTTGACGTGGTGTTGCTAATTGATATTTTAAGTTCGACGGATGGAACAATTTATAAATTCGATGTTTTTATTGCAATCCGGATTGCAATATCAGAAAGTTGAGCCTTCGAGCAGATGTAACAACAATTAAGAGTGCAACGTGGTTTACAACGTCGAATTGTTCACAACAAATATAGCCACAAGGCATATATATATATATATATATATATATATATATATATATATATATATATATATATATATATATATATATATATATATATATATATATATATATATATATATATATATATATATATATATATATATATATATATATATATAGTGAAAGTGGTCTTACCTCAAAATGATAAAAACTTTTGCATCGCATCACTCTACCTTTATGGTATTGAGCACTTTCAACGTTCCGTGAACAACATCACATTCGTTTTAGTATATATATATATATATATATATATATATATAGAAGTGGCTATTCGTACTGGAGTTGTACGGGGACTTTCATTTGCTATTCGTACTGGAGTCAAAATACTTTCCCCAATTTTCTAATAAGTACTTGTTTCAAATGATTTGCATTGCTCTACCATTGTTAAAGTACTATTAGCGATTCCGACATGCATTGATTAATGACATGCAAAATGCAAACAAATATCCATAAAATAAACTTATTCATTGGAACTCGGATTTCTATACATTTCCTTGGATTGTGTGTTGAAATATATGTCAGAAGTGAGAAGTTCATCGTTTATGCCACGAGTGTGCCCCACGTGCTGGTTCCCGCGTGCGAGCCCGCGTTTATTTTCCAGGCGTAAATATGAAAGACATTTGCTATTAAAGTGTCGATAAACTGTACTAGTAAGTAGAGAGTCTAGAAATTCGTTTTATGAACGATGGGAACGCTTGTCGGAATCGCTAATAGTACTTTAACAAAGGTAGAGTAATGAAACTCATTTGAAACAAGTACTTATTAGAAAATTGGAGAAAATCTTTTGACTCCAGTACAAATAGCAAATGCATGGAAGTCCCCGTACAACTCCAGTACGAATAGCCACTTCGTATATATATATATATATATATGTGTTGAAAGGATTTATGGTGAAGGAAAATTTCGAGTGTTGGAATACATACATTTTAAGACCAAACCGGGACCAGTTGCGAAAAATGCAACTTAGCGGCCTTCCGGTAGGAATTGAACCCGCGACCCTGCGATTGCTAGTGCAGCGCTCTGACCACTGAGCTACGGAAGCCGTTGCCGAGAGCCTAGTCACGCGAGTTCTGTATATATGGTGGTAATGCCGGGATAAGATTCTGGGTATATTATAGGTAATATTTGGCATTTCACTCGATCAAACTACATGTTGAAAGGATTTATGGTGAAGGAAAATTTCGAGTGTTGGAATACATACATTTTAAGACCAAACCGGGACCAGTTGCGAAAAATGCAACTTAGCGGCCTTCCGGTAGGAATAGAACCCGCGACCCTGCGATATATGTGTGCCTTTGTGTATATATGTGTGCCTTTGGGGAGAATGACACCTCAAACAGTTCGGAAGTTCCGCGGGACTTTCAAAAGCAACTTCAACGATGTTGTTATTTTTTGTTGTTGAATATCTCATTACGGGATAACTACAACTGCTCACTGCTCAGCTGTCGTCCGCCTCGTCGTCCGCAAACAACGGTGTTATTCAAATAGAAACAGCGTCTATAGTTAAATCAGTAATGCTGAATAAAATCAGATCACAAATTGTCTTTAACTGTTAGCTAGCAAATCGAAAATATGGTGAACTGCTTAGGGCTTATATATTTATGCCAAAAGGGTATCACAAGTAGAAAGCACAGGAACAAATGAGTAATGAGATGCGAATGAATATTAAATCATTTGCTATTTTTACAGTCGATCAGCAAACAAAATGAATCGGAGAGTGAACTAGTCAAGGGTGCGATGACAGGTCCAATACTAAAGCTGATAGTTGGGATAGTTAAGCGGTAGATAACAAAAACTTGAAAATGAATGAAAGTGTATGAGCTAATAATAGCCGTTTGCGGTTATCGTTACCACCTGAGACCCGGGAAGGTGGCACCAGTGCAGGCACAGACTTTCATGTCTGAAACCAAATTGTTAGAGTTCTTGAATTGGCGGGCTACAGATTTATCAATTCACCATTGTTCATCGCGGAACGAAGATGTTTAGCAAACCTGCATCTAAAGGCGTCGTCCAGTTTCACCGATGTAGATTTTATTTTTTTGGCATTTATCGCAAAAAACGTAACGCAATAAATTATATTGGTGGACGACGTGCATAAAAAAGTATGACGGATTGTCATGTGTCAGTGATCGAATTTTAGTTAATGGCAGTAATAACTGCATGAGTTGGATTGAGGAAAGGGCATGTGCAGCAGCAGGAACGACCGCAAGAAAATGTTCCCGCTGGTGCCAAGGTGTTTTTTCGTTTTACGCTGATTAACAGCACCGCTTGAAACGACCGTTTTACTATATATATATATATATATATATATATATATATATATAAAACAGTGCCTACGCAGCACTCTACTTGTTTAACTGTTTTTTTTTTAATTATTGGTTCTATATAGGGTATTGAGCATAAAGTTAGTTCAAATTACCCTTTTGGGTTGCAGCTCCCCCAGTTGTCCGAAAATTAGCTCTATTCGGGCAAAAATGGTCTTGTTATTCGGGCATTTATTGTTGTTCATGGTTAAAAGTGGCATATAGTCAGACCTTGGTTCGCGCGTTGTCTAAACGTAATCACTTGTATATTCCACTTCAATATACCTAATACATCTGGTTTGCTTTTCCTTCCTTCTCTGCTGCCGTCGTGCAACGCATTCTCTATGCGTTTCAGGAGAGATATCCACACGGTCTAAACTTGGAAAATCTGTGTTACTTTAACGGTTATTAAATACTTCGAATCCCGCACACTGCCGAGGCTCTCTCTCCTCCGCAGAGGCTTCTCTTTTTTTTTACTAATTCCGTGGAAGCGAGGGAGGGCGCGGGCTGTCGCGCGCCGGACGAAGGCGGCGAATCAGTAAAAAAAAGACCTCCCTCGCTTCCACGGAATTAGTAAAAAAAAGAGAAGCCTCTGCGGAGGAAAGAGGCCGCGGCTGCAAAAACGAGAAAAATGCCCTCAAATTGCAGGAAATACACTTTCAGGGAATAAAAAATTCAAAAAATTTCTTGGGGGGCATGCCCCCGGATCCCCCTAATGTACATGTTTCCAACGCATGTTCATATACATTAATGAAAAACGTGCATGTGTAATAATGCTTAGGCTAAACGATGGCAATTCGAGTTCTTCAGTAATATTCACGTCATCATTTTTTCGGGCAAGTTATGCTCAGCCCCCCCTACAAAATTTTGCCCATACGCCTATATGGTCGAACTTAATTGCTAGTTACGAGCGTTCGTTTGTTACGGTCAGTGTTCACCAAAAACGCGCATATGTGCCATCATGAGTCGCAATAGGCTTGTTATCTCTCTCGTCCATTTAGTCGAAATGGCGAAGGTAAACCATCAGAGTGTGAGGCAACTGAAGCAACAATACAAGCTTTACGTATGGTATTCGCTGCCCATGGCTTACAGTAGTATAGCAGGTAGGGCTGCGAGCCCAATCGATGTCAACCGTAAAATATAACACCAAAACATCACCAAATTTTGCCAAGTCGCAACTCGACAAATTTGGTGATGTTTTGGTGTTATATTTTACGGTTGACACCGAATAAGCTCGCAGCCCTACCTGCTATACTACTACAGTATGCTGACTCTAACGCTCTCAATATTTGGATAAAGAAACTCCTCACTGTCTGTTCGCGCCTTATTCGTGAATAGCAACACAATTGCCTTCATGCTTTTTCTTGGTAGATTGATGTTTTCATTCACAATGGTCGTGCCTTTGTCCCATTCGGTGGTTTTCATCAACGTGACGTGCTCATACGACAAACTACGACCACTTGCATACAACGACGTTATTTCGTCAGCGAGCTCCTGGTTATCAATCGTCTCATACTCAAGCTCGAGGTTCTCCAGAGTGTATCCGCCCACAGCGCCACCGGATTGAGCTATCATGATGTCTGTAGCTTTGGGAAGTGTGATCACATACTGCAAGTTGTTGTTCATGCTAAAAGGAGCGTACAACCCGTGGTCATTCATGATTTTACCAAGTTTTATTCGCTGCTTTGTTCCAATCACACCAAACATCAACGCGTCGTTAACTTTAGCGACGTTTCCACTTGTCGCGCCACTGTCGTCCTTAGAAATTAACTTTCTCAAGTTCTCACCACCAATACCATAGTCAATCATTTGGTCTCGCGCAGTAACACTTTCCCAAAGGTCGCGATAAACACCAGTGTAATTTTCCCCATTGTTGTCATACACAGTCTCCCCAGCTAGTTTCACAACAAGCTTCTCAACCAACAACTTGCTAACATTATTCAAGAACCAGCTTTTGGCGTTTGCGTTCTTAAAGTTGAACACTAGACCCAACGATCCAGGCACCAAACAGCTACTAACCTTGAGCTTCGGTATATCAATGTAGAGTTCCTCGCCAGGACTGACCTTATTAGGGTTCAACGTGATTACGTGTTGCGTTCTCGCCCCTCTTATGACACCCATAGTCGCTCGTCTAAAACCGGGGCTCAACTCTGCTGACGTGACGTTCATATACTTTGCATATGTTTTGTTATTTTCGAAGCTGAGACCCTCAAAATGAGACTACCGTTTTAGCTTGTAATAATCATAAGCAAACCACGCAAGTACCACCGCAAGTACCCACAGATTCTGAGCCAGCCACGCGAGACCCTTCGCGCCCAACGTCAACGCGTTGTAAACTAAATTAGCCAATCCAACAGCCCATGGACCCATTTTCGTTATAGCGTTCTTAACAGCCTGTGCGAATGACTTTGTGGCCACAGCGCCTTTCATAACAGCAGACCTCCCAGCGATAATAATAGTTGTTATAATCCCAGCCACTGAAATTGCCACAGCGCTCAACCCGACCATGTTCTCTTTAGCCCATTCCTTAAATCTCTGAAACCTGTCAATGTCGACTTCTTGTTGCGCTCTAACCTCTTCTATTTGTCGCTGTTCAATAGTTCTGTCTCTGGCTTGCTTGAGTCCTGACTCTCTTTCAAACAAACCAGCGTGCTCCTGCTCTTCGTCAGGTGTGAGACCAGTTTGGTTAGCTTTTTTATCAAGCTCTGCTAATCTCCCACTCGTCTCATCTATCGTCTCTTGAAAGTGGTCTACCTGCGCTTGCAACGCACCAGTGTTACCTATTCTTGACTCACGCAACACACTCTCACTTGGATTAAGCACGCCATTATGTTCGCGGTTTTCGTCTGGTGTTAGCCCAGGTATGTCATCATAGCCCACTCTTGTTTCGATTACTGGGAAGTCATCTGGGACTACTTCTGTTGTGACAGCTGTTGTCTCTGTACTATCAGGGATTTGACTAACTAACTGTTTGAACTGCTCAATCGCGTTTTTACTACTCGCGTCTTTACTGTAGATCAAGCCTTTTTTCCCAGGTATTAGAATTCGTTTGGGTTTTCCATATTTACCGTCTTTGTTTATCGGTTTGAAAAGAATAGCCCCTGAGTCCGTAACCTGCGACCTGTTAACTATTTTCCTTGACGCGTCGTCGTGACCGAGTCCCTTTTTGTTTAATTTACGTATTTTCCTACTTATTAGCTTGATTCTTTTCACATTGTTTTCTGTTAGCTCTTTGTTGGACGCTTTTAGCTCACCCAGTCTTCTCTTAATTTCCTCCTCCTCTTCAAAAGCTATACTGAAACTTACGTCATCGACGTCACCATATGACTCCTGTTCAACAAACTCTACTGTTGGGACTTCTGTGTTAGTCCCCCTTATTGTCACCGTCTTACCATCGTCAGTGTCGATAAATGACGTCTCTTTTTCTCGAAACCTCTCTTGCTCATTCTGTAATCTAGTCACTCTCCCAAACAATTTCTCATACTCGACGCGCACAACATCTGGCATGTCATCGCTGGCGTACCTATCGTCAAGTAAATTGTAAGCTTTAGAGATACTCTCAAGTTCGACATCTATTTGATCATCGGTGTACCTATCAAGTCTATCTAAGTTCTCCATCTCGATCTCGTCAAAACCTCCCCCACCTTCAGCCATATTACATTAGCTCACATTTTGAATGTCGCTTTCTGGTATCCATGAATCACGTTCGCTTTTAGTTTAAATAATTGTACGCAAGCCACGCGAATGTTGCTGCAAACACCCACAGATTTTGAGCTAACCAAGCGAGACCCTTTGCACCTACCACCAGCGCGTCATAAACTAAGTTAGCTAATCCAACAGCCCATGGACCCATCTTCATTATCGCGTTCTTAACATCCTGTGCGAACGACCTCGTGACCATAGCGCCTTTCATAACGTTAGTCCTCCCGGCGATAATAATAGTTGTTATAATTGCAGCTACTGAAATCGCTAAAGCGCTCAACCCAACCATATTTTCTCTAGCCCACTTCTTGAACTTCTGCAATCTGTCAATGTCGACTTCTTGTTGCTCTCTAACCTCCTCTATTTCCCGCTGTTCAATAACCATGTCTCTAGCTTTTTTAAGTCCAATCACTCTTTCAGCTAGATTGATGAACTCTTCATCCTCCGCAGTTGTGAGGTATTTTACTGCAAGCTCTGCTATTCTTTCGTTCGCTTCATTTATCAAGTCTCGATAGTGATCCGCCTCTATTTGTAGCGCACCAGTGTCACCTATTCTCGACTCACGCGACACACTCTCGCTTGGATTGAGCGCGCTACTCAACTCACGGTTCTCGATTGGTGTTAGCTCAGGTATGTTGACGTACTCTGCGTGTGTGGTGTCTAACATTGGCGCACTCCTCGCGACGTCTTCGTGGTCTTTTGCGTTGTCGTTAATCCGCGTCTCAATATCTCTAAAGGCCTCCTCCATGTGTTGACGCGTTCTTCTACCACGTTCACGAACCAGCCCACTCCTCACTTTAGTTAGTCTAACTTTCTCGCCGACTGTAACGTTTGGGTCGCCCCAAGCTAGCTCACTGTCTTGGGTGGCTCTCTCAAGACTGCGATCTAGTTCATCGTTAGTGACATCTTTGTATTCATCAGAGCCCTCCGTCTCAAGGTCGTCGAAGCCACTCTCAGCCATGTTACACTAGCTCACATTTTGAATATCGCTTTCTGGTATCCACGAATTATGTTTGCTCTCGTAACCCAACCATTTGACTAGCGCCATCTTCTTCCCTCTGACTTTCTTTCTTTTCAACACCTTTTCAACTCTGTACACATCGTCGCCATGTTTCTTATTGACTAGCGATAATTCCTGTTCGTAAAATTTACCAATAATCTGTTCACCGGTGTGGTCCTCAATTTCGTACACGTTCGGATCACCACGAATAACCTTTACCACTTTAAACAGCTCCTCAGTGAAGTTGGCTTCGTAGCCCTTTGTGAACACGCTCTTGTATTTACTAATTCTCACCGATTGACCAACTCTAAACTTTGGCAATGGATTGTCTGCAAATTGGTGACCAAACAAAGTGGTCCACACTTCACCCTCATTTGACTTATCGACATCCTTTGGCTTCATCATAATACTGCGGTTCACATTGCTATTGTAATTGCTTACAAACTGGTCAAGAGCGTCAATCCATTTGTACGTTCCATTGGCGTAGAAGTACTTCCACATAATGCTCTTCAGACTTCTATTAAAACGCTCAACAACAGCGGCCTTTTTATCACTCTTAGTGCTGAAATACTCAACACCATGTTCTTTCAGCAAACTTTTCACCCCAACATTGTAGAACTCAAGTCCATCGTCAAATTGACCTAACTTAGGCACGGTTCCAAACCGATCTTTAAAGTCATTCAACAATTTTCCAACAGCCTTAGTCATGTTCTTAGTGTCTTTTCTATAAACTACAATTCCAAAAGCATATCTACTCAATATTTCAATGCCTGTCAATATCCAATAATAACCGCCATTCTGTTTTGAATACTTACTCATGTCCACTAAATCCATTTGGAGCTCTTCACCAAGAAATCCGACGAGGGTAGCACGGAATTTATGCCTTCTCACGATGGGTTTGTACCTAGTGTAGGTGTCCTGCGCTGTCAACCATTTTTTCACTGTTTTTCTAGTTACTTTCAATCCGTCTCCCAACGCACTTTGATACAACCTCTCCGCACCACTGTACCCTGTCTTAGGATTATAATAGATGTCTCGCAACCCTTGCTCTGTTTCCACACCAAGCTCCATATAATTCACACAATATACAGTTCCAATAGCACCGCGCCAATTTTGAGACTATCGTTATTTGGTTTGACGCGAAATGTCATACTTGAGTAAACACCTTTTTTAATACTCACCTTGGACTCAATATCCACATGGCGTTGCACTGACCCCTTCAAAGACTGTTCAGTGGGTATTGGCAACGTTGTGATCACATCACTGCGCTTCCCATCAATACCCACATTACTTTCCGTTTCAACAACGTCACACGAAACCTCTATGTACTTCAGACCTCTGTACATGTCGACCTCGTTTGGGCTAGTGTGCCACTGTGAGTCATTCTGAATCACCTCACCCTTCGCGAAACCAAGTAGAGGCCCAATGGTGTCTAACACAGCTGAGCTACTAACCTTAACCCTACACTTGCCTGTGGGCACTAGTTTCTCTATCTCAAGATTCACCTTATGCTCGTTAGACTCATGTTTCAAGACTTTGACCAGTGCGTCGAAGCTAAAGTACCCTTCACCCACTTTAATCTTTTTAAAAGAGCCAACCCTAGAGTCGTCCAGCGTGAAGACTTGAATGCTGTCGTCATTTGTTGTGTTATGGTAGTCCCAAAACACAGTGGCTGTCTTGACCATAATGTATGGGTCATCGTGTATGACCATCATCGCGTTGTCAAAGGACACCACTTTTTCCACACCCTCAATGAACACCGTCAACTTTCGCATTATGTATAACATACGGTATATTATATGCAGAAAGCCCTTCATAACTACTATGGAAAGCATTACGAACGCGCGATGGCGAACACATCAAAGGCTACACACGACGCAAAGGCAGACCTCATCAAAAAGTACCCCCACGCTACGTTAAGCAAATTCGAGTTCTATCCAAATATTTTGCAAGACGGTAAAATCATGAGTGTCGACGTGTATTTCAGAAACAATGACATCCTTAGCACAGACATAACCAGCACAACCTTCAAAAATGATAAAAACATGTGGAAGTGGCTGCACAATAGTAAGTTCCCAATAATATGGCAAGGTGGTGGAACTATCCAACCACTACCAAAAGGTCATAAAAACCACTGGGGGCTTTGGGACGGCTACCCAACGGAAAACGTGTTAAATTATCCAGTGAATAACTTCAAAGTCTTCGTTAACCAAAATAGCCACTTCATGTCAAAGCTACCAACCTTACAAATCACCACGTCAAAGACAAAATCAGAGTGGGACGACAGCGAATCTTACTATCGTGTTGTGTTCGCGACGTATTGCGCAAGTTTCTGTTGTGGGGTCTCACTGCAACATTTATCAGTGTCACAAGAAGTCTACTCTGTGGTCACAAGTGTGATGAGATTTCATTTGTACTTCACCATTAGAAGACTTCTCAGAAGAATGGAGGGTGGTGAGACAATGAAATCAATAAGTAGAGAATTCAACGCCTCCGAATTGTATGGCAAGATTTCCAAAATCCCTAGAAAACATTACTACCAGAGTAAAGTCCTGAGCGATGGCACAACAGGTGAAACCAGAGTCTACACACTCAACGACATCCATAACGATTACAGACGATACGTCGCGCGATTGTCAGACGGCTTTACCAACATTGGGCTGCAATATCTAAATCAGAGCATAGAGGCCTTTGTGCACTCCACACTTGGTGCGCAAGCGAGAACACGTGTATCAGTCGTTGGTGGTTCTGCAGGAAGTCTAGAAACTCAACAAGAATTCCGCAAGTTGTTTTCTGACAGTGTTATCAACTACGACGTATCGACATGGATTCTCAACATGAATAAATCGATTAGAGACACCAACGTTGTCCAAAACCTTGCAGTGTCGCCAAGTACGTGGTTAATGCCAAGTAACGTAGTGATACTCAAGAATAAAATCGCTGGGTACAACAACTTATTAAAGATTGCCACAGAGTCCATGAAATTCGGAGTGAACACTCGCTTGAATGCAACAACACCAACAATTACGGTTAAAAAAGTCCACCAAGAAAATGTGGTGACTCACTCCCTAGTAGTACCAACGACCGTGAAGAAAAAAGCTCACCAAGAAAGTGTGGTGGTACCAACGACTGTGGCTAAAAAAGTTTACCAAGAAAGTGCGGCACCACTTCCCATGAGAAAAGCAGTGGCCACAAGTAAGTCAGACACGACGACGTTGGCGATAATCTTGGGGTTCTCAGCAGTCTCTGGCTATCTACTAACCAAATACACCTTGAGGTAGTAATGAGTCTAAACTATGGGTATGAGTCTGACGACCCTCACGATAAAATATTAAAGAGAACGAAAAGGCATCTGGACGAGGATCCTAAATTAAGCGCCACCGGCGGAAGGATGTCTGGAATAATAGACATGCAAGGCTCAGCGATAAAAAACGTAGCAGACCCAGTCGATGACTCAGACGCTACCAATAAAAGAACTCTAGAGCGACTATTATCAGGTTTCCTCAAGAGTCAGTCCTACAATGTTGTGCTCGACTTCAACGTTAGCACACACGCCTTGAAAAACGTGGAATTTCACACCAATGGTTCAAACAAAGTGAAAGCCATTGGTGAAACAAGTAAATTAGTGCAAAACAACCTAGCTTATGGTCCTATTGTTGGCATCAGCGGTGTAAGTCAAAGTTTTCTATCCCCCGTGTTAACACCACTCCCACTTGAGTCGGGTCTCCATTTTAATTGTCCCAGTATGCAATGGTGTGATCTCTCTATTTTTGTTGTGGTGAGGTTACCTATGAGAACCGCTGGATCAAATTGGGAGACAATTATATCAAACGACGACGGTCAGTGGGATAAGTTCATAGGGTACAAGACTGGTATGACTAATGGACTCGCGTATGGTGGTAGCATCCCAGCAATGGAGAGCATATGCACTATTCCAAGTGGTGTTGACCTCACAAAAATGCATATGATATCAATACACTGGCAAATGAGCAATTCACATGTCAGGGTCAATAACATCAAGTCAACCGATTCAGACTTCATAGCGAACATGAAAAAGATAGGCACACCCTATGGAACAATTTTTGGAATACATCGACCAAGAATACCACTCGCACCTTATGCGTACCCATCGTTGATAGAATTCTACGGTGTGAAAATTGTGAGTGGTTACATGACGAACCGAGACATCATAGTCATGGGTGGAGAAATGATGAAGGAATATGGTGTAAAGTAAATGGGAGCATGTTTTTCGAGACCTCATGAAATATATAAGATAAATAAGACGACTGATCACATGCTCAAAGCTGGTGGATCATTTGGTCGCGGTGACGTTACTCTCGAGCTCCACGCTGAGATTGGTATGAGGTCTAAAAAGACTTACGGCAAACCTATTATGTTACCAGAGTCAGACACTGTGGGAGTGGTGGGAGACGTGACCTAAGTTATGTAATGGGTTGGCTTAGAAAACTGGCTCGTAACATTAGAAACTTTTTCAGACGACGTAGAAAACTGAAGACTAATAAAACACACCTGCTGCATTGGTACACAACAAACCAGATCTATAAAAAACCTGACACCTATGTCGAGTAGTTTTTTTTTGCGAGGCTATAGTAATGGCAACCAACTCAGTGCAATTATTCGATGCCCACCAAATCACGATGGCTAATCACAACGGTGACATATGGTTCAAAGCGAAAGAAGTCGCGAGCGCTCTAGGTTATGCTCGACCAAAAGATGCGGTGCACGACCACGTCGAACCTGACTGTAAAACGAAGATGGAACAGGCATCGTTTATCAACGAACTTGGGGTCTACTCGTTGGTGTTCTCGAGTAAAATGGAGCGTGCGAAACACTTCGGAAGGTGGGTGCACTCAGAAGTCTTACCAAACGTTAGAAAAAGTTTAGCTAACGTTGGTCTCAAACACAATCAGTTTAAAATGATCACTGAGTTCGACCTTCACACGAAAGTTGTTGGTTTTCTTAGGAAATACTATCCAGAGGCTATTTTGATAGCCGCTTGTGGTGAGAATCAAGACACTTCGAGTAAAAGAATAAATTCGTGGAAAAAAGGTTACCAGCGTGGAACACCTGACTTGATTATTGCCAATGCAAACCGACAGCATAGCGGACTCGTGATTGAGTTCAAGAATCCAGGTGGCATAGGCAAGACATCCAAAGAGCAAGACTCTCTGCTACTCAGATATAAATCCGCTGGTTATCTAACATTGTTGTGCGACTCGTACGACGACGCTATTACTGCAGTGATAAAATATTTCTTCGACGTTGGGTTTCAGTGCTCTCAGTGTTTTCGTAAATTTAAAAATAAGTCGGCGTTAAGTAACCACGAGAGACGCTACTGTAAAGAGACTTTTTAGACAGCGAGTAATAAGTCGAATTAGCACTCGTTCTCGTTGTTGAGACGACGTTTGAAGCGACAACTGCTCTAGCATTTTTTAAAGACGTTTTTTAACTCGATAAAAATATCTGCGAGACTTTCTCTCTTTATTTCACAAACCCTCTGACCACTGTGTGAAAAAAACGTTTCTATGAGACATTGGACGCTTCATGTGACCAATGTCTAAATTTAAAAAAGTGGGGTGTATTGATAACACCCTTAATTTTGTGTGGAAGGATGATGACGTCTGCACACTGCACGATATTGCTCAGCACCACCAACAAATGATGGTCCTGGATTATATCTCCAATTGAATGGTGCATCAACAGTTGTTCCGTAAGTGTCGCGACAAACGGCGCAATACGCTTTTAGAAATGTGATGTCGTCTGCTACTGGGAACAGTGTGTCGAGCTCACCAAGTCTTTTTAAATGCTCTGTTGTTATGAGACCACAAATAATGACGTGAATGCCAGCTTTGACATATTCGTGAATAACTGGGAGTAGATCAGAGTACCAATGACCTTCATCAATGCCAATGACGTCATAGTCAGCTATCTCGGAAGAACTTGGAAGGTTGGTGATTAACTTCGCAGGTAAACTGTCTGATCCGACAACAATGGTCTGACGATGCGTGGAGAACGCGTGGTCAGTTCGCCTAGTGTCACCTGTGTTGTTCATGTAGAGGACTTTGAGCCCTGATTTACTTAACGCAACTAACCTGCGGAGAGTCTCTGTCGTTTTCCCTGCGAACATGGGACCAATCACGATTTCTAGTCTACCGAATTTCTTCATGATTACTATACCTCCAGAGAAATGTTCTCTCCTGTTGCGGCAACTGTTGTTCATTGTTAAATATCCGCTGAAGCTCTAAGTTTTTAAGATGAGACCTTGAGCTCTCGTGTCTCAAGCGATGCAGTGGGTCGTTGGTGGCCACACCGCATGGGTGACAGGTGTACACGTTTTCATCTCTCGCAAAGCGTCTGTGGGTGGGCGAGAGTACGTGGTCCCTGATATCATCCGCACCCAGTATCTCATTACACCCCACCTTGCAAACGTGAACGTCGCGGTTCGCGGCGAGATCTAGCCACGCTTTGGCTTTGGTTGGGCATGGTCTCCATATAAGGGTCACTAAGAACACTTGGAGGGAGTTACCGAGTAACGTACCGTTGGACCCACTAGGGTTGTTCAAGTAGACATCACTTGCTAACATAAGGTACTTGAATGATGAGTAACACCACACAGGGATTATGCTAGCTAATCTATCAGCAATCTCCTTGGCTCTATCTTCTCGAAGATCGATCCAAGCGTCGTGAAGACGCCTCGCACAGTCGACCTGGGGGATAGGCTGTTTTATTAACACCTCTTCACGTCTGAGGTCGAGCAGATTGTATATTGAAAAGTACTCGTTTAAGACGTTGGGTCCATTGTCGACTCGTGGGGTAGACACACTGACAAAGGCCGTTCTCAGCAAGCGGTCAATAACTTCTTCGCTAACCTCTCGGTCTTGAGTCATTATGTTATACTCCCAGAAAAAATCCTAGTTTTTAGTGCGTTTGGTCTGGAACTGTGAGATACCTGTGAGGTCAACTGTGAGACACCTGTGAGGTCAACTGTGAGTAAGATAACACGTGATAGTGTATTAGATGGCTGAAGACTCACAGACGGCTGTTGAAGCCAAGATCACAGCTGATGTGAAAAGTGTTAAGGTGAAGGACCCAAAGCGTGTCGCTGCTGGTAAAAAGTTGGCTGAGATATCGAAAGCTGCGAAAGAAAAGAAAATGCGTGAAATGATAGTCAATGAAGAACTGGGTAGTGAGTGGAGCTATGGTTACATTGTTGGAACACTTGGTGTTATCATTGCCGCTGCTTCGCTATGGTACACAATTAGCAGTGAAAAAGAGACACAATTAGAACCTGTGAGTACTGCACCAGCTAGTGTGTCAGAGAGTCATAAAACTCGTCGTCCAGCGTTAGACACATTTGATTCTTGAACAAAACACACGACAATGTATATGGCTGCGATCGATCGAAAAGAACTTATGAACGAATTGTACGATGCGCTACTTGTTACGACTGGTGCTGTGGTAGTTAGCATGGTTTCTAAAAAGGCTTTGGGAGAACCATTGGGAACACCAGAGACTGTGAAAGGTACAGTGAAACTTGCTGCAGCTGTTGGTGCAGGAACGCTGTTAGTGAAATGGGTGCAATCAAAAAAGTGGATACCGACAGACCCATTCAAATCAACGTAAGTTAATGGTGAGTGTTGTGGCTGGAGGGATTTTTAATGCAGTGGCTTTTGCAGGCGCTAGTAGTATAGTACATGGCGGTGCGAGCTCAGTCGACGCCAACCGTGATATAAACGCCAAAACATCACCAAATTTGTGTCGAGCCACAACTCAGCAATGTTTTGGTATTTATGTTTTACAATCGACATTGGTGAGCTCACAGCCTCACTCTCTGTGCTATTATGGTAATCGTTAGTCAATCTAGACACCCCTCCCACGTTTTCTACTCAATTGATGCCAAATACTAAACAAATCACAACTTTCGCTAGACTTTACGCTACTTTAGCCATATTTAAAAAAAGTAGAAAGTGCCGTTTCAACATTTTCACATTTTTGTTCAACAAACCACCAACACGTTCTGCTACTGTCTCACAAATTCACGCGCGAAAAAAAAACCACTAGATTTTGATTCTAGTGGTGATGTTTATCCAAATGGATAGCGAAATGGCGCTCTTTTGATTGGTCAACCCACACCAGCGCCCACAACAAATATTTTATCCAAACAAGTACCCAAATGGGGAGCGAAATGGCGCTCTTTTGATTGGTTAGCAACGTTGACTAATTTACATACTAGCAGGTGGCCGGTTGTTTCGCGAATTAGTCCGTTTGTTCACTATTTTCAGTGTTTGTCTCTCGCTTCAATGTTTTTGTGACCATATGCGTAGGAGTCAATGCCGTTTTCTAAAAGGTATCGTTTGTCATCAAAACAGGATAGCGACACTTTATTAATTTCGTAACTACCCAGCTGATGTTTGACACTTCTAATGGTCTTCATTGTGTGTCGCAACTGTTTCTGCTCGAGTAACACACTTTTGTAATCTTCGTGTCTGATCACCTTTTTAATTATGTTCTTTCTGATACCTTTAGCAGTTTTCCCACCACCTCCATCCTCTTTCAAATAACTGTACATCTTACTACGCAAACCAACGAACTCGATAATTGGTGTTCCAGCGCACTCGTCTTTCATCTTGCCAATGACTTTCTTGTTCTCTTTAAAAGCGAATGGGCTGTCTGCGGGGTAGTCGCTATTGTCAAACTTTTCGCGCTCCATCATAAAGTCAGAGTAGACGTCATCGGTTTTGATTGTGTACAACAGACTGTCGGTGTCAGTGAAGTGTAATCTGCAGGTGTCGCTAGAGTACTTTTTCATAATATAATTGTAGTGAAAATTGTACATCAGCGTTTTGCTCAAGTCTAGTATGCACATACCCACATATGCAGGTCGATTTAATGTCAGCGTCTCTTTGACTTTGTGGACGGCGACTAAGTTCTCGCTAAATATCTTGCAAGACACAAATTAACGTAGGCTTTGAGACAAGCTTTTCTAATTTTTTCTCGGTGGTCACTAATCTCACGTCCACACGCTTCCTCAAGTTTTCCATCGTTTTTCCGAACACACTGTTATTCATCAACTTGAAGAAATCCTTCTCGAAAGCGTTCTTAGCCGCGGTTCTTTTGACTGTGTTAAAGTCGATGTACTTACCCAACCACTTGGACTGGTCAAACTGTAGGACCCTATGAACCTTTTTGATTTTTAGTCCAAGGTCCGTGTACAACTGCAGATTTCCATAGTGACACACATACTTTTTTTTGTCCATCAAATTAGTCACCAACTTTTTCACACCACCAACACTCACGTTAAACTTATTTTTGATTTTTGTGCAGTACTCCGACAACATGTCAACAGTTATCTCCATCTTCTCAGGAGCCACCGGGTAATCGTTGTGTAGGTCATGCAAATGGTCTGGATACTCCAAGTCGACTTCGAGCAGCAACCCCTTTTTACTATTGTTGTGATAGTCGCATAGATTAACCTTTTTTATTTCTTTCTCAGTCAACCACTTGAAGCCACCCGTAGGTAGACTTCGACTCATTGCCCATCCGTACAAATTGTTGGCATCAAGGTACATCAAATACTTCGACTCTTGCGCTTTGTCATACCCTTCCATGTATTTATTATTCGCCACGCCATGTCTGTTGCATATGTAGCTCACACCACCACGCATACCCATTTCTACGAACTGGAACATGTCGATGTCGGACAATAACTCAAGCTCCACTCCAGTCATCTTCAGCATGGCATCCCAAGCCAACCCAGGCGACGTGAAATAGTGACACGGGTCTAGTTTATACTCGCGATGGCATGTCTTTCTAAAGTTCTCAAAAACGTCGGCAAGCAAGAGCACATCGCTTTTCAAATACAGGTCGTGATACCCACCCATATTTTTGACGTCAAAGTGGTCCCACACATCGATGGCGCGCTCGTACACTGGAAGCTGTCCAAGAATACTAAGTTTTTCCCAAGCATGAACGCCATGTACTTCTCCATGTTGTTCGGTATCACATTTATGTCTTGACCAAACTTGCCAATCTCCTGCATAATGAAATGGCTATCGTAACCACGTAAGTTGTGAAAGATCACAGGAATTTTATCAGTCAACTTAAAGTTCACGTTACATTCGCGATGTGCGGACCCTCTGTACTTACCTGACACGTGACAGTGGTCTCTCACTCTAACGTCAGCGCCAGTGTACTCAACACTGCAAATATGGCAACTTTTAGCCTCGTCAAAGTCCTTCTTATCATCATCAGTCAGTATCATTTCTTTGTTAAAGTGACTCTCAGATGTTTCTTTACAATACTCAACAATTTCTAACATCTCCCCAATGAACTTGTTGACTGCATTTTCACCGCGATACACTTTTACTGGCTTACTGTACTCGTTGTCGTAGCAACAAACTAATTTATACCCATAACCGCAGTCAACGTGCCTCTGGTAAGCATTTGTGTAGCTACACTCGCTTGATGGTGTTGCCGCATGCACCTTCTGTGTGATAGCCTCGAAGTCTGCATACACCACAAATGGTACGTTTAGCTGTCTACTAAAATTCTCATATTTCACTTTCGCACCTTTTTGCGGCATTTTAATAGCTTGTTTCCCATTGATGACCAAACATACTTCAATATGGCTTTCAAGCACGTCCGCACGGGTGAAGCACTGCAAACAATACCTACAAAAGTGCTTTCTCGCCTCATGCTTTGTCTGCCGGTGCATGAATTTGTTGAAGTCACGAGTATACACATAATGCTTGTTGCCCACGTCATTGGTTATCAACAATAGGTCCATATGGTCAGGGTACGCTTCCTTAGAAACGTACACAGGGAATGGCTGCTTATTTTCGTACCCAAAAACATTAATGCTAATTTCGTTAGCCTTTTCGATCTTGTTGTAATCTTTGAGTGTGACTGGGAAGTCGACTCCATCGTAATTCAACTCACTGACATGTCTGACGTACTTTGACGTTCTATCAGAGTTTTTTCCAACGGGAAACTTATGTGCTAGGTGGCACCATCTAAAGCACTCGTTGTCATCCCCATTACTTATGTTTACCAAGCCCTTCATACTGTTGCGCAGCTCCTTTGGCAACGCAATGTAGCTACTCCCATGCAAAGGTCTGTAAATAGCGACATTAACGTAGTGTGCATCTATTTTGTCGATAGTCCATCCAGACCCCTCAGATAACCACCCAGCTATCCGCGTCAAAATCTGCTCCGACCCACGATTGGCGACACCCTCGATGTCATGCTCGTTAGTGACGACGAACGTTTCGCTGTTAAAGTAGGCAGTTTTGTATGTGGTCTTATCACGCTCTAAAACTTTCTCAAAAGTGACCTTGACTGTCTCTACCACTTTCATTCCGTTGGTCTCACCTAGTTCACGTCTCAAAAGGTTAGTGACAGCACTTCTACTACCATTTACCTGGTTGATGTCTCTGTCGTCAATTACTTCGACTCCATAGGACCTTGTGAACCCTCTCAGTGCTCGATCCAACAGATGCGTTGACGGTGCGAGGTCTTCGACTACAGGTTGTCCCTCTTGATCTCTAAAGAAGCCGTGAACGTTGGTCGCTTCATCTGTTAGTGAATTGACAACGGCTGCACTCGTCTTATGCGCCCGTCTTTTTGTCAGTGGGTTTTTCACAGTCTGACTCATTGGCTTATACTTACACTACACTTTTTTTCTTAGCCCACTCGTTGTAATAACGATCACCACTTTCACACCATCCCAGCTTTGGGTACACCACCCCAAACAAATTGTCGTCGAACAAGTCTTTCACCTTCCCGTCTTTGAGGTCAAGCACCTTCTTGAGTGTCTCGACTCGTCTTCTATGACACAACCTAATAATGTAGTATCCATATCTGCTGACATTTCTACCCTTTATCAAATTGCATGAGTGCAACACATTGACAACTTTCAGGAAGTCCTCTTTTATCAACTCAAGGTGCTCACCCTTCACAACATTCCGTAGTCTCCTCCCCATCCACCAAGACCGTTTGTGAACGCTTTTTAGTCGCGTGAGTCTCATGTCACCATAACTCTGAATGTAACCCCATTCGATGTCGCCACACTTTGGACACGCGTACCCACCGCAGTCAGTCATGTTTTTCACAACGTCACAATCCGAGCAGTAGTGAATTCTGAAGGTGTCTCCACACTCAGTTTGCGTCTCACTCGCGATCTCGTCAATTGTCAAGCCATAACTCATCTGCCTCATAAGTTTGTCCATCGCTTATACTACTCCAACATTTTTTTTACCGAACTAGTACCCATACCGCTATTCCACTGCCCAAACCTAGCGCGCCAACAAACAATAATTGGTATTCCTTCATTTCCGCACTCGGTTGGTAGTAATCCGCAATCTTCGGACTCTTGGTGAACACTCGTCCGCTGTACCGTATGGTCATTACGCTTCTAAGTTCTTCCAACGCGTGGTTTGTGTCATTGATGTCAGCATTAGCGTCAGAGAGCCGTTGTCGCAAACGCTGGATCTTATCTTTCTTAGCGACCTCATTCTCATACCACACTTCTTTCGCACTGGCTAGCTGTTCCAACGCGTGGTTGTGTCTTTTCATCTCAGCTTCATAGCCTGTGTGATTAAACTTTGAAAACATAAAGCCAGCGCCTGCAAAAGCCACTGCATTAAAAATCCCTCCAGCCACGACACTCGCCATTAACTTACGTTGATTTGAATGGGTCTGTCGGTATCCACTTTTTCGATTGTATCCATTTTACTAACAACGTTCCTGCACCAACAGCTGCAGCAAGTTTCACTGTACCTTTCACAGTCTCTGGTGTTCCCAATGGTTCTCCCAAAGCCCTTTTAGAAATCATACTCACTGCCACAGCACCAGTCGTAACAAGTAGCGCGTCGTACAATTCGTTCATAAGTTCTTTTCGATCGATCGCAGTCATATACATTGTCGTGTGTTTTGTTCAAGAATCAAATGTGTCTAACGCTGGACGACGAGTTCTATGACTTTCTGACGCAGGTGTTGGTGCAGTACTCACAGGTTCTTTTTCACCGCTAATTGTGTACCATAGCGAAGCAGCGGCAATGATAACACCAAGTGTTCCAACAATGTAACCATAGCTCCACTCACTACCCTGTTCCTCGTTGACTATCATTTCACGCATTTTCTTTTCTTTCGCAGCTTTCGATATCTCAGCCAACTTTTTACCAGCAGCGACGCGCTTTGGGTCCTTCACCTTAACACTTTTCACATCAGCCGTGATCTTCGCTTCAACAGCCGTCTGTGAGTCCTCAACCATCTAATACACTATCACGTGTTATCTTACTCACAGTTGACCTCACAGGTGTCTCACAGTTGACCTCACAGGTATCTCACAGCTCCAGACCAAACGCGCTAAAAATTAGGATTTTTTCTGGGAGTATAACATAATGACTCAAGACCGAGAGGTTAGCGAAGAAGTTATTGACCGCTTGCTGAGAACGGCCTTTGTCAGCGTGTCTACCCCACGAGTCGACAATGGACCCAACGTCTTAAACGAGTACTTTTCAATATACAATCTGCTCGACCTCAGACGTGAAGAGGTGTTAATAAAACAGCCTATCCCCCAGGTCGACTGTGCGAGGCATCTTCACGACACTTGGATCGATCTTCGAGAAGATAGAGCCAAGGAGATCGCTGATAGATTAGCTAGCATAATCCCTGTGTGGTGTTACTCATCATTCAAGTACCTTATGTTAGCAAGTGACGTCTACTTGAACAACCCTAGTGGGTCCAACGGTACGTTACTCGGTAACTTCCTCCAAGTGTTCTTAGCGACCCTTATGTGGAAACCATGCCCAACCAAAGCCAAAGCGTGGCTAGATCTCGCCGCGAACCGCGACGTCCACGTTTGCAAGGTTGGGTGTAAGGAAATACTAGGTGTGGACGATATCAGGGACCACGTACTCTCGCCCGCCCACAGACACTTTGCGAGAGACGAGAACGTGTACACCTGTCACCCATGCGGTGTGGTCACCAACGACCCACTGCATCGCTTGAGACACGAGAGCTCGAGGTCTCATCTTAAAAACTTAGAGCTTCAGCGGATATTCAACAACGAACAACAGTTACCGCAACAGGAGAGAACATTTCTCTGGAGGTATAGTAATCATGAAGAAAGTCGGTAGACTAGAAATCGTGATTGGTCCCATGTTTGCAGGAAAAACAACAGAGACTCTTCGTAGGTTAATCACGTTAAGTAAATCAGGGCTCAAAGTCCTCTACATGAACAACACAGGTGACACTAGGCGAACTGACCACGCGTTCTCCACACATCGTCAGACCATTGTTGTCGGGTCAGACAGTTTACCTGCGAAGTTAATCACCAACCTCCCAAGTTCTTCCGAGATAGCTGACTATGACGTCATAGGAATTGATGAAGGCCATTGGTACTCTGATCTACTCCCAGTTATTCGCGAGTACATCAAAGCTGGCATTCACGTCATTATTTGCGGTCTCATAGCGACAGAGCGTTTAAAAAGAATTGGTGAGCTCGACACGTTGTTCCCAATGGCGGATGACATCACATTTCTAAAAGCGTATTGCGCCGTTTGTCGCGACACTTACGGAACAACCGTTGAAGCACCATTCAGTTGGAGATACAACCCAGGACCATCATTCGTTGGTGGTGCTGAGCAATATCGCGCAGTGTGCAGACGTCATCATCCTTCCACACAAAATTAGGGGTGTTCTCGGATACCCCACTTTTTTAAATTTAGACATTGGTCACATGAAGCGTCCAATGTCTCATAGAAACATTTTTTCACACAGTGGTCAGAGGGTTTGTGAAATAAAGAGAGAAAGTTTCGCAGATATTTTTCACCGAGTTAAAAACGTCTTTAAAAAATGCTAGAGCAGTTGTCACTTCGAGCGTCGTCTCAACGACAAGAACGAGCGCTAACTCGACTCATTACTCACTGTCTAAAAAGTCTCTTTACAATAGCGTCTCTCATGGTTACTTAACGCTGATTTATTTTTAAATTTACGAAAACACTGGGAACACTGAGACCCAACGTCAAAGAAATATTTTATTACCATGGTAATAGCGTCATCGTACGAGTCGCACAACAATGTTAGATAACCAGCGGATTTGTATCTGAGTAGCAGAGAGTCTTGCTCTTCAGATGTCTTACCTGTGCCACCTGGGTTCTTGAACTCAATCACGAGTCCGCTATGCTGTCGGTTTGCGTTGGCAATAATCAAGTCAGGCGTTCCACGTTGGTAACCTTTTTTCCACGAATTTACTCTTTTACTCGAAGTGTCTTGATTTTCACCACAAGCGGCTATCAAAATAGCTTCTGGATAATATTTCCTAAGAAAACCAACAACTTTCGTATGAAGGTCGAACTCAGTGATCATTTTAAACTGATTGTGTTTGAGACCAACGTTAGCTAAACCCTCTATAACGCTTGGTAAGACTTCTGTGCGCACCCACCTTCCAAAGTGTTTCGCGCGCTCCAATTTACTCGAGAACGTCAATGAGTAGACCCCAAGTTCGTTGATAAACGAGGCCTGTTCCATCTTCATTCTACAGTCAGGTTCGACGTGGTCGTGAACTGCATCTTTTGGTCGAGCATAACCTAGAGCGCTCGCGACTTCTTTCGCTTTGAACCATATATCACCGTTGTGATTAACCGTCGTGATTTGGTGACCGTCGAAATCGAATAGTTGGAGTATCGCGGAAGTCATCACTATATAGTCCTCCACGAGAAAAAACTACTCGATGCGGGCGCTAGGATTTTTATAGATCTGGTTTGTTGTGTACCAACGCATCTGATGTGTTTTATTAGTCTTCGGTTTTCTACGTCGTCTGAAAAAGTTTCTAATGTTACGAATCAGCTTTCTAAATCTTCGAAGTTGAGATCTTCGAAGCTGAGACCAACCCATTTTAACTTAGGTCACGTCTCCTACCACTCCCACAGTGTCTGACTCTGGTAACATAATAGGTTTGCCGTAAGTCTTTTTAGACCTCATACCAATCTCAGCGTGGAGCTCGAGAGTAACGTCACCGCGACCAAATGATCCACCAGCTTTGAACATGTGGTCAGTCGTCTTATTTATCTTATATATTTCATGAGGTCTCGAAAAACATGCTCCCATTTACTTTATACCATATTCCTTCATCATTTCTCCACCCATGATTATGATGTCTCGGTTTGTCATGTAACCACTCACAATTTTCACACCGTAGAATTCTATCAATGATGGGTACGCATAAGGTGCGAGTGGTATTCTTGGTCGATGTATTCCAAAAATTGTTCCATAGGGTGTGCCTATCTTTTTCATATTCGCTACGAAGTCTGAATCGGTTGACTTGATGTTGTTGACCCTGACGTGTGAATTGTCCATTTGCCAGTGTATTGATATCATATGCATTTTGGTGAGGTCAACACCACTCGGAATAGTGCATATGCTCTCCATTGCTGGGACGCTAACACCATACGCGAGTCCATTAGCCATACCAGTCTTGTACCCTACGAACTTATCCCACTGACCGTCGTCGTTTGATATAATTGTCTCCCAATTTGACCCAGCGGTGCGAGTAGGTAACCTCACCACAACAAAAATAGAGAGATCACACCATTGCATACTGGGGCAATTAAAATGGAGACCTGACTCAAGTGGGAGTGGTGTTAACACAGGGGATAGAAAACTTTGGCTTACACTGCTGATGCCAACAATAGGACCATAGGTTGGGTTGTTTTGCACTAATTTACTTGTTTCACCAATGGCTTTCACTTTGTTTGAACCATTGGTGTGAAATTCCACGTTTTTCAAGGCGTGTGTGCTAACGTTGAAGTCGAGCACAATGTTGTAGGACTGACTCTTGAGGAAACCTGCTAACAATTGCTCTAGAGTTCTTTTATTGGTAGCATCTGAGTCATCGACTGGGTCTGCTACGTTTTTTATCGCTGAGCCTTGCATGTCTATTATTCCAGACATCCTTCCACCGGTCGCGCTTAATTTAGGATCTTCGTCCAGATGTCTTTTCGTTCTCTTTAGTATTTTATCGTGAGGGTCGTCAGACTCATACCCATAGTTTAGACTCATTACTACTTCAAGGTGTATTTGGTTAGCAGATAGCCAGATACCGCTGAGAACCCTAACACTATCGCCAGCGTTGTCGTGTCTGACTTACTTGTGGCCACTGCTTTTCTCATGGGAAGTGGTGCCGCACTTTCTTGGTAAACTTTTTTAGCCACGAGATTAGTTGGCGCCGCCACATTTTCTTGGTGAGCTTTTTTCTTCACGGTCGTTGGTACTACTAATGAGTGAGTCACCACATTTTCTTGGTGGACTTTTTTAGCTGCAATTGTTGGTGTTGTTGCATTCAAGCGAGTGTTCACTCCAAATTCCATGGACTCTGTAGCAATCTTTAATAAGTTGTTATACCCAGCGATTTTATTCTTGAGTATCACTAGGTTACTTGGCATTAACCACGTACTTGGCGACACTGCAAGATTTTGGACAACGTTGGTGTCTCTAATCGATTTATTCATGTTGAGAATCCATGTCGACACGTCATACTGTACAACACTGTCAGAAAACAACTTGCGGAATTCTTGTTGGGTTTCTAGACTTCCTGCAGAACCACCAACAACTGATACACGTGTTCTCGCTTGCGCGCCAAGTGTGGAGTACACAAAGGCTTCTATGCTTTGATTTAGATATTGCAGCCCAATGTTGGTGAAACCGTCTGACAATCGCGCGACATATCGTTTATAATCGTTACGGATGTCGTTGAGTGTGAACACTCTGGATTCACCTAGAGTGCCATCGCTCAGGACTTTATTCTGGTAGTAGTGCCTTCTGGGAATCTTAGAAATCTTACCATACAATTCAGAAGCGTTGAATTCTCTACTTATTGATTTCATGGTCTCACCACCTTCCATTCTTCTGAGAAGTCTTCTAATGGTGAAGTACAAATGAAATCTCATCACACTTGTGACCACAGGGTGAACTTCTTGTGACACTGATAAATGTTGCAGTGACACTCCACAACAGAAACTTGCACAATACGTCGCAAACACAACACGGTAGTAAGATTCGTTGTCGTCCCACTCTGATTTTGTCTTTGACGTGGTGACTCGCAAGACTGGTAGCTTTGACATGAAGTAGCTATTTTGGTTAACAAAGACTTTGAAGTTATTCACTGGATAATTTAACACATTTTCTGTTGGATAGCCGTCCCAAAGTCCCCAATGGTTTTTATGACCTTTTGGCAGTGGTTGGATAGTTCCACCGCCTTGCCATATTATTGGGAACTTACTATTGTGTAGCCACTTCCACATGCTTTTATCATTTTTGAAGGTTGTGCTGGTTATGTCCGTGCTGAGGATGTCGTTGTTTCTGAAATATATGTCAACACTCATGATCTTACCATCTTGCAAAATATTTGGATTGAACTCAAATTTGCTTAAAGTGGCGTGGGGGTACTTTTTGATGAGGTCTGCCTTTGCGTCGTGTGTGGCCTTTGATGTGTTAGCCATCGCACGTTTGTAGTACTTTCCATAGTAATCACGAAGGGCTTTCTGCATATATAATATACCATATGTTACACATAACACATGCTGCATTATATATGGTCAGGGTTGTAGTATTGATTAGAGGTCCAACGGAAACTGTGGATCTACCAGAGGCGCTTTTGACGTTTGGCTCAGATCCTCACTTACTGGTGAAAAAAGCGACCATCTTTTGGGACTACGTTAATGTGGAGACCGGTGTGAATGATGAAATAAGTTACAACAGCAACAAACACGTTTTTGGGTCTGGGTACCACACTTTTAAAATGATTGCCGACGAATTGAGAGGATTAGGGGCTATCGAGCTAGTAGCCAACAAACACAATTCAAAGTGTGCGATAAGAGCTGACCAACAATTAGAGCTGTTTAAATTTGGAGAGCTCTTAGGGTTCAACGATAACACAACGGTGAGTAGTAGTGGTTTGGTCAGCCCTAACGTTGTGAACGTTAACAAAGGGTTGAATAAGTACGTACAAGTGGGTTGTAGCATTGTGAACAGACCTGAGAATATTGTTAATGGTAGCAAAAGCGAGGTTATCGTCGAGCTACCATTGACCACCACCCAACCACTGAAGAGCTCCGTTCAACAATTCTTCAATATTGAGTCGAAGGTGTCGATAAACAAGGGTGTTTTCACACAGCTAGTGTTTAATGTGACTGACCAAGATGGTAGTAGTGTCAACGTTGGTGACATATTGTTGGATTTGTATGCAACGCTCGAGTAGCTAACATTAAACGTACGCTAAAGTAATGAGTCTAAACTATGGGTTCGACTCTGGTGGTTACACTGAAAAGCGACGTACATACAACAACCCTCAAAAGTTGACGGTGCTCATTGAAGGTGTGGAGAAAGTTGTGACTTTTGACTACAGTGTAGTAGCCACACATGATAACCCACACATTGTAGTCAAGACGACCACTGTGTTTTGGAACTATGATAATGTGACGGGTAGTGATGATATTCGATTCATACACGTTGGATTAGGAACACCGTATCCAGGACTCGCGACAACTCGATTGAGTGGGGGTCACTACGACTTCGACGCGTTGGTTAGAGCTCTACGACTCACGCTCAAGGAGGCTAATGTAGACTTTGTGGTGGAGAAACTGGTGGCCACAGGTAAAAGTAGGGTCAAAGTTCGGCGTATGAGGTATGGCTCCACCACTAGAGTAGAACTTAGGCTAGGTGACATTGGGCTTTTGCTTGGTTTCGCGAAGGACGCAGGAATTTTACTAGATGCTAAGTGGCACGACAGTCCAAACAAGATTGACATGAGCAGAGGTCTGAAGTATGTAGAGGTCTCGTGCGACGCTGTTGAGACGGAGAGCAACGTGGGCATTGATGGGAAGCGTAGCGATGTGATCGCGACATTGCCAGTGCCCACCGAGCAGTCTCTAGATGGAGGGATACAGCGCTACGCATACGTTGAGTCCAAGGTGAGAATTAAAAAAGGTACTTACTCAAGTATGACGTTTCGTGTCAAACCAAACAATGGTGACGCTGACGTTGGTGCAGTGCTATTGGAACTGTATATTGTGTGAATTATATGGAACTCGGTGTGGAAACAGAACAAGGGCTGCGAGACATCTATTACAATCCTAAGACAGGGTTCAGTGGTGCAGAGAGGTTGTATCAAAGTGCATTGGGAGACGGATTGAAAGTGACTAGAAAAACAGTGAAAAAATGGTTGACCACGCAGGACACCTACACTAGGTACAAACCCATTGTGAGAAGACATAAGTTCCGTGCGACTTTTGTTGGATTTCTTGGTGAGGAGCTCCAAATGGACTTAGTGGACATGAGTAAGTATTCAAAACAGAACAAAGGGTATTATTGGATATTGACAGGCATTGAAATATTGAGTAGATATGCTTTTGGCATTGCAGTTTATAGAAAAGACACTAAGAACATGACTAAGGCTGTTGGAAAATTGTTGGTTGACTTTAAAGATCGGTTTGGGGTCGCACCTAAGTTAGCGCAATTTGATGATGGACTTGAGTTCTATAACGTTGGTGTGAAAAGTTTGTTGAAAAAACACAGTGTTGAATATTTCAGCACTAAGAGCGATAAAAAGGCCGCTGTTGTTGAGCGTTTTAATAGAAGTCTGAAGAGTATTATGTGGAAGTACTTCTATGCCCATGGAACGTACAAATGGATTGACGTTTTGGATCAGTTTGTAAGCAATTACAATAGCAATGTGAATCGAAGCATTATGACGAAGCCAAAGGATGTCGATAAGTCGAACGAAGGTGAAGTTTGGACCACTTTGTTTGGTCATCAATTTGCAGACAATCCATTGCCGAAGTTTAGAGTTGGCGAGTCAGTGAGAATTAGTAAATACAAGAGTGTGTTCACAAAGGGCTATGAAGCCAACTTCACTGAAGAGCTGTTTAAAGTGGTAAAGGTTATTCGTGGTGATCCGAATGTGTACGAAATTGAGGACGTGAGCGGTGAACAGATTATTGGTAAATTTTATGAACAGGAATTATCGCTGGTCAATAAGAAACATGGTGATGACGTGTACAGAGTTGAAAAGGTGTTGAAAAGAAAGAAAGTCAGAGGGAAGAAGATGGCGCTGGTCAAATGGTTGGGTTATGAGAGCAAACATAATTCGTGGATACCAGAAAGCGACATTCAAAATGTGAGCTAATGTAATATGGCTGAGGGTGGAGAAGGTTTTGACGAGGTCGAGATGGAAATCCTCGGTAAGTACGAAGACATGAGTGGTGAGCGACTAGAGAAGAGGCTCGTCTATTTCGAAAAGTTAATCGAAGACATAGACGATGAGCACACTGAAGACGGTATGCCGGAAGACGTTCGTGTTAATTACAACGACTATCAAGACCAAGCGAAAAAGATAAGGAGTGAGCTAGACGCGAGACGAGATTGGCAAAAAGAGACGTCATTTATTGACACTGACGATGGTAAGACGGTGACAATAAGGGGAACTAACACAGAAGTCCCCGCGGTGGAGTTCGTTGAACAGGAGTCATATGGTGACGTCGATGACACAAGCTTCAATCTAGCTCTTGAAGTAAGGTCGGACGATCTTTATAAAAGATTGGATGAGCTAAATGTGTTCAACAAAGAGGTAGTAAAAAATCAAGTAAAAAGAGTCAAGGCGATAGGTAAGAAAATACGTAAGTTGTATAAAAAAAAACTCGGTCTCGACGACACGTCAAGGGAAATAGTCAACAGGTCGCAGGTCACGGACTCAGGGGCTATTCTTTTCAAACCGATAAGCAAAGATGGTAAATATGGAAAACCTAAACGAATTCTAATACCTGGGAAAAAAGGTTTGATCTTTAGTAAAGACGTGAGTAGTAAAAATGCGATTGAGCAGTTCAAAAAGTTAGTTAGTCAAATCCCTGAGAATGTAGAAACAACAGTTGTCACAACAGAAGTGGCCCCAGACGACTTCCCAGTAATTGAGACAAGAGTGGGTCACGACGACATACCTGGGCTAACACCAAACGAGAACCGTGAGCTGAGTGGTGTGCTTAACCCAAGCGATAGCGTGTTGCGTGAGTCAAGAATAGGCGACACTGGTGCGTTGCAAGCGCAGGCAGACCACTTTCAAGAAGTGATAGGTGAAACGAGTGGGAGATTGGCAGAGCTTAATAGAAAAGCTGACCAAAGTGGTCTCACACCTGATGAAGGGCGGGAGTATGCTAGTTTGTTTGAAAGAGAGTCAGGACTTGAGCAAGCCAGAGACAGAACCTTAGGACAGCGCGAGCTTGAGGAAGTTAGAGAGCAGCAGGAAGTCGACATTGACAGGTTTCAGAAATTTAAGGAATGGGCTAAAGAAAACATGGTTGGGTTGAGCGTTGTAGCGATTTCAGCGGCTGGAATTATAACGACTATTATTATCGCTGGGAGGTCTGCTGTTATGAGAGGCGCTATGGCTACGAGGTCGTTTGCACAAGCTGTTAAGAATGCGATAACGAAGATGGGTCCATGGGCTGTTGGGTTGGCTAATTTAGTTTATAATGCGTTGACGTTGGGTGTGAAGGGTCTCGCTTGGTTGGCTCAAAATCTGTGGGTACTCGCGGTGGTACTTGCGTGGTTTGTCTATGACTACTATAAACTAAAACGGTAGTAACAAAACATATGCAAAGTACAGTATATGAACGTCACGTCAGCAGAGTTGAGTCCCGGTTTTAGACGAGCGACCATGGGTGTCATAAAAGGGGCGAGAGCGCAACACGTAATCACGTTGAACCCTAATAAGGTCAGTCCTCATGGCGAGGAACTTTACATTGATATACCGAAGCTTAAGGTTAGCAGCTGTTTGGTGCCTGGATCGTTGGGTCTAGTGTTCGACTTTAAGAATGCAAACGCCAAAAGCTGGTTCTTGAACAATGTTAGCAAGTTGTTGGTTGATAAACTTGTTGTGAGACTAGCTGGGGAAACTGTGTATGACAACAATGGGGAAAATTACGTTGGTGTCTATCGCGACCTTTGGGAAAGTGTTACTGCGCGAGACCAAATGATTGACTATGGTATTGGTGGTGATAACTTGAGAAAGCTAATTTCTAAGGATGACAGTGGTGCGACGAGTGGGAACGTCGCTAAAGTTAGCGACGCGTTGATGTTTGGTGTGATTGGGACGAAGCAGCGAATAAAACTTGGTAAAATCATGAATGACCACGGGTTGTACGCTCCTTTTAGCATGAACAATAACTTGCAGTATGTGATCACACTTCCGAAGGCCACAGACATCATGGTGGCGCAATCCGGTAGCGCTGTGGGCGGATACACTCTGGAGAACCTCGAGCTTGAGTATGAGACGATTGATAACCAGGAGCTCGCTGACGAAATAGCGTCGGGCTATGCAAGTCATGGTCGTAGTTTGTCATATGAGCACATCACGTTGATGAAAACCACCGAATGGGACAAAGGCACGACCATTGTGAATGAAAACATTAATCTTCCAAGAAAAAGCATGAAGGCAATTGTGTTGCTATTCACGAATAAGGTGCGAACAGACAGTGAGGAGTTTCTTTATCCAAATATCGAGAGTGTTAGAGTCACAATTGAAGGTGTGCCAAATAGTGTGTACTCACAGGGTATTCCAAAGTCGAAGTTCTACGCAGAAGCGAAGCGACTGTTTGGGTTGGGTGAAGAACACGCTCAGTTCATGACCATACAGAAGTTCTATAAAGATGGCTTTGCGTTAGTCATCGACTTGAGGAGCTGTTCAAGATAATCGCAATGTCGCCACTGGCAAGAACATTGTAAACACACAATCCGGCGTGCTTCTTGAAATCACGAAGAAAGCGACGACCGCAAATGTCATGTGTAGGGTGTTTGTGATAAGTGATGGGTTGGTCAACTTTATGAACAATGGGTTGCAATCAATCCAGTATTAAATCAAACGCAATTTAATGGAGACTCCGTTTAATGCGCTAATTGTTGGTATGACAGCTTGTGGTAAGACACATTATTTGCTGGAAACATTGGAATCTGAGTACTTTAGTAAATTTGACTACATTGTGTTGATTTGTCCTACTTTCGAGTGGAACAAAGCGTACCAAGATTGGAAATATGTGCGCGACCCCGACGTGTTAGCGATAGACTGCACACAGGACAATGTCGACGCTGTTCTCAAGTGTGTAACAAATGTTTTTAAAGGCACTAACACTCTGATCGTGTTGGATGACTGTGCAAGTTCTCAAGATGTCAAGAATAGGACTAGTCAGTTGGTCAACTTAGCTTTTAGTGCGCGACATTTTATGTTGAGCGTTATTGTCATCACACAACAACTGACGTCGATCGCAAAACCGTATAGAGAAAACATTAGTAAGCTCATTTGCTTTTACTGTCCGAGCAGAAGTGATATGAAGGTTGTTATTGACGATTATCTTGGAAACATTAGCAAAGAGGAAGCGTTGGCGATTGTGACCGCATTAAAAAATAATAAGTACGCTAGACTCGAAATCTCACTGCGCTATCCGTACAGTCACGAAGTTGTTATTCCGCAATAAAATATGGGTATAAGTAATAGCGTGATGGTGAAACGCAAAAGTGAAGAAAACCCCACGATTGAGGAATTAGTTGAGGATACTCAAGCCGCTAGCGTCTCGACTGTGGAAGACGACATTGACGTTAGGAGAGCTGAACTTATTAGACTGTCTGGTGATGGTGTGGTGAGCCAATCTGAAGCGTATATTAAAAAAGCGTCCGCAAAGGTTATCGACAAGATATGGCGCCAATATGAGTTGAAGAGAATGGAAATCGCAAACGCTTTTCTCACCGACTTGCTAATCAGCAAATTCGCTAGCTTATACTGGATGGGTTGAACGCTATTGAGAACCCTGACGAACTAAACGATGAGTTGCAAAAAGACTCGCTACTAAAGAAAGACGTTGAGAGCATTGTCGCGATTGTGACACCGTACGTACCTTTCTTAGACTTGTTGTCGGGAGGGATCACAACGTCAAAATATGTGTACGATCACCATTTTAAAAGTGAGACAAACGTTGAAAATAGTGAACAAACGGACTAATTCGCAAAACAACCGGCCACCTGCTAGTATGTAAATTAGTCAATGTTGTTAACCAATCAAAAGAGCGCCATTTCGCTCCCCATTTGGGTACTTGTTTGGATAAAATATTTGTTGTGGGCGCTGGTGTGGGTTGACCAATCAAAAGAGCGCCATTTCGCTATCCATTTGGATAAACATCACCACTAGAATCAAAATCTAGTGGTTTTTTTTTCGCGCGTGAATTTGTGAGACAGTAGCAGAACGTGTTGGTGGTTTGTTGAACAAAAATGTGAAAATGTTGAAACGGCACTTTCTACTTTTTTTAAATATGGCTAAAGTAGCGTAAAGTCTAGCGAAAGTTGTGATTTTTTTAGTATTTGGCATCAATTGAGTAGAAAACGTGGGAGGGGTGTCTAGATTGACTAACGATTACCATAATAGCACAGAGAGTGAGGCTGTGAGCTCACCAATGTCGATTGTAAAACATAAATACCAAAACATTGCTGAGTTGTGGCTCGACACAAATTTGGTGATGTTTTGGCGTTTATATCACGGTTGGCGTCGACTGAGCTCGCACCGCCATGTACTATACTAGTGGCGCTGGCTTTATGTTTTCAAAGTTCAATCATTCAGGTTATGAAGCTGAGATGAAAAGACACAACCATGCGTTGGAACAGTTAGCCAGTGCGAAAGAAGTGTGGTATGAAAATGAAGTCGCTAAAAAAGATCAGATTCAGCGCTTGCGACAACAGCTCTCAGATGCTAATGCTGACATCAATGACACAAACCACGCGTTGGAAGAACTTAGAAGCGTAATGACCATACGACACAGCGGACGAGTGTTCGCTAACCTCCCGAAGGTTGCGGATTACTACCAACCGAGTGCGGAAATGAAGGAATACCAATTATTGTTTGTTAGCGCGCTAGGTTTGGGTAGTGGAATAGCGGTGTGGGTACTAGTTCGGTGAGAAAAAATGTTGGAGTAGTATAAGTGATGGACAAACTTATGAGGCAGATGAGTTATGGTTTGACAATTGATGAGATCGCGAATGAGACGCAAATTGAGTGTGGAGGCACCCTCAGGTTTTACTACTGCTCGGATTGCGACGTTGTGAAAAACGTAAGTGACTGCGGTGGGTACGCGTGTCCAAAGTGTGGCGACATCGAATGGGGATACATTCAGAGTTACAGCGACATGAGACTCACACGACTAAAAAGCGTTCACAAACGGTCTTGGTGGATGGGGAGGAGACTACGGAACGTTGTGAAGGGTGAGCACCTTGAGTTGATAAAAGAGGACTTCTTGAAAGTTGTCAATGTGTTGTACTCATACAATTTGATAAAGGGTAGAAACGTCAGCAGATACGGGTACTACATTATTAGGTTGTGTCATAGAAGACAATTAGAGACACTCAAGAAGGTGTCAGACCTTAAAGACGGAAAGGTGAAAGAGAGGTTTGACGACAATCTGTTTGGGGTGGTGTATCCAAAGTTGGGGTGGTGCGAAAGTGGCGATCGTTATTACAACGAGTGGGTTAAGAAAAAAAAGTGTAGTATAAGTATAAGCCAATGAGTCGGACTGTGAAAACCCCACTGACAAAAAGACAAGTCGAGGTTGGTGGGCGGACGCATAAGAAACTTGCTAGAACTGGTGCGACTCGAGGTAGCTACACAAATGCAGCCGCTGTGAACCTACTAACAGATAGAGCGACCAACGTTCACGGCTTTTTTGGAGACCAAGAAACACAACCCACAGTTGAAGACCATAGTGACACGTCGTCGACGCAGCTGTTGGATCGAGCACTGAGAGGGTTCACAAGGTCTTATGGAGTCGAGGTAATTGACGACAGAGACATCAATCAGGTAAATGCTAGTAGAAGTGCTGTCACTAACCTTTTGAGACGCGAGCTGGGTGAGACCAACGGAATGAAAGTGGTGGAGACAGTCAAGGTCACTTTTGAGAAAGTTTTAGAGCGTGATAAGACCACGTACAAAACTGCCTACTTTAACAGCGAAACGTTCGTCGTCATTAACGAGCATGACATCGAGGGTGTCGCCAATCGTGGGTCGGAGCAGATTTTGACGCGGATAGCTGGGTGGTTATCTGAGGGGTCTGGATGGACTATCGACAAAATAGATGCACACTACGTCAATATCGCTATTTATAGACCTCTGCATGGGAGTAGCTACATTGCGTTGCCAAAGGAGCTGCGCAATAGTATGAAGGGCTTGATAAACGTAAATAATGGGGATGACAACGAGTGCTTTAGATGGTGCCACCTCGCACATAAGTTTCCTGTTGGAAAACACTCTGATAGAACGTCGAAGTACGCTAGGCATGTCGGTGAGCTGAACTATGACGGAATTGACTTCCCAGTCACACTCAAAGACTACAACAAGATCGAAAAGGCAAACGATATTAGCATTAATGTTTTTGGGTATGAAAATTTGCAGCCATTCCCTGTGTACGTTTCTAAGGAGGCGTATCTTGACCACATGGACCTATTGTTGATAACTAACGACGTGGGCAACAAGCATTATGTGTACATTCGCGATTTTAACAAATTCATGTACCGTCAGACAAAGTATAAGGCGAGAAAGCACTTTTGCAGGTATTGTTTGCAGTGTTTTAGTCGCGAGGACGTGCTTGAACGCCATGTGGAAGTATGTTTGGTCATTAATGGGAAGCAAGCTATTAAAATGCCACAAAAAGGTACGAAAGTGAAATACGAGAATTTTAGTAGACAATTAAATGTACCATTTGTGGTGTATGCAGACTTCGAGGCTATCACACAGAAGGTGCACACAACAAAGCTGTCAAGCGAGTGTAGCTACACAAACGCTTATCAGAGACACGTTGACTGTGGCTATGGGTATAAATTAGTTTGTTGCTATGACAATGAGTATAGTAAGCCAGTAAAAGTGTATCGCGGTGAAAATGCAGTTAACAAGTTCATTGGGGAGATGTTAGAAATTGTCAAATATTGTAAAGAGACATCTGAGAGTCACTTTAACAAAGAGATGATACTAACTGATGTCGATAAGAAGAACTTTGACGAGGCTAAAAGTTGCCATATTTGCAGTGTTGAGTACACTGGCGCTGACGTTAGAGTGAGAGACCACTGTCACGTGTCAGGTAAGTACAGAGGGTCCGCACATCGCGATTGTAACGTGAACTTTAAGTTGACTGATAAAATTCCTGTGATCTTTCACAACTTACGTGGCTACGATAGCCATTTCATTATGCAGGAGATTGGCAAGTTTGGTCAAGACATAAATGTGATACCGAACAACATGGAGAAGTACATGGCGTTCATGCTTGGAAAAAACTTGGTATTTTTGGACAGCTTCCAGTTCATGAGTAGTGGTCTAGACAACTTGGTGAGGAACCTACCAAGGGACGCTTTCAAATACACGTCAGAAGTGTTTCGTGATGAGGGGTTGGCACTCATGACAAGAAAGGGGGTCTATCCCTACGATTATATGGACTCCTTTGATAAATTCGACGAATGCGAGCTACCCTCTAAAAAGGACTTCTACAGCGTTCTGAATGATGAGCATATTACGGAGGAAATGCACGAGCGCGCCATCGATGTGTGGGACTACTTCGACGTTGAAAGTATGGGTGGGTATCACGACCTGTATTTGAAAAGCGATGTGCTCTTGCTTGCCGACGTTTTTGAGAACTTTAGAAAGACATGCCATCGCGAGTATAAATTAGACCCGTATCACTATTTCACATCGCCTGGATTGGCTTGGGATGCCATGCTAAAGATGACTGGAGTGGAGCTCGAATTATTGTCCGACATTGACATGTTCCAGTTCGTGGAATTAGGTATGCGTGGTGGTGTGAGCTACATATGCAACAGACATGGCGTGGCGAATAATAAGTACATGAAGGGGTACGACAAAGCGCAAGAGTCGAAGTATTTGATGTACCTTGACGCCAACAATTTGTATGGGTGGGCAATGAGCCAAAGTCTACCTACGGGTGGTTTTAAATGGTTGACTAAGAAAGAAATAGAAAAGGTTAATCTATGCGACTATCACAACAATAGTAAAAAGGGCTTACTGCTTGAAGTCGACTTGGAGTATCCAGACCATTTGCATGACCTACACAACGATTACCCGGTGGCTCCTGAGAAGATGGAGATAACTGTTGACATGTTGTCGGAGTACTGCACGAAAATCAAAAATAAGTTTAACGTGAGTGTTGGTGGTGTGAAAAAGTTGGTGACTAATTTGATGGACAAAAAAAAGTATGTGTGTCACTATGGAAATCTGCAGTTGTACACGGATCTTGGACTAAAAATCAAAAAGGTTCATAGGGTCCTACAGTTTGACCAGTCCAAGTGGTTGGGCAAGTACATCGACTTTAACACAGTCAAAAGAACCGCAGCTAAGAACGCTTTCGAGAAGGACTTCTTCAAGTTGATGAACAACAGTGTGTTTGGGAAAACAATGGAAAATTTGAGGAAGCGTGTGGATGTAAGATTAGTGACCACCGAGAAAAAATTAGAAAAGCTTGTCTCAAAGCCTACGTTTGTGTCTTGCAAGATATTTAGCGAGAACTTAGTCGCCGTCCACAAAGTCAAAGAGACGCTGACATTAAATCGACCTGCATATGTGGGTATGTGCATACTAGACTTGAGCAAAACGCTGATGTACAATTTTCACTACAATTATATTATGAAAAAGTACTCTAGCGACACCTGCAGATTACACTTCACCGACACTGACAGTCTGCTGTACTCAATCAAAACCGATGACGTTTATTCCGACTTTATGTCGGAGTGCGAAAAGTTTGACAATAGCGACTACCCTGCAGACAGCCCATTCGCTTTTAAAGAAAACAAGAAAGTTATTGGCAAGATGAAAGACGAGTGCGCTGGAACGCCAATTATTGAGTTCGTTGGGTTGCGCAGTAAGATGTACAGCTATTTGAAAGAGGATGGGGGTGGTGGGAAAACCGCTAAAGGTATTAGAAAGAATATAATTAAAAAGGTAATCAGACATGAAGATTACAAAAGTGTGCTACTTGAGCAGAAACAATTGCGACACACAATGAAGACCATTAGAAGTGTCAAACATCAGCTCGGTAGTTATGAAATTAATAAAGTATCGCTATCCTGCTTCGATGATAAGCGATACCTTTTAGAAAATGGTATTGACTCCTACGCATATGGTCACAAAAACATTGTAGTGAGAGATACCACTGAAAATAGTGAACAAACGGACTAATTCGCGAAACAACCGGCCACCTGTTAGTATGCAAATTAGTCAATATTGTTAACCAATCAAAAGAGCGCCATCTCGCTCCCCATTTGGGTACTTGTTTGGATAAAATATTTGTTGTGGGCGCTGGTGTGGGTTGACCAATCAAAAGAGCGCCATTTCGCTATCCATTTGGATAAACATCACCACTAGAATCAAAATCTAGTGGTTTTTTTTCGCGCGTGAGTTGAGACAACAGCAGAACGCGTCGGTCGTAGTTTGTTGAACAAAAATGCGAAAATGTTGAAATGACACTTTCTATTTTTTAATATGTGAGAGTGGGCTCGTACCACATTTTATTTTTTTAACACGCGAAAATGTTGAAATGACACTTTCTATTTTTTCCTAAATGTAATTTGACATAAATTTGTGAGAATTTTGAAACGACACTTTCTATTTTTTAAATGTGACTGAAATGGTGTCAAATTTAGCGAGAGTCGCGATTTAGTATAAATTTGGTATTATTTCGTTAGTCTCGCGTGTGTTTGACATCAATTTAGTAGAAAACGTGCGAGGGGTGTCTAGATTGACTAACGATTGCTGTAGTAGTATAGCAGGTAGGGCTGCGAGCTTATTCGGTGTCAACCGTAAAATATAACACCAAAACATCACCAAATTTGTCGAGTCGCGACTTGGTAAAATTTGGTGATGTTTTGGTGTTATATTCTACGGTTGACATCGATTGGGCTCGCAGCCCTACCTGCTATACTACTGCTTACCAGAGGAAATCGTGTCAGACAATGCCCCTCACACACAACCCCACACACCACCCGCACTGGATGTACCCCTGCAGAGTTGCTGATGAATCGCAGAATACGCACTCGACTGGATCTTCTACGCCCAGACCGCAGAAAGAAAGTGTCCAAACCTTCTAAGCTGCAACCAAGGGCACCAAAGAGACAGCTATAAGTGTGGGGGATCCTATTATGGTACAAGATTACCGAAAGAACCAAGATCCCTGGACGAAAGGTGTTATATATCCTATCAAAGTTGAGTCCTGTGACATATTATAGGGTACAAGTGGAGGACTTAATTTGGAAACGGCACATCGATCAAATAAAGGATCTACCTGGAACCACAATACACCCATCACAGTTGGATTCAGAGGAAGAACAACTGCTTGAATCTTTCATAACACCACCAAGTGCAGAGACAATCTCGCGGAAGGATAGCACAGATAGAACTCATAGAACTGCGACGCCAGCATTGCCAGGGAAGCTGTTCCAAGGTCAACCAAAATAAGTTTTGAAGACCACCAGAACGTTTGAATAGTATGGTTTAACTAATAGTTGAACTTTTAGGAAAATAAGTGATTAGGAAACGCTTGTTAAGTATATTGAACATTACAGTTAAGGTTGTTGTTGAACCTTTTTCCGTAACGAAGGGAGATGATATGAGTTGTAATGATAATCGTCTTTAGAGCGATGTTAAGTAGTGGTCACTGATCACGTGGGACTCTTGTTTTTCCCGCGAGGACTTATCTGGTGAAGGCTAAAAGGGATGACTCAAAAGGACCTTCACATTTTTTAGAACTTCATGCAAATCCTAACCCTAATTTCAATCTTAATCCTAACCCAACCTTAAACCTAACCCTAACCGTAGCTATCCATAACCTAACGAACAATAAAAAAACAGAAAAAAACAGAAAGGTCCTTTTGAGTCATCCCTTTTAGCCTTCCCCGCTTATCCAGTGTCTTGTTACTTGTGTGTTATGAATAATAAATAACCGTTAATAATAACCGTGATAGTATTTGAACATTACAGTTTGTTTCCAGCAACTGTATTTTTTGTTTGCAGCAAGTCCAGCAACTGTATTTTTTGTTTGGAGCAACTGTATAGTTTGTTTGCAGCAACTGTATTTTTTGTTTGCAGCAACTGCATTTTTTATTTGCAGCAACTGTAATTTTTATTTGCAGCAACTGTATTTTTTGTTTGCAGCAACTGTATTTTTTGTTTGCAGCAACTGTATTTTTTATTTGCAGCAACTGTATTTTTTATTTGCAGCAACTGTATTTTTTATTTGCAGCAACTGTATTTTTTGTTTGGAGCAACTGTATAGTTTGTTTGCAGCAACTGTATTTTTTGTTTGCAGCAACTGCATTTTTTATTTGCAGCAACTGTAATTTTTATTTGCAGCAACTGTATTTTTTGTTTGCAGCAACTGTATTTTTTGTTTGCAGCAACTGTATTTTTTGTTTGCAGCAACTGTATTTTTTATTTGCAGCAACTGTATTTTTTATTTGCAGCAACTGTATTTTTTATTTGCAGCAACTGTATTTTTTGTTTGCAGCAACTGTATTTTTTATTTGCAGCAACTGTAATTTTTATTTGCAGCAACTGTATTTTTTATTTGCAGCAACTGTATTTTTTATTTGAAGCAACTGTATTTTTTGTTTGCAGCAACTGTATTTTTTATTTGCAGCAACTGTATTTTTTATTTGCAGCAACTGTATTTTTTATTTGCAGCAACTGTATTTTTTGTTTGGAGCAACTGTATAGTTTGTTTGCAGCAACTGTATTTTTTGTTTGCAGCAACTGCATTTTTTATTTGCAGCAACTGTAATTTTTATTTGCAGCAACTGTATTTTTTGTTTGCAGCAACTGTATTTTTTGTTTGCAGCAACTGTATTTTTTGTTTGCAGCAACTGTATTTTTTATTTGCAGCAACTGTATTTTTTATTTGCAGCAACTGTATTTTTTATTTGCAGCAACTGTATTTTTTGTTTGCAGCAACTGTATTTTTTATTTGCAGCAACTGTAATTTTTATTTGCAGCAACTGTATTTTTTATTTGCAGCAACTGTATTTTTTATTTGAAGCAACTGTATTTTTTGTTTGCAGCAACTGTATTTTTTATTTGCAGCAACTGTATTTTTTATTTGCAGCAACTGTATTTTTTATTTGCAGCAACTGTAATTTTTATTTGCAGCAACTGTATTTTTTATTTGCAGCAACTGTAATTTTTATTTGCAGCAACTGTATTTTTTGTTTGCAGCAACTGTATTTTTTGTTTGCAGCAACTGTATTTTTTGTTTGCAGCAACTGTATTTTTTGTTTGCAGCAACTGTATTTTTTATTTGCAGCAACTGTAATTTTTATTTGCAGCAACTGTATTTTTTATTTGCAGCAACTGTATTTTTTATTTGAAGCAACTGTATTTTTTGTTTGCAGCAACTGTATTTTTTATTTGCAGCAACTGTATTTTTTATTTGCAGCAACTGTATTTTTTATTTGCAGCAACTGTAATTTTTATTTGCAGCAACTGTATTTTTTATTTGCAGCAACTGTATTTTTTATTTGCAGCAACTGTATTTTTTATTTGCAGCAACTGCATAGGTTGTTTGCAGCATCTGTATTTTTTGTTTGCAGCAACTGTATTTTTTGTTTGCAGCAACTGTATTTTTTGTTTGCAGCAACTGTATTTTTTATTTGCAGCAACTGTATTTTTTGTTTGCAGCAACTGTATTTTTTGTTTGGAGCAACTGTATAGTTTGTCTGCAGCAACTGTATGTTTTGTTTGCAGCAACTGCATAGGTTGTTTGCAGCATCTGTATTTTTTGTTTGCAGCAACTGTGTTTTTTGTTTGCAGCAACTGTATTTTTTGTTTGCAGCAACTGTGTTTTTTGTTTGCAGCAACTGTATTTTTTGTTTGCAGCAACTGTATTTTTTGTTTGCAGCAACTGTATTTTTTGTTTGCAGCAACTGTATTTTTTGTTTGCAGCAACTGTATTTTTTGTTTGCAGCAACTGTATTTTTTGTTTGCAGCAACTGTATTTTTTGTTTGCATCAACTGTATTTTTTGTTTGCAGCAACTGTATTTTTTGTTTGCAGCAACTGTATTTTTTGTTTGCAGCAACTGTATTTTTTGTTTGCAGCAACTGTGTTTTTTGTTTGCAGCAACTGTATTTTTTGTTTGCAGCAACTGTATTTTTTGTTTGCAGCAACTGTATTTTTTGTTTGCAGCAACTGTATTTTTTGTTTGCAGCAACTGTATTTTTTGTTTGCAGCAACTGTATTTTTTGTTTGCAGCAACTGTATTTTTTGTTTGCATCAACTGTATTTTTTGTTTGCAGCAACTGTATTTTTTGTTTGCAGCAACTGTATTTTTGTTTGCAGCAACTGTATTTTTTGTTTGCAGCAACTGTATTTTTTGTTGCAGCAACTGTATTTTTTATTTGCAGCAACTGTATTTTTTGTTTGCAGCAACTGTATTTTTTGTTTGCAGCAACTGTATTTTTTATTTGCAGCAACTGTATTTTTTATTTGCAGCAACTGTATTTTTTATTTGCAGCAACTGTAATTTTTATTTGCAGCAACTGTATTTTTTATTTGCAGCAACTGTATTTTCTATTTGCAGCAACTGCATAGGTTGTTTGCAGCATCTGTATTTTTTGTTTGCAGCAACTGTATTTTTTGTTTGCAGCAACTGTATTTTTTGTTTGCAGCAACTGTATTTTTTATTTGCAGCAACTGTATTTTTTGTTTGCAGCAACTGTATTTTTTGTTTGGAGCAACTGTATAGTTTGTCTGCAGCAACTGTATGTTTTGTTTGCAGCAACTGCATAGGTTGTTTGCAGCATCTGTATTTTTTGTTTGCAGCAACTGTATTTTTTGTTTGCAGCAACTGTATTTTTTGTTTGCAGCAACTGTATTTTTTGTTTGCAGCAACTGTGTTTTTTATTTGCAGCAACTGTATTTTTTGTTTGCAGCAACTGTATTTTTTGTTTGCAGCAACTGTATTTTTTGTTTGCAGCAACTGTATTTTTTGTTTGCAGCAACTGTATTTTTTGTTTGCAGCAACTGTGTTTTTTGTTTGCAGTAACTGTATTTTTTGTTTGCAGCAACTGTATTTTTTGTTTGCAGCAACTGTATTTTTTGTTTGCAGCAACTGTGTTTTTTGTTTGCAGCAACTGTATTTTTTGTTTGCAGCAACTGTGTTTTTTGTTTGCAGTAACTGTATTTTTTGTTTGCAGCAACTGTATTTTTTGTTTGCAGCAACTGTATTTTTTGTTTGCAGCAACTGTATTTTTTGTTTGCAGCAACTGTATTTTTTGTTTGCAGCAACTGTGTTTTTTGTTTGCAGTAACTGTATTTTTTGTTTGCAGCAACTGTATTTTTTGTTTGCAGCAACTGTATTTTTTGTTTGCAGCAACTGTATTTTTTGTTTGCAGCAACTGTATTTTTTGTTTGCAGCAACTGTGTTTTTTGTTTGCAGTAACTGTATTTTTTGTTTGCAGCAACTGTATTTTTTGTTTGCAGCAACTGCATAGGTTGTTTGCAGCAACTGTATTTTTTGTTTGCAGTAACTGTATTTTTTGTTTGCAGTAACTGTATTTTTTGTTTGCAGCAACTGTATTTTTTGTTTGCAGCAACTGTATTTTTTGTTTGCAGCAACTGCATCGTTTGTTTGCAGCAACTGTATTTTTGGTTTGCAGCAACTGCATCGTTTGTTTGCAGTAAGCTATTAATAGCAACCAGACACAGTAGTGCTATTGGGCTCCGCCACCTTGGAACAATTTTTTATTGGGGGGGGCTTGCTTGAACGGGCAAATTTCTTCGTTCCAGGCCTTTTTCTGCATTCGAGAACCTCGCGGTTCAAAACAAGGAATCGTAAATTCTACAATTTTTGCGTTTCTTTTATAATTTCACTATTTGTCGATTTGGCAATTAAGCCTGTTGTTCTATTGTTACTTGAAGCTTTAGTATATTACATTTCACTCGATTAAACTCGGTATCTTACCCGTAAATGTTATTTAGCGATCGGAGTATGTCTCCGGTGAACAAGTGCCGGTGGCAATTTGAGAAGTTCATTGTTTGCCAACGAAAAACATGAAATGCTGTTAAAATTTCCGATGCAGCTTTATTTAATAAACCACACAGATAGATCAATTATTGACGTTATTGTTATTTCCTGAAAAAAGGACGATGTAAACGGTTCGAATTTCGACAGGAATTCAGCGATGTTCAAAGGCGAATACCAGGTACCGTAATAATAATATTTATGTTTTATAGTACAGTTTTATTGCTGTAAGTGTATTATTGATTGCTACAAGATGTCTTATCGCTTTTCCTTGGCTTGTACGGTCGTATTTATGAATATTTTTGGGGAAACGCTCAGTTGTGTATTAAGAGTTGACGTATTACAACAATACGAAGTTTTTCAACGCATATGTGCGGCAAATATATCAACGGCTTCACCGTTGCCAAGGGTAAATTACGATTTTAGTCTAATGAGATGCAAGGTTAGAGTGGGAGCTGTACCTGCAGCTGCTTCGTCTTCACTTCACAACACAATGCTCGTTTTCTTGACTGTACATACGATCAAGTTTTCCTTTACAAGTTTTATTTGTTTGTGTGTACGATTTGCTCGTGTAGGAACTTGTGTACGGTCGCGTCAACGAACAAATATACATTTCTTGGTCACGGCGAGCATTGCCATTGTCATCGAGGTTCATATTCGCGAGGATTGCTGTATACATTTATTTCACTCTTCACACGCGCAGCTAAAACGTGTACGAAGAAAACTAATCTGAAAACAAATGCCCGTAATTTGCTCGGCTATAGAGACTGAGTTATGTTGTAATGTTGTTTAAAGTTGGTTGTTCTGAATTCTAATCGAAACCACAACCAAGCAAAAACGTCAAAAACTATATAAGACAAAGCATTATCATCGACTTGAAAATTCAAGAACTCCGTGAATAACAAGACGAAAATCATTTAAAAATGAAATATTTCCACTTTAGTCTTTATTACAAAGTCATCTTGAGATAAAATCTTTGTCAAGTTATTATTCTGAGTATATTTTGTTTTATGTATATACTTCTTCTTGAAGTAGCATAATTCGAATAACATTGTAGTACGTTGTATGATAATATTAGATTCCTCGAGTAAGCAAGGAAGGACGATTGCAGTGGTAAGTAAACAAGTAGAGAAATGTTTGCATAAAGAAAGGAAACCTTGAATAATTTACAAAATATTGTGTAGTTGATAGACATTTTATGACTGCCATATATCATGGATATCTGTTAACGATTCACATCAAATTATCATGAAATGTTTTTCAGTCATAGGAGTTATACGTTAGTGATCTCCGTCCTGAAACTCCAGCCGAAACAGGTTATCGAAGGAGTTGGTGCAGTATTGGTTATGCACTAGTCAATTGAAACTACGGACCCCCAACCCCAGGGACTATGCGGGGATTTTAACATTTTTACAGTGTTAAAAATTGGTATTTTCCCCGCTACCGGTGGAATATTGGCTGTTAAAGTTCCCGCCCCTATGCCCCGGTACTTTAAAATTTCCCAATGACTGAAGCAAATTGGGAAGGTTACGGCAATTGATTGACCAATATTTAACACTGTAAAAATGTTAAAATCCCCGCATAGTCCCTGGGGTCGGGGGTCCGTAGTTTCAATTGACTATAGTGCATTAGGAGTTAGTGACATAATTGTCACTGTAATTGACAGAGATTATTTTTATGCTAGAATTTGGCATAATATTCATAAAACTCTACGTAACACCAGTTCAGTGGCATAACAGAGCTACTGGGGACAAACTATAGCTAGGTAGCATTCATCATATTTTTCATCAGAGTATATATCTGTATATAAAATGTTCCATTATGACTATAATGGCTAAATATGGTAACCAGTTCAATCCTTATAATTGACCTATATTTACCTCGGCAAAATAATTGCCGACGTCTTTTGACGATTTAATGGTTTGCCTCGGTAATTATTTCTGCCGAGGCGTGTGATGAATTCACTGAAATTTAATTTCCGGTTGTACAATGTGTTTACGGCGCCAATGCGGACACAAACCGCCTGCATTTCAGACTTGACGTTTTAAAACACCTCGCATTTAAATTGAATTAAGCGATTCATTGTGAATGAATTTGGCTACAAGACAAAAATGTTTTAGTCAAGTAAAACTATTTGCCTCGGCATTTTCTTTGCCGAGGGAAACCAGAAAATTCCTAACTTGCAATTACCTCGGCAATTGCCGAGTGCCGAGGCAAATTATAAGGGTTGCAGTTACCCTGCGTTATCGACTCTAATTCTTATAGTCATGATGGAACATATATACAGACATTTATTTCATAATTCTTCCTCCAAAAATTGGGGAAAACAAAATGGCCACAAAACAAATGTCTGCTGATCAACATTGTGAATGCCAAACATTATGCACATGCATGTTCTAATGTGAAGTACCAACCAGTTTGGTAAAGACCACGCGCTTCGATCCTGACCAGATCAGACCCCAAAATATCAAATGACAATAACCCAAAGTATAAGCCAACATGTCAGATTTCAGAAATTTCACTGTCTATTAATTATTAATAAATTTGAATTAAACTGGTTGGATCACACAAGGAAACCTATTTTTATGTGTTAAAACATTATATCTTCTGATTAAGTTCAATTGCCATGATCATCAGATTCATCGGGGCCCTTACAGTAATTGAGGTTGGGGCTCTTTAGGAGTTGCCCTACCACTGACTATAGTCACGATACTGAACACCAAAGATCTTTGGCACAACATAAACCTGGCTAGCCATTGTATTACGGCAATCACCTGGGTGAAATTAATCAGCCTGGTTACACATTTAACAAAAAATACTTCTGGTCAGGTTCTGGTCAGGTAGCTGTGTAGACTTGCAGTCAATACATCTAACCACAGGAGAAAAAAAATATTGGTGGACTAAATTATAGTCTGCATAAATTAACATTGTCTGACCATCATCCACCAAGGTTTTTGTTAGGTTACTATTCTAAGTAATGTAATAGTATATCCAACTATTTGTGGTACACCATGATTTTTATTTTGAATTTTAAAATGTCAAAACAAAAAAAATATTTCTAGGCTAGCCTGTTTAATTATGAACAATATCCAATTGCCATGGTGCAGATTTCATCATCTTATCATGATGACATTTTGTTAAAGGGGAACTATACTCAATAAATCAATATATTTTAAATAAAAGGCTTTTCATGAGTGTAATATGTTTAGAAATGTTAATAGTTTTACTGTATCTGCTCTTGTGCAATGTACTCGATAAATAACATTTTCATTCTCGTATTTTATGCTTCTGGATGCTGCCATTTTATGTCATTCTGGAGATTGCTTGACAGCTCAGTCTTGATGTTCAGCAGAATACAACCGCTGCACATCAACTTTGAGCCGTTGAGCACACTCTAAAATTATTTATTATTACTTGGGCCACCTGTGGCACAAGTATTAGAATGGCGTTTTTATTTTTTTTTGCGTCGCGAGATTTTTCCGAATCACGAGATTTTCCCGCGAGATTTTTTGAGGCTAGTATTAAAACATGCAGCTCTGAGTCTGTTTACGGTTTATATTACCTGTATAATATTACCTGAAGGAACGTGTGTTATGTACTTGAACTCGGTAATTCCAAATCTGTTTTCAGAATTGAAATCGAGTAAATATTTACCGCGAGATAACGATAAATCAAAAATCTACGACGAAGCGATCGACTTCCGATTGTCGATCATCAACAGGTTTTTACGACGGGTATTCACGTTCGTAATATAATAGACAAGTATGTTATGTATTTGGACTCGGTAATTCCAAATCTGTTTCCACAATTGAAATCGGTTAAATATTGACCGAGATAACGTACAAAATCTACGATGAACATCCTTTTCAGAGTTGTGAACATGGCGTGCGAGGTCTGGGGACCATGTGACAACTGACAAGTGCGTTGCGTGCTTCTTTCTTTCTTTCGGCGATTCGAAGCGAAGACTGTGTTCTTACCTCCTTGCTTGGAAGTACTTGAGATCAGTTATTCAGTATACCATCTCCACAGGCAATATGCGCGCCATGTCCCAGTAAAAGTAGGCCCAAGTTAACGCCTAGCGGGCGTCTTGTTTATTATGCTTCGCCAACTGTATAGTACATAATAAAAGTGACAGGGTTGCCGCAACAGCGTAAGCCAATTATTGCGGTCCTAGAATTAATTAAATTAAAGTAAAAATTGAATAGCTTTAAGAATGTTCCTCATGTTCAAGAGTTGCTAGTTGTTATAGACGCAGCAGCGTTGGATACCAATTAGACTGCGAACAGAATTGCATTTTGGGCAAATCGGTTTTCCATGTTCACGGATCTTCAGGGTCATAATACTCCAGTGCCCTGATGTAATATTGGAGGAGGTTGCATTTAAAGCTAGATAACGTAAGTTCCTTCAACCGAATTTCGTTCGCGAGGACATTCCACGTCCTGCATGTTCGTGTGAAGAATGATCGCTGGAAAGTTAGTGTTCTACATTTTCGTGGACGAAATTGTAGAAGATCAGGGGTCGAGCAGATTATAGTTGTCCTCTTTGGTATGTATGGAGTAAGTACGATTTCAGGGTTGATTTTAGCCAAGCCATTCACAGTTTTGAAAAAGAAGATCAAATCGAGGTATTCGTGCCAGTATCTCACGGGAAGTAGATTTAGTGATTGCAAGCGTTGTTTATAAGTGCTCGTTGAACTGATTCGGTGCGTCTAATGAATTCTACAGATTGTGGGGACCATACTTGGGTTGCATAACCGAGATGTGCAGGACGGACGATGGATAGGTAGAGGGTGCGACATACGCAATGGTCAGTGATCTCTCTCAATGACCGACGTACAAAACCTAACATCTTGTTTACCTTAGTAATTTGGACAACAACTTGTCTTGACCAAGTTAAGTCGTTGGTTATCCACACACCTAGATCTCGTTCTGCCTCGAGATGTTCGATTGGTTTACCTTCGAGATGATATGTATACCTGACCGAGTGACCGGCTCCTTTCTTCCGGTAATGCTTTGAGACTTCGTTTTCATCTCGTTGAAGAAAAGACCAGAGTGCAGTGACCATGCATTGAGATTGTTGAGATCGTCTTGGAGGGATTCTGCGTCAGCACTAAGTATATAGAATCGATCGTTTTGAAGAGCTTTGTGTCATCAGCAAAACAGGCAACATTTGAAGACACAACAGAGTTGGATAAGTCGTTGACATACAGTAGGAAGAGTATAGTAGGTCCATGCCAGATGTTACGGGGAGTGTAGATGATGTAGCTCCGGGTATGGTGACACGCTGCCTACGCCCCAACAAGTACCTGTACGAACCGAACCAAGAGTGGAGACTACCGCAGATGTTAAATTCTCGTAACCTCACAAGTATTTGACTGTGGCGCACTTTGTCGAAGGCTTTACTCATATCTAAGTAAATCATGTCGCTTTGTTTGCCATTGTCAAGTTGCTGGCCAATGTGCTCCAGAACCTCTACCAATTGTGTGGTACAAGATTTACCAGGTATAAATCCATGTTGATTTGAATTTACAAAACGCAGCAAGTGATCTCTTATCCTTTTCAAAACGCAACGCTCAAACAACTTAGAAATGTTACAGAGAAGGGAGATAGGCCTATAGTTTTCGGAACATTCTTTGTCTCCCTTCTTGAATACTGGAACAATGTTTGCAATTTTCCATTCTTCAGGAAAAGCACCGGATTGTAAGGATACGTTGAACAGCAAGCAAAGTGAGGGAGCTATTTGTGTTGCGGTTTCCTTCAGGATTCGATTTGGTATGCCGTCGGGACCTGTAGCTTTACGCACGTCTAACGCTTTAAGAGTGTCCAAGATCTCTTCAGTTGTAAGTTCAATGTCCGATAGTGTATTTTGGTCTAGAGAATGGATCTGAGCCGTGTTTATCGATGATATTTTTCGCTGTGGAACACTGAGGCAGTGGAACCCTGATGCCGGTGTCACAGCAAATTTGGCCCCCCCGAAAATTTGGCCCCCCCGGGCCATATTTCCTAGGAAATTTGGCCCCCCCGGACCAGATTTCCTAGGAAATTTGGCCCCCCCTTCGGAAATTTGGTCCCCCCAACAAAACACTCCGCTTTATCTCAGAGGTTTAAATAATGAGTGTAGATCAAATATATTTTCGGCCGTGAAATATATTTTCCACAGTGGAATTATTTCGGTAGTGCATTATGTTCTCTACGGTAAAATATGTTTTCGGCGGTGAACATTATTTTCGGCGGTGAAATACGTTCTCTGCAGAACAGGAATGCATGGCATGTACGTTGGTCGAGTGCTGAACCGCAACAAAAACCAATTGTTTGGTTTGGTTTTGCCTTAAAATTTTCATTCGGTTCTGCCGTCTGGATATCAGAAATATGCTTTTAACTACTCGAGTATCGTGCTTTTCGAGTTTCGTTTGTGTCAGAATTATTTCGCAAGTCTTCTAACTGTTGACGATTGTGCTTTGTTTACGCGAAATGCTTTTGCTGTCGTAAAAGACGAGTACCAGGTTCAGTTTAGACCTTCATTTACACCTTATTTACCGTAAACGTTTGATCGATTGAACAAGAACATTAACCTTTCATTTATATTTGAAATATGCATATGTCGCGAGTCTGTATTGTGCTTTCGTTTATATTCAAATCTACAACAAGACACATTCTACAATGTTCGTGTAACTAATCAGAACTGCAAAAAGCATAAGATTATAATTTTTCAAGACCATAAACATGGGGGCCAAATTTCCGAAGAGGGGGCCAAATTTCCTAGGAAATATGGCCCCCGGGGAGGCCAAATTTCCTAGGAAATATGGCCCGGGGGGGCCATTTTTTAGGGGGGCCAAATTTCCTGGGACACCGGCGTCATCAGGTGAGATTATTTCGCGGACTTCCACGCGATCTGGCCGCCACGGGTAGGTTTTTTATCAGTTGAGTTAAAGGTCAACTATACCTTTTGAGGTTCTATTTTCCACCGAAAGAGATATAATCTAACTTTGTAAAAGTGAAGAAAGAAATGAATTTCATGATATAGCGCAGGATTTATTGAGGAGTATTTCTTCGTCTCTTGTTGCACGACTGCGTTTTGAGAAGAATGGCACTATTACCAGTATGACGTCACACTGGTAATAGGTTTATTGAACAAAATAATATTCCAGACTTCCAGTGCTTGATATTTGGTTTGTCACTTATCACTCACCCAAGAGTAAACAGTATTCCAAACTTCACTACAATAAAACCAAAATATACAGTATTTTCCCGCCGTATGACATCATTATGACATCACATACCTGTAGTACCAGGCTTTCTTCCGACACGGTCGTTGTTCAACTAAGTTTAGCAAAAGGGCCGAAAACTCGATCTTTAACAGATCATAAAAGCAGAACCGAGTAACCAATTTCAAGTATTTCTTCGGTTTTGAATTGAACTTTTCGAATAGCAACGTAAAATAGAATAACATCAAAAGGTATAGTTGACCTTGAGTTAAAGGTGGGTTACAGTCCCTTCTGCGCATGTGCGGGGTTTGTTTACATTTTGCTTGTTTTGTTACGTTTATGCTGGAGACTCCACACCGGAAATGGCTGCTATATAAGTGCGTTGTTTTTATCGCAGGCGTGTAGAACAATATGGTGATTTAAATCCTTTGATTTCGAATTCCAATCTATTTTGCTACGCTGGTAGAGATAAACTGTATTTATTTCACACACACGACATGGAAGAAATTCAAAGAAGAAAATAATTGATTAAATATGAACAATGAAGTGGCGAGACACCAAGACTACGTAGATGCCGTGACAATATACGAGTGAAATTCTCGGGGGTACCAAAGAATCAATTTTAATATTCTGGTAATAAAATACAACAAATCTTTGACCCTTTAAAGGCCTTCCATGTTATTTAATACATGCTCTGATATCGATTTTTAGTCGCGAGGCAATGTCATGCATATTTTTATAAAATGCAAACAAGCGCTCTCTTTCAGTAGTAAAAGTCTCAAGCAAGAAAAAAGAACTTCAGTATATATATATATTACTTTATATATGTACCTTATTATAGTGTGGTGTATTTATAGTATGTTTAAAATCGAAGTCGGTCGTCGGATTATATGTATTGTCATGTCAGTAAAAAAAACTCGAAAGCCGTGCGAGTTTACTGTATCTTAAAGAACATGGAAGGCCTTTAAATGGTCAAAGGTTTGTTGTATTTTATGAAATGCTTATCAAAATGAACTGATTCTTCGATTCGGCGGCGATTCCCCAGAGGTTTTCGAAGCATAGTAGCCGTAGAAATTGATCAGGATTTTCGCCATGTCGGATCGTGCGTGTGAAATAAATACAGTTTAGTCCAGGGCTGGTTTAGTCTTTAAAGGCATCTCTACCAGTCTAGTATTGTATCTTAACTTAGCTGGATCCAATAGCAAAGTAGATCCAGGATTCGATATCAAAGGACTTGAATCCAGCTTGCGATAAAAACAACGTGCTTAATAATATAGCAGCCATTTCCGGTGTGGAGTCTCCCAACATAAACAAAACAAGCAAAACGTAAACAAACCCCGCACATGCGCAGAAGGGACTGTAACCCACCTTTAAGAAAAAATCATTGAGTATTTCCGTGAAAGCGACTTCGTGAGTCCCAGTAGTATTTTCCATAGATTGCCAGTTGACATTTGGAAGGTTGAAATCACCACAAATAACTACTTTCTCGTACTCATCCCGGGCTTTTTCTAAAAAATCGTTAAATGTGATACGCCATGTTTCGTCAGCATTAGGAGGTCTGTAACACGAGAAAAGGAGTATCTTACTGTTGGAAAATGTTATAATTTCACTCGATACAACTTCTAGCTTGGTAGACAAATATACGTTTCTTACTGATTTGAATATCGCTGTTCTTACCGCCAGTAGCACACCACCTCCACGAAGTAATTCTCTGTCCTTTCGAAATATAGCGTAGTCGGCAGTTGGTAGGATTTCCGTGTTGTTTATATCAGCTTTTAGCCAGGTTTCGGTAACACATGCCACTTCAATGTTCGCAATGAAAATGGCGACGTCCAGAACCAGAAGCATAAAATACGAGAATGAAAATGTTATTCCTGATACTGTAAAATTATTAACATTTTTAAATATTATACTGAAATGCCTTTTATTTTAAAGTAATTTATTTTGGGGTACAATATATTTATATTGCCTACAATATATTTGCTCGGAATTCATTCCTAAGGTAACTACAATGTATTTGCACATCAATGCCATAGTATGTACATATACCTAAAATTAACAGGTTTTGTGATTGGCTATATGGAACAAAAGTGGTTAGGGTTAGGACATAATGTTTCTTTGTGGTTGATTCTATTGTTTTATTCAACCAATCACAAAACTGTTCATATAGGCAGGACGGTATATTATATATATCATCCCTTGGAGTAATATTTCGTCGAATTCCCCACTCTGGTTCTATAAATGATAATGCATCTATTGTTTTGACGGCTGTGACGCCATCATTGAGGTTGCCGTTGTGTTTGCTAAAGTTCCCTAATATGTTGCAAGATACCCTTTACTCTCTCCTCGCTTAATCACATACATCAAGATGACATTCGTCAGGAAAAATCAAAGCATGTACGATACCTGGATTGATTGGATTTGATACCAGTACAGTAGCAGTTTTTATATTTTTGGTGCCGATAAGTTAAAGAGTGAGTGTCAACTGATCAGGGGTATCAACCGTGATGCATTGCATTCTCATTCAAATTCTCTTGGTGAACTGCATCCGTAAATATCTTGTCAATCCAATGATATAAATCATTCATTTTGTCTTTTAATTGAAAGAAGGCATACCGTATTTACTCGTTTATGCGCCGCGGCGCTCTTTAAATTGTTAGTGTTTCGGATGCGGCGCTTATTTGAGGGCGGCGCTCATTTGAGGGCGGCGTTCTTTAAAAATCATATTATTTTTTGGTAAAATGGTAGGTAACGGGTTAATATTTTGGTTGGTATATGAATGATTTAACGAGCGTTTGGACCATTTTGCCCACCACTAAAATTCCAAAATTGGTTAAACTTGACTAACATTTGTTCTGTCTGACGGTGCTTCAATTAAGCGCCGCATTGTCGTGAATAAGTGCGGCGCTTATTTGAGGGCGGCGCTCTTTGATATTTTACTCTCTTAAGCCTAGGTTTCCATATGATCGCTACGATCGCTACGATCGCTACGATCGCTCAATTTTAAAACCGGCGATCGTGGCGATTGAAGCGATCGTCATGGACGAAGTAAACAAAGACAACTTTCTTTTACTATCGCAAGCACAACTTTTTATTCTAGTTACTCTTATCAGTAAGGCCTATTTCAAACGTCGAATTTATCATGTGTCGAATCTAATACACATTAGGTTCGACAAAATTCGACGTCGGTTTCAAACATCGAATTTATCATGTGTCGAACGTATAATCGGCCTCCCGTAAAAAGAACTCGTTCGGATTGCATTTTAAAAGTACTGCCTTAAAGGGACACTCCAGCCCCAAAGAAAGTTTCATTCAAACGAAAGAACTATGTAAACTAACTTCAGAATGAGTATTAGTTTCCTTCAATTCTTTTTAGTTTTGGAGAAATTTGACTTTGTTTGTCGTAATTTTCGCACATTGCGGGCCGCCATTGTTGCTTTGCGTGCGGGCGAAAGCGGTCGTTCCCATTAGCGTTTTGACGTCATTGAGTGATAGAAACAAATGTTCTTCGACAGCGTGGTTTTCTGTCTAAACGTAAATATTCTTGGTTTATTGTTAAATACTTTCTACAATGCCTCATTGCGTGGTTCCCGACTGCACAAATAATTCACGCAAGACTGTGGGAATAAGTTACCATCGAATTCCTGCAGAAAGTAATCTGCGACAAGCGTGACTGGCCAGAATTCGCCGCAATATCCATGTGCACACAACAACTCGTTGGTTTGTTCGGAACATTTTACACCTGATTGATTCGAGGAAAGCATGCGTAAATTAGTGCCTGGCCACCAAAACAGGAGAAAACTTAAGGCTAGTTCAGTACCATCTATATTTCTACGAAGATATCCCGCCAGAAATTCAAGGTGCACTAGCGAACGAAGAAACCTTAGACGCTGTAGACAAGAGCCGAAGAGGTATTAGTAGCTAAATATTATTTTGCAGCTGAATAATATTTAGCTGCAAAACCTAGCTAATTTATTACTTGTTAAGTTAAGGCCCAGAATTATGTTGTACATATACTCAAACATATTTGAATAAATTCTTTAATAAATACAATGACAAACTTTTGTGTCTGAATGTAATGTCAGGATAATATGTCATTAAACTATATATAATAAATCACACTGACAGAAACAAACTTTTGTCATTGTGTTTATTCTGTCTTTAATTTACTCAAAATGTGTTTGAGTATATGTACAACGTAATTCTGGGCCTTAACTTAACAAGTAATAAATCAGCTTTTGCAGCTAAATATTTATTTACCTCAGCAAAACAATATTTAGCTACTAATACCTCTTGTCTACAGCGTCTAAAGTTTCTTCGTTCGCCAGTGCATTTCGATTTTTCGCCGGGATATCTTCGTGGAAATATAGATGGTACTGAATTAGCCTTAAGTTTTCTCCTTGCTTTCTCGAAGCAATCAGGCGTAAAATGTTCCGAACAAACAAACGAGTTGTTGCGTGTACATGCTTGTCCCAGTTTACTTTCTGCAGGAATTCGATGGTAACTTATTCCCGCAGTCTTGCGTGAATTATTTGTGCAGTCGGACACCATGAAATGAGGCATTGTAGAAAGTATTGAACATTTCTATCACTCAATGACGTCAAAACGCTAATGGGAACGACCGCTTTCGCCCGCAAGCAAAGCAACAATGGCGCGGCCCCCAATGTGCGAAAATTACGACAAACAAAGTCAAATTTCTCCAAAACTAAAAAGATTTGAAGGAAACTAATACTCATTCTGAAGTTAGTTTACCTAGTTCTTTCGTTTGAATGAAACTTTCTTTGGGGCTGGAGTGTCCCTTTAATCTCGTTCCAGTTTGTTTGGACGAACTTGCGCCAAGCGGGAAACATCGTTTTTGGGTTCGACAGATATTTCGAATGAGAGAAGAGCTTGGAGCTTTTCACACTCTCGTCCCACAGCTTCGGGCACAGCTACGTCTTCAAGACAGATAATTCTTTTACAGATATTTACATAAAATATTTACATAAAATGCTTTAGTTTCACTGATTCATATAAATTTGCGTGATATATACAATGAAGGAACCGTTTAATCTTACCACAGTAATGTGTTTTATAGATATATAGCCGAATGTCGCTGGGGCCGTACCGATCGCTGAGATCGCCAGGATCGCTGAGCGTGTGGTTTCCATATGATCGCTACGATCGCCGGTTTTAAAATTGAGCGATCGTAGCGATCATATGGAACCAGGCTTTATGCGGCGCTCAATCGAGGGCGGCGCTCTTTGATATTTTTACTCTCTTATGCGGCGCTTAATCGAGGGCGGCGCTTAAACGAGTAAATACGGTACATTAGAAAGTAATTATTTCTGCATTTTTCACAGAACTCGCCGTTTTCTTGACTTTCGTTTCGAATTATGTTAGCCTTGACTGACGCGAAGTGTGGAAGACCAAGTCAGCCGGTGGGGCAAGCGGGGCAATTGCCACCCACTTTTTTCCTAATATTAATTTTCTTAAATTGGGTATAGAGTGCTTCTTTATAATATTTTTCAGTTGATATTACTCAAAAAGAAAATGTAGATCTAAAAAGTTTGAAATGCGTACTAACTTTGCCACAAACAACTGATTTAGTAAATCAAATAGCACACAATGTCTTAGACTTTGTGCAACACACGTGGTGCAACGCACGTGCTCAATGTCAACCTTTTGGACCTATGTGACTTTTGACCTCTAACGCTGTCGCAATGCATGCAATGCATGCAGATCAAGCATGTAGATCAAGCTAAGCTAAGCCGTTTTAAATTGATACTTTACTTTCAAAACGGAGGAATTTCACGATGAAAGAATTGACGCTTTGTAAAATAAAATTGAAATAGTACGAAATTCAACATCTTTTTCTGCAGCCCCCCCCCCCCCCCCCCCCCCCCATCTTAGCCACTTGAAATTGCCTCCCCCACTCTAAAAAGTTCTGAAAAGTCCCTGACGAGGTTAAACAAAAAAAAAACAGGTTCCGAGTGGACGTATTTGGAATGTCGATAAATGAGAAAGCCTCTATAGGGTTTTGTGATAAGACTCGGCGAATTTCCGCAGTATTTACAGCACCACGTCAAGTTGGCAACGAAACACTTCAAAACACTTCGTTATCGTACGGAAAGATAAACACAAACGCGCAATGCACGACGGCTGACACTCACTCTTAATTACAACATGCGAATTAACCTCGTACCCAGGATCTTATCTCCGATCCCCGTCCACCCTATACGAATCGACCACGCATTGCAACTTTTCACCTCACTCTTTTTTCTTCGCTACGTTGCTCTAAGGGTGGCGCCTGCGTGGAAGTGTTCAGCGCCCAGGGACGAGATCCTATTTCCAAGAGATGTCGCGTCATCGGCGGTTCATCGAACATCCACAAACAATACGACAAGGACGTAAAGAGTTATGTATGTGTTCTAGAAGGCGAGCCAACGACTACTCAGATGCAACTTCCGAAAGACGAGAAACAGACTCTGTTCCTGCTCCAGCGCTTCCTTGTCTTACAGATATTCCTTCCTCTCGGCCGTTCCTTCTCCTTCGAGCTCGGTGTCACCGACATTGCCCAGAACAAACGCAGGATATTTTTCTCCTCAAGTCAGAAGGACGTTACGGTTACACCGCTACATGCCAAGTTTCCGCTGACCTTGTTGTGCCTGGGAACGTGGCTCAATCTCTGCGTGGATCTCGGTTCCGTCGTCGGAGAGACATTCAACGGTCAGACGTTTCGCGCCTTGGAGAGCATCACGGTAACGGCGAACTGTCGACTGAGGAAAATCTTCACGTTAAAGGTCCCGCCTGCGGATACCTCGGGCGTTGATGTAGGTATAGCCTCGTATACTAACTCGGAACCGCTTCCTAAAGGCCTGCAGATGATTACGTCACCTGATGTGCACCCGATCACGCAGGTATGACATGAAAAAGGTCTTTAAGTATAATGTTTAGAAATGTTAATATGGAGATTAAGTTTGACTTCCAATACGAATACCAGTACCGATATTCGATCTTCCCTTCTACTTCCAATTATTAATTGGCAATTAGTCATCAATAGAATAGCGTTGTGTATGGTTACTATTTATAGAACCAAAATTCCGACAAACAAATGGAAAATACTCTCAAAGGATTCCAATTACCATTTTGCCATTATTGGGAATGCAAAAATTAAGGCAATCGGACAAACGGGTACATCTAGTCAAACTGTCTTCCGAAATTCGGTCGACTTCAGAAGTGTTGCGTACCGATACCAACATCCAATTGCCAAAATTAACTACTGCGCATGACCAGGGCCGTATTGCATATCCATACCATATCTGGAAGTAGTACTTAACCTCCCTAATGAGCCAACTTATGAAATGTCGTGGAAATAATGATGATTGAAATCGACCACCATATTTCTTTAGTATTCGTACTCGCAAGCTGATCCAGTTTAAATGGAAGCGAAATGTAAGTGTAGAATATTAATATTGGAATCGAAGTCAAGCTTAACCTCCCTAATAGCTTTACGGTATATGCTCTTGTACTCGAGAAATAAAGTTTTCATTCCCGTATTTTATGGGTAAGTACTTATCTTATGGATATAGCGGATCCATAACGAACCTAACCGTAAAACTAACCCTAAAATATACCTAATCCTAAACTTGATCATAATCCTCAAATGTTCAACTTCAACTAGCCATATCTTCTTAACTAAATTGATAGGAATGTTGAAACTTTGGGAATAAGCTGAAGTCATTCAAAATCATAATTTAAAATTTTTGACTTTCAAACAGTCCTAAGATGGCGGATGACAGGCAACCTGTCATCCGCCATCTTGTTTTAATACTTTACCAAATTAACTGGGAAGTTGGTGACGTGTAGATATGGATGAAGAGGACATTTTCTGAGTGCCATTATTAAAGGATATTGGCAATCAAAATTAAGTTTGTCTAATATGAAAGAACTCGTAAAATGATAGAGTAACCCCTTTTACAAATTTTCCATAATTTACTTCGTTTTTGAAATATTTCAGTTTGTTTGATATGTAAATGAATGGTCTCTGACGTCAGGTGCTGGGTAGAGAATGTTCACACATTAGAATATTAGTTCCATCTTCAAGTTTGTTCCACAAATTTACTTGAAAATGTGCGTATAATAACTCCTCATGATAATAAACTTTGTAAACTTAGCAATCGCTGAGATATAAGACTTTTTTATTGAGTAAAAATTCTCTACCCCACACCTGACGTCAGAGACCATCTCAACAAACTGAAATATTTCAAAAACGAAGTAAAATATGGATTTTACGAGTTCTTTCATATTAGACAAACTTAATTTTTGTTGCCAATGTCCTTTAAGAGCTGCATGTGTGTGCCTGAATTCAACCGAGTTCGCGAAAAATACAATTGACCTCGGTAGATTTGAACCCACGTCCTCTGGATAACATATTCAACGGTCTACCAGCTTGTGAGTTAATTTATATATGGTGTGTGCGGGCAATGTTGCGTCATAGGGGTATGGGGCTAGTCTCCGCTCCCGCCGCTGACCACGTGATCGCTGGACTATTTAAGGAACTGGATAGCGCGAGGCCCAGCATTGTTCACAGGTAATTGTTCAGATATAGATAAAGAGGAAATTGCCATTTCTGGGAAGATTAAATATTAAAAATAGCACAAAATATCATCCATATATTAAATCACGGCCATCGTTCCCAGTGATGACCTTGTAGCTCGGGTTTGCTATAAGCCGAGCGATGATCGAGGATGAAATCTTGTTGGTCAACAGTCACATTAGGGGGGGGTTCGGGTTAGAAAACTCATTAGGTGGGGGATTTAGGGTTAGGATCTAACCTGTTTTGGGGTTAGCGGTTATTTGCATGGTTAAATCGTAGTTAATATAGAAGAGATGGTTTGGAAACTCGGGCTAAGTCTTTGTTCTAGGTTATTGTTCACGTTTATGCAAACTTGTGCACGGTTAGTACAAAAGCAATTTAGTATAATGAAGGAATCATCCAATAGCAGCATTTGGGTTGAATCGCTCAACCATGTTATTTAAATATTAATAAGCAAAAAACAAAAGGTTTGTGCACGATCAGGACCATTTTAACCTAAAATCACAGCTCATTATAGACGCTTTGAAGTTCTCCGGCTTTCCTAACCATTCCCCTCTTTTAACCATGGTTAAATGACAAACATAACAAAATTCTGACGATTATATACCTCAATTCCCTTGATGTTATCCAGTTAATGTGACTGCTGACCCACAAGATTTCATGCTCATCCTCGATCATCACCCGGGTTATAGCAAACCGCTTGTAGCTCAGCTGGAACATGTTTTTCCAACTGAACATGTTTTTCCTAATACAATTTTCGCAAACTGGGTTGGGTGAATTTGGCCACATATAGCTCTTAATAATCACTTCACAATTCGGTCGAGCTTCCCTCTCGCACCGACCTTTTTTTGTTTCTTTCTCGTTTTCTTTGTAATAATTAGAACTTTGTAATAATTGTATCTTTGTATTAATAATACTCTAGGTTGATCAGGCTACCGTGTTAAAATATGATTAAATATTATAATAATAATAATAAAATAATAATTGTCCATACTATTTAGTATTATATATCCAGATGCTACGTGAACAGTTACAGTAATCCAAAATGGTCTGGCTCTTTTTTCATTTTAGATTTTATCATACAGTAATCTTTCTCACAAATCTCAAGGTGAACCACCAGACAGCGCTCCGTCTACTGTAGCGGCCAATGATGCCTCAACTCTCCGGCAGCAGAACAGCCAACAAACCCACATCGCGTTTGGTTCGAAAGTCGTCATACCGCCTCATGTTCGAAGATCCTCATTTAAAGAAAATCACGAAAATACCGTTGGCAAGGTTGCTCGCACTGCACGCTCGTCGCATTCGCAAGGCAAGGTCGGCCATTCTGCACCAGACCTCCGCGATATCGGCGAAGCAACGGCGAAGGCAATGGATAAGTTGGCTTTGAAAGGGACGCAAGGATTGCCCACAAAAAGCGACACAAATGAGAATTTAAGTGAATCAGTGAATAGTAATCAGGCTCGAATGCAGCCCAGGCCTCCAAGGACGAGTTCTGCGGGTAAAGTCAGGCGACCTGTTCGGGTTAAATCAACTAGTGCGGCTAAAGTAGGCACTGCTCGGATAAAAACGGCTGGTTCCGATGAGAAACAACACGAAGATAGTGATATTAATAAGCCTGCTGGGAACTCTAATGTCGGAAATATTCGGAAATCGTCCGCGAAACATAATGGAGACACGCTTAAAAACGAGGGCATCAGTGACATGGCCATTTTGGATGCTGGACAACGTGATATTTCGAGCAGTAGCTCCGATAAAGAACGGATATTGAATTCATATAACGATCACATGCGACGAACATCCCACGAACATACGAATGGTAGCGACGATATTCCGACGACATCCGAGTCGTTCGGTGAAATGGCCATTTTGGATCCCGAGCAGCGTGCAACTTTGAGAAGTAGCTCTGGTAAAGAAAGAATATTGAATTCGTATAACGATCATATACAACGAACAACCGACGAACGTACGAATCGTAGCGACGTTCTTCCGACAACATCCGAGTCGTTCGGTATCGAGAATAGTGCGGCTGCTTTCGAACAACGAGAGAGAGATGAGGTTTCCAGAACTAGTATTACAAATAATCAAAGTGTCAGTGAACGACGGAGTTCAAGTGTAGCCAATGACGTCATACAGAAGTTGCCCATGTCTTCAGCAAACTCCGAGAGTGAGCATACAGTTCCATTAGTTGCAGTGCAAGTGTCCAGCGATGAACGGCTTGATAAAGAAATCTGGAAGAAACAGAACCAATACGTTGATATTAATAATAATGAAGAATCTAGTGACGATCACGTGAACTCGAATAGTGACGTCAGCAAACCTCGGCTACTGCCGCTGACCGGTGAGAACTCCGTGTTCACGTTCGCGTCCAGACCTCGCTCGCCGCGTTCAGGTAAAAAGAAGATTCTTGGTTCACCTGTGGCGGTCGAACGCTCTGTGTCACCTGTGGAACACGTGCCAGAGGTGAGAGTGAATTTGGAAGAGGATGATGGGATAGATTGTGGAAAGAATGCAGTCAGAAACAGAGGGGCGTCGTTGGAGGATGACTTTTGTAAACTGTCTGGTAAGTCACGTTGGTAGTTAACCCATAGATATACGGGGCGTATAGAGGGCCAATATAGGGGAATCCAGGATGGCCAAGTGACCAAAACAATGAAAGTCACTTTACGCGACTCTCACGAAAAAGGGGTCGTCTATATTGAGAATCTGCGAGTTGCGAGTCTGCGAGTCAGGGAGTTGCGAGTCTGCAAGTTACGACTTGCGAGTCAGGGAGTTGCTAGTCTGCAAGTTGCGAGTCAGCGACTTGCGAGTCGCAACTTGCAGACTAGCAACTCCCAGACTCACAAGTCGCTGACTCGCAACTTGCAGACTAGCAACTCCCTTACTCGCAAGTCGCTGACTCGCAACTTGCAGACTAGCAACTCCCTGACTCGCAAGTCGCTGACTCGCAACTTGCAGACTAGCAACTCCCTGACTTGCGACTTTACGTAATCAGGTATATATTTTAATTCTCTACCAAATTATTTAAAAGACATTGATAATATGACTATTTCTAACTTCAAAAAAGCTCTAAAAAACGTTTTTCTTGAACAAAACAAAAATGCAAACCATTTAGAAGAGTTTTCTTGTACAAAATGTAAATATCAACTAACCTGTAACTGTAGTCAATAATCCTATTTTATGTATTTTTAATTAATATTACTATTTTCTTTCAGTGAAGGCCATCAGGCAGAATACTATTGTAATAGATGTATTTACCTTCTTTAAATAAAGTTTATTAGATTAGATTAGTCTGGGAGTTGCGAGTCTGCAAGTTGCGACTCAGCGACTTGCGAGTCTGCAAGTTGCGAGTCTGCAAGTTGCGAGTCAGCGACTTGCGGTCAGGGAGTTGCGAGTCTGCGAGTTGGGAGTCTGCAAGTTACGAGTCTGCGAGTTGCGAGTCAGGGAGTTGCGAGTCAGCAAGTTGCGAGTTGCGAATTTTAAACAGTCAAAACAAGACAGGATACACGAGGCGAAAACGAGTGTTCATGATTTTTCTCACAGAGGTTTATAACACATACGAGAAAGTTGAGAAACAAGATAAAGCATATTAAACTTATCGTGAACTCGCTTCCAACTTGAAATTGTCAGCAATGACTAGAATCGACAGGATTCGAACCCGCGTAATCTTTATGCATATATTCCAACACTCGAAATTTTCCTTCACCATAAATCCTTAGAGTCTTTATGATCTCCGGTTAGACGCTCTTACCATGGAGCTACCAGAACTGGCAGAACGCAGGCTGCGTTGTGTACTAGTTCTAATTCTAGATGAAACAAAAATCACGATAAAAAATTTTAGCATTTAGGAATCCGTGGTCATACCTGTATATCGCAAAAAACCGGCCCGCTCACGATTAATAAAAAATAATAGGTGTTCTCCTATTTATGATATCTTCACATGTGAAGATAGAAATGATATCTTAACTGTGAACAGTGGAGATATCATTTTTATGTTCACATTTTAAAGTTATCATCAAGGCTATTTCATCGATTTCAATATAATAAACAGATATCACCAACACTCCAAGATAAATTTCGTATCTCTGCACGGTCATGTAATATTCTCTATATTTCAATTAAAAACCATGCAATGCTGCGAGTCGAGCAAGTATTATTTTGACTCTTTTTGCAGATGATGAACAACGTGCAGATGAAGATGACATCAAGAGATTACTTAACTCAAGTCTTAGTCCACGTCACACTCCCAGCATGCCTTTCCATCATCATCTCCGACAAAGTATTAGAAGTAGCATGCTAAAAGAGGTAAGATTCTGTGAGGTCATCATAACTATTATGTCACACTCCCAGCATGCTTTTCCATCATCATCGACACATTATTCCAAGCAGCATACTACAAGAGGTAAGATGTTGTGACGTCATCACAACTATTACGTCACTCCCAGCATGCCTTTCCATTATTATCTTCGACAGAGTACGAGGTAACATTTGTAATTGATAGATTTTGTGTACAGAACTATGTGAACTTTTTCGGAAACGGTTACACATTTTCTTCAATATTGGCCATTGAACATTGAACTTCCCTTGAAGCTGAACATAGACGTCAAATGTAAACCCTGTTTTCACAATCTCAGAGGCTATTTTTGTGATATCTTGAGACATATTTGACATTTAGTCATCAAATTACCAGTGTGAATTCATACAGGTATTATCTTTACATGTTTTTATTCTACGTCTTTCTAAGTTTGGAACAGTTCTTGTAAGAAATATCTAACATTACCATTCACCATGGTAAATGCGTTTTTCAAAGCAAGACCTATTATTTTATTTTTATTAGCTTCACCATTGTGCAAAAAAACACCAAAAAAGAAACCTAGATTACACAATACAGTAATAAAACAATGGCAGGGTCCCAGAAATTATTATTTGTATGTTTCCTTAAACACTATGACTAGAGCCTATTCAGGCGACGAAGTTGAAGATTGGTTTCTCTCATTTGTGGAAAGGCTAAATATATGAACGCAGTGGTTCAAAGTTGATGCAGAGCAGCGGTTTCTTTCCAATTTTGACGTCATTGAGTTCTTGTCTTTTGTTCTTTGCACTCTATGACGTCCAAATTGAAAAGACACCCCTGCTGTGTACTGTGGACATCGAGTTTGAGCCGTCGAGGAAACTCTAAAATGGCGGCGTCCAGGAGGATAAAATACGAGAAGGAAAACGTTATTCCTCGAGTGTCTTTAAGATCTACGACAGCAACCTACGACGGTGAGGTCGTTCAAACAAAAACTTTATGTGAAACAAAAAGAATGAATAATTTTTATTCCCAAGTGTAATCTCAACACCGTCCTCGTTCTGCTTACAACGCCACTGAGAACCTTTTCACGTCTTTAGGACGACGGTAACTCGCGGAGAGATGAGAGCTGTTCCTTACAACTGACTTAAACACGGACGCGTTTTAGAGATCATAAAAACAGGCTTTGAGTGTCAAATACGCTAGTCAATCGACCGTGGTTTCATTCAAATACTAAAATTTCTATTTCACTGCCGTCGCCGTCCTTAGGTTGCCGTCGTAGTACTTAATGTCCTTATTGAGCTATATAATCGTCAGAATTTTGTCATTTAAAGGGATATGGCAATATAAATTAACTTTGTCTCATTTGAAAGAACTCGTGAAATGGTATAACAAGACCTTTTACAATTTTTCTGTATCTTTCTTGGTTTTCGATATAATTTGACGAAAGACAGCGTGCTGTCCGCCATCTTGGAATTATTTTCGATATGCATGTGACGTCATAAGTAGGGTAAAGTGAAATTTTTATCTTGCCAACCTTACGACATTATGAGCCAGAAACTCGATTATGTTGCACTATTTCCATTTTCAATTGGCCCACAACATTTTAAAAAGCCTAACGCGGAAATTCGGTCACCTATGGAGTAGTTTATCAGGTTTACCCTGCTTGTGACGTCACCAAATTCCTAGTTAATTAGGTCAAATATTACAACAAGATGGCGGATTGTAGACTGTTTTTTGTCATAATTATCTGAAATATTTCAAAAACCAAGAAAGATACAGAAAAATTGTAAAAGGTCTTCTTATACCATTTTACGAGTTCTTTCAAATGAGACAAAGTTCATTTATATTGCCGTATCCCTTTAACCATATAAATAACCACTAACCCAAAACAACAAAGATCCTAACCCTGTGTTTTCCCCGACAGTAACCCCTACCCATGGACTCCCCTTACTTGAAGTGCTAAATTAGTAGACTCTTGAGAGAGACTAAGCATGTGGGACTAGTAATTGACTGTTACACGCATGCGCTATCCATGGTTATTTGCATGTTTAAGTGACAAAATTCTGACAATTACTCCCCTATTAGCATTTCTAAACATAATACTTTTTTTTTATTTGAATAATATTTGTTTTACTACAGTTTCCCTTTATAGCTTTTAGTGTTAACATTTCATTTTCGCGTAGTCCCATACTCTGCATCTACCGTTCTCTTTCCCTCGTACCTGTAGATACCATCACCAGTCAACGAAAACGGTTACGATGCTCAGAACTACCAATCAGAGCCTCAACCGGCAACCCTTAGCCAATCAGCTGCAAGCTCTTGGAGATTTGACCTGTCGAACAGCAGCAACAGTTTCAACCAAACCCACGAAGATCTCGAGGACTCCCTTGACGCTAACCATGACAAACTGGCGAGAAGTGCAGACTCGAGTGGTATGCTGGGTAATGACATGGATGATGATGTACTTTCTGATGGTAGTGATGATACAACGTACAGTACATGGAGAGCACCACCACAGGACTTACGAGGAAATAAATATCAAAATGAAATGAAGGTAATATCATAAATATTGTTTTCCAAATCCAACAGGAAAGCTTAAACTCCCTATTAAACGGATTACTCTATTTAACGGATAAATTCTCTGTCAATATTATATAGCGTAGAGCGTATATAGATTATATAGCATTTAGAACATATTGATTAGAAAAAATTCTTAAAACCGTCCACTCCCCAACCCAGTTGTCTAAAATTATAGACTATTGTAGGACATAACCTTGTGGGATGCGCAGAACATGAAAGGTTATAGGGTATAATGTATTTGCTCTTCAGGGCAATGTATTTGCTCGTTACGGTAACTTATTTGCTCTTCAGGGCATAGTTATTAGAGGGGGGTGGTTTGGAAGCTCCATTGTCTTTCAAGATCATGCAATGTTCATGTTATTGTATTGGAGAAAGTGTTTGTTATTGGTTGGAGAAAGGAAATTATATGGCCACGTGACGGCGAAGGACTCACAACACGTGACGATGAAGGACTACACTAATGAAATCCGAACGGTGTTATTGGATGACTGCTTCATTATACAGAAAATATAATACGTTCAGTGACCGTGAAAGTGAACAAAAACATAGAACAATAACTTTTGCGAACCTTCCAAACCATCCCTTCTATACTAACTATGGTTAGGGCAATGTATTTGCTCGTAAGAGCAATGTATTCGTCAAGGCAATGTTTTTGCTCGTTAGGGCAATGTATTTGTTCGTTATAAGGCAATGTATTTGCTCGTGATAGCAATATATTTTCTCGTTAGGGCAATGTATTTGCTCTTCATTATATGAGCTTATATGGAATACGTACTGTAAGTACAGATGCGAAATTATCGAATTTTCGTTCGGGTTTTCAGGTATAATAATGAACAAAATGTGAATCGAACATTGTTCCAATGATATAACAGTTCAACGCTAGATTTTCTTGCTGTCAGATGAGGTAGTTTATTATTATTATAACAATACGCTTTTATTTCCCATCAGCCACCTGGAAATGAACCTGATCTAAGTGCAACGATTTCAATGGATGCCCGTGACTACTGTGATGTTTTCAGTCCACCAATAATTTTAACAAGCTCAAAGCAAGACATGAGAAGTGTCGGTGAGTACTTTGCTAACTTCACTATAGGATATTTAATATGCAATGAATATATATATATATATATATATATATATATATATATATATATATATATATATATATATATATATATATATATATATATATATATATATATATATATATATATATATATATATATATATATATATATATATATATATATATATATATATATATATATATATATATATAATTAACAAATAGATTCCATTTTTGCCGTTGTCTGTTCAGTTATAGATGCACAGATGACGTCAGAACGTGGTAAGAACAAAAAAGTGGCTCACGAGACGGAGTTGAGTGGGTCACTGATGTTCTTACCACGTTCTGACGTCCTCTGTGCATCTATACTATGCATCTATATAACTGAACAGACAACGGTAAAATGGAATCTATTTGTTTTATACAATAAAATTGAAAACAAACCATTCAAAAGGCTTATTAGCTCTTTGGCGATTTCTGGGGCATGAAAAAAGATAAAAACAGTCAGCTGACGTGATCTGGCGTTATCTGACGTGATCTGACGTGATCTGGCGTGAGCTGACGTGATTCGTGCATCTGTCCTCTTAGTCTAACAGATCATGGCCAACAACCAATGAGAATGCGCGTAGCAAACAAGTTATTGTATAAATAATAAGATCGCCTTGCGTGAGTTGCGGCTTTTATCATTTTGAGGTAAGACCACTTTCACTATATATTCGCTCTACCTTTATGGTGTTGAGCACTTTCAACGTTCCGTGAACAACATCACATTCGTTTTAGTATATATATATATATATATATATATATATATATATATATATATATATATATATATATATCACATTATATCATTGGTTAGAGTGTCTCATCGGGAATCATAATTGTTCTCAATAATACTGTTCTTTTTATGTACTTTTCAGGTGTTTCACCAGTGTCCCCTACGCGTCCCTCCAAGTCACCGCATATCCTATCCCCTGGTACAGGTCGTGGCACAAAGCAGCTGAATGAAGAAGTCGAGGAAGAATTAGATCTGCTGTATGATCCTTTCCTTAACTGTTACTTTGATCCCAAAACGCACAAGTACTATGAACTAGCGTAGCATAACTGAAAACTCCTCAAAACATGTTGCTGTGCAAGTTCCTTTTCCCTGACATAGCAAATAATAAAGAGTAGTAAAAAAGTAGTAAAAAAGTAGAGTGCTGCGTAGGCAGTGTTTTCAGGATATATAGCAAAGTGAAAAGGTGGTGAACTGCCGAGATTTTTAGTAATGAAATACTGACGTTAATATCGTTTGTTTGGTCTTCAAAGTATTTGCATGAAGTTTTCGTACAGACGGAACGATGAAGATGCGAGGTGGAAGGTGTGTGATGAAACCGAAGACAAATACTTTCCCGTATACAGACCGAGCAAACGAGGTTAATACGGTATTTATTATATGGCTTTTGGTTAATTTTCTTCTCTGTTTTTAATGCTCTTTTCGTCTTCAGACATTGCCGTCCAGGGGGTGTGTGTCATCAAGTTTAAAAATGAGACGCTTCTCTTTCCGTTTGCGGTTATCGTTGCCACAGGATTGAAATGGCGGGCTACCGGTTTGTCAACATCATTGTTCCTCACGGAACGAAGATGTTCAGCAAACCTGTCGGAAAGTGGTGGTCCAGTTTCACCAATGTAGATTTTAGGGCATTTATCGCAAGAAATGCAATAAATGATGTAGGTGGACGTGTATGAAAAAGTATGACTGATAGTGTGGTCGAATTTGTTGACAGTAATAGGACATTGGTTTCTTTGTGGTTGATTCTATTGTTTTATTGTTTTAATCAACCAATCACAAAACTTGATAGTATATATATACTACGCAGAAGCGAGCTCTTCTGTTTTATCAAGCTTGTCCACAAGTGGAGGAAATATTTGAAACTCAGATATTGGAGATGACGACGATTTTAAAACAGCTGTTGAAAAATTGACAGGTTAGGTGGCGACCCGTAAAAATAATGCATCTCATTAATTGTCAGTTTGACGTCATATTATCAACAAATTTCATGACCGAACCAAAAAATAATTGCTGCCGTAGGCAGCACAGACTTCTTCGCGGAACTATGTATAGTCAACGAACGAAATCTCGATTTGTGTAAATTATCCCGAGATATTTGTTTAGTTTTATGACGTTTTGTAACGTAGAAGTTTTACACGTATGTCCAGCTAATGTTTTGCGCGCTAACAAGCTTGCTCGTGGCCATTTTTGGGGCCACGAATTGCACAAGTAAACCAATCCCTTTTATTGTCATATTTTTGATAGTATTTGATTACACTCGGTGGGCCGTGGAATTGTGTTTTGAGACAGGTATCTGTCGCTCATTGTTTGCCGTTTGATGCAGATGTGTGGATTTCGGACTGTGCTAAACAGCGAAACAGCTATTTTTTGTTTATCCTTTTAACAAATCTCACGGGAAGTGATACATGGGGTCGTTGAAGGTCAGGACGTCTTCGTGGAGGGGAGGGTCAACTTCGGAAGTGCTCGGCCCATCTTCGGAAGCCGTCGGAACATCATCGGAAGTTGTCGGGAATGGTCGGATCAAGGCTCTCGATCGGGAGTCGTCGGGAGGTGGTCTTCGTCAGGCCATCGCCATTGACTCAGTTGGAGACAAAATAGCCCACCCGGAGGAGAATTTTAATGTTTTTAACATTACGTCTGACGTCTAACTGAACAGACAACGGCAAAATGGAATCAATTTGTTTTATAGAATAAAAATTGGAAATAAACCATTCAAAAGGCTTATTAGCTCTTTGGCGATTTCTGGGGCATGAAAAAAGATAAAAGCAGTCGGCTGACGTGATCTGGCGTGAGCCGTGCATCTGTCCTCTATTCTCCTGTCTACCTGTTTGAGCAGTCTACAAACGAGCATGAATTTACCATGGCTGGTTTCCGGAAAAAAAGGTGTATTAGCACATGTGCAGTTTCAACACGGTTTTTGTTTTCTACACTGTCAAAAGACATGAAAAACAACGAGCGACCTTTGACCTCACGATCGCAAGGTATTTTTTACATCCGGGTGTGCTATTTTGCCGCCAATTTATCCAAGATGGCGGCGTTCAATTGGTTACCCGGGATTTACTGAAATGAAGATTGGATGCCCCCTCTAGTTTTATTTATGATCTCTATGATCTCGAAGCGGTAGGGATCTGTCGGAGGGTCGTCGGTATCCATCGACGATCGGTCGGAGGTACGTGGTTTCGCTGCTGGGGTGGGATATCAATGGTTGTCCACCATATTGATATCCCACCCCCAGCAGCGAATCACGTACCCGCAAATCCCTACCGCTTCGAGATGTCCTTACGACCCCATCCGACCACCTTCCGACGACCCACGAGAGCTTTCCGACCATTTACGACCACTTCCGAAATTTCTCCGACACTTCCGAAGTCGCTCCGACAACTTCCGAATCTGTTACGGCGGCTTCCGAAGATGGGCCGAGCACTTCTGAAGTTGGCCCTCCACGAAGACGTCCTGACCCAGTGAGCTCTATATATATATATATATCTGGAGGGCTATCTGCCAGTCATTGGCCAGGCAAAAAGTGAAGCCAAAGATGGCCGACTTTGCACGTCAGTTTCAGTCCCCTACGCGGTTTATATATAAGTACAAACCGCGCAGGGGACTGAAACTGACGTGCAACTTCGGCCATCTTGGGCTTCACTTTTTGCTCGGGCAGATAGCCCTCCAGATATATATATATATATAGAGCTCACTGTCCTGACCTTCCACGACCTCCATGTATCACTTCCCGTGAGATTTGTTAAAAGGATAAACAAAAAATAGCTGTTTCGCTGTTTCGTGGTTTAGCACAGTCCGTGAATTTCAAAGTTTCCTTCAAGATGCGCAGTTTCCTGGCAAAGCCAATTGTATAAGATCCTTATACGGATATTCTATGAGTAGAGGAACAGATATTACGCTAGAAACGAAAGCTCACTGACACTGCTGTAAATTATTGCTATTGTATTCGACGGGGCCCAAGGTAGAAGGCCATATAGAACACGCTGATAGACGACGGCACGAAGAGTGCTGTTCACAATATTCGATAAACTCTGAGTTAGACATCACTACAAACTGATTTAAACGACTTTTAACATATTATTTCGTCAGAAGATAACCTAACAACAAGAAAACGTAATAAAAGCCAGAATCAAAACAACACAAGCGCGCAAAGCATTAGCTGGACGTTCCTTAACTTCCTTGACTTCATATAATTGAACTTCATTTTATGCAAGAAACAAATTCTGATTAACTTAGTTTATCAACTGTTATAAATGTCAACTTTTTGTGTTCATATTGAACTGCATTTTTATGCAAGCCTTGTACAGGGAACTATGTTATACAACTATTTTATCTTTATGTTCAACTGCATTTTTGATGCAACTATTCAACTTTAATACATCTGTTTAATTACACATGTTCATGAACTACATATTGTGAATAGATATTGAGAACGGTCACAACACTAAGGGGCGTCAACAAGGTTGGGGAAGACGAAAGACAAGCTCATTGTGAGCTCCATATATTATGTGTAGAACTCACTTCTCTGGTATTACCTTATAAACCTTAACCGCATGGTCCACTGCGACTCCCATGCCACTTATTTTTTGCAATTTTGCACAATATCACGACTGCCTTGGATTTCGAGGCAGCACTTCCCTTGCGATAGTAACTTCTAGTCCTAAACCTAATCTAACCCAATCCTAACCCTAAAATAAAGGAAATTAATGACAAAATGCACATCAATTTCATAGATGGAACTAAGACTATTTGCACACGGTGTCGTTTTCAAGCGTTTTTATCTGAAACGCGTTTCAAAAAGTATCGTTTTCACGGGGTGTTCACACGAAAACGGATGAAAACGACGTCAACTGACGAAAACGATATCTGATAACCGTTTTCGCTATTGAAAACGTTTTCAACCAGGGCGCTTATATATAGGGCGGTGCAACGCGCTCATATCCGCTGATCGATGTGTGATGCGGAAGTGGACTGGCACGAGCGTCTGTTTGAGGAAAACGCGTGCAAAAGTCATATTTCGAGTACTGTTAAATTATGGCTGGTGTTTCCCTCACTATGTAATTTTGGACGGATATTTTATCATGTACATGTTAAGTACTGATTCTTTTAACGTATGGGGGCTTATGTTGCTTAACAAGTTGTACCATAGAGATCTGATTATGGATAACGACTGCTTCTTTCGATGACTTCTATGGAGGGAAATTTCACCATGAAATCAAAGCATGTTTCCTGTTTGACCGCGGCAAGATATTCAGGTATGTCGAAGATAACATTAGTACGGTTATATTCTTAAATTTTCATAAAAATCGGAGTTGATGGTTTGCAGATAAAACGATCGGGATTGGTGCATTATTATGGCTTAACACTTTCGTATTTATGCCCTTAGTTGTTGGAAGATGAGTAAACACAAGTGTTAATTTCGTTATGTCATTATTCTTGGTAATAATATCAATGACTTTATGGTGTTTATTTAAGCATTGCATATTAATAATCGTAAAATCTAAACAAATTTCACTCCTTGATCATTTTATCATAATACAACTTGTTGGATGTATACCCAGCGCATGCAGTTATAAAATTTTGTCCGCGCCTTATAAATTTGTTATCAGATAGATTACATGACTCATTGTTAAGTTTTGTTCAAAAAAGGAAAATTTGAGTTGATAGTTTCATTATATTCAATATCACAATTGACAAACCACAAATTCAATGCAAGATATGTATTCTATCGAACGACATGGCCGAGTGATAACGTGTGCATACAAAGATAAAATGGCGTAAGCAAGTTGTTTTTCTTTTCATTTTTTAATTTGAGAGTGATTAAACTTTACTTTTAAAAAGAAAAATATGTGATACTAATACGACAAAAGGCTAGCCTGGTCCCAGAGGTTATACGCCGCCCAAATTATTTTCCTTGTAAGCGAAATAAAATGGTTCAAGACCCTTATCAACCAAAATGGAAACGA
>JAYKKM010000504.1:627500-667500 GCA_035772405.1 Chrysogorgia sp. JL179-B06 | reverse complement strand
CATGTTATGCCAACCTTAAAACAGCCATAATATTATAAGACAGTATTTGGAATCCTTCCAGCCAAAATGTCAGGCTAAAAGGAATTTATTAATCCACAATGTGTGACAGCATCCCTTTTCTTTGTAAGATTACTTCCCTCATCCTCCTGCTGCACCATCAATGCCTGAGCAAGAGAGACCAGATGAACAATTTGCTGGGTAAGTAATGCCATCACATTTCAAGGAAAATTAAATAGCATCATCAAATTATAATTCTATATAACAATTAGATTATGATCTTGAAATTTCTATGAAGTGATACCTGTGATGAAGTGATTTCTATGAAGTGATACCATTTCTATGAAGTGATACCTGTGATGAAGTGATTTCTATGAAGTGATACCTGTGGTGAAGTGATTTCTATGAAGTGATACCTGTGATGAAGTGATTTCTATGAAGTGATACCTGTGATGAAGTGATTTCTATGAAGTGATACCTGTGATGAAGTGATTTCTATGAAGTGATACCATTTCTATGAAGTGATACCTGTGATGAAGTGATTTCTATGAAGTGATACCATTTCTATGAAGTGATACCATTTCTATGAAGTGATACCTGTGATTTCTATGAAGTGCTACCATTTCTATGAAGTGATACCTGTGATGAAGTGATTTCTATGAAGTGATACCTGTGATGAAGTGATTTCTATGAAGTGATACCATTTCTATGAAGCGATACCTGTGATGAAGTGATTTCTATGAAGTGATACCATTTCTATGAAGTGATACCTGTTAACAAGGACAAAGCCCAAGTTAAATATCCCCTCATAGAGTCTGAATAATCTAATTGTTTTAGTAAAAATTAACTTAATACAGTGTTCGAATTAGCAGGTCGCAATTTGCGAGCCGATTTTTGGCACTTGCGAATCGAAAATTTTATTATTTGCAAATCGAAATTTTTTAATAACATGTATTCGTTTTCAATTTTTGCGTTCAATGTTTTGTTATTCTAAAAAAAGATACGTGAAACGAAGAAATATAGCAGAAATATTTACGAAAAATTCGGGACGAAATTCAATGGCCGCCATTTTGTCGTCTCATGCCCCGTCAATCTTATTTACATCGCGGTTTTCACGCATGTTCTCACAAATTTCCCTGCTGTTCACGCCACTTGAAACTTGATATCGCCACAATGGCACAGTATTCTGCCGCTCTGAACATGGTAATTAAATGGGAAAAGGACTTAAACTGTAAATTAGAAAAGGTCATCACAAATGGTAAAAGTCAGAAATTCGAAGACGGCGCGATTCGACTTTTTTTGCGAGTCGACTTTTTCTCTCTAATTCGAACCATGTAATATGTTGTTATTTCTTCAAAATTATTTTGATAAATAAGACATAAACAAAACACATTCACTGTTCCTTGACAATATCTTTTGACAATAAGGGTGAGTTTTTCACCATTTGAATTATTTTAATAGCACTCCGTCGAGATGACGTCAGTAGTCATGTTTGTCCGCATTTACCCATAATTATTGTGGCCATAATTTAATTGTTCGGGGCATGGATCCGACCGACCTGTTTTTTGTGAAACCAAAATAAAATAAAATTTGTAGCTATTATTGTCATTATTTACTTTGATCAAAAATTGTTTATTTTTGTGCTTTTTCAACCTCGTGCCCAGGTACGCGAGCTTGTACTTTTTTTATTTCCATTTTTTCGCGACCGACCAAATCTGGAAAAAATCTGTGCCCTGAAGTATCAAATTGGTGTGGCCAGTAACAAAAGAAAATAGCTCATTTGCGATCATTTGTGAGTCAAATTTGGTTTGTTTGGTTTGTTTGTCCGCATTTATCTATTAATAGCAGCCAGACGCTACGCTATTTTGCCGCTAAGGAATTATGCTGCAAAGGCAATGTACTTGTATTACATAATCAAGTCATGTATATAACTGTAACCTGAGTCTTGAAATATTTGAAATTTAATGTCTCTGAAATTGATGACATTTCCTGCAGTTTGAGAACACTTAGAAGATTCATGTGGGTTGTGGCATTCTGGGATGTAGCCACGCCGGGCGGTGCCGGGCGGGTCACCCGGCACAAACTTTAAGCGCGGCGGCACTCGCCGTAATTTTTTCAATACCGCCCGGCACCTTTTTTAGGCTAAACATCGTGAATATACAGTTTTCATGCAACAGATATCTTTGTAATTCAATCCAAATCATTCAACGAGCTACGAGATAAAGTACCGAAATTAGCGTAAACAAGCAAAAATGCACACGATTCTTAACCGCTGTAATGTTTATAAATTTGACTGTGGGTTCAGAAATAGTCTGAAAGTCCAAAGTCTAGGCCAAATCGTTCGATTTTGAGAGGGGAAATGATGGAAATTATCGCAATTCGAACTCGCTATGGAAAGAAGCATCGATCTTGCTATGTTATAAAAAACTAGGCTCTGAGTCTCGATTGGCTTGGGCGAGAACGGCGTTGGAGTAAAACTTGGTAGAGCGTAAACTGGAATTTCCAAAACTCGTTTGACATGTTTATACCAAATCAACCATGGAAGTGAGATATGCAAATTCAGAATAGTTTATTGTTCAATAGGTCATAGTTTATACAACTATTCAACATGTCTTTACTGAAATACTTTTCTGTTAAAATGAAAGAATGTAATCAAACGACAAGTGAATCTCAACCACAGTCTGTAGTTGAAGCCGAAGCTGAGCCTGAAGAGATACATGTAGTTGAAGCCGTTGCTGACGTCGAGCCTGAGGAGACAAGTACTGCAACAGGGAAACGAAAGCTTCCAAATGATTGTAGGAAAAAACCAAAAAAATCAAAGCATGCAGTTTCATTTAAAGAATCGTGGGAAAAAGGCAAACTGTGTCTAGTTTATGGTTAGGATCTAAGTTGATTTGCGGTTAGCAGTTCCATGATGTATTTCATCATACAGGCATGTGCGATCGTAACAATCTCTCATTTCGGTCCAACCTCTCGCGGATACTAAAAAAGATCGTCCAAAAGACGACTCAGACCTAGTACCTCACGGTCACCTCAACTGCGAGTGTACCATCTAGCCACTACCATTTCATGTTTAATTACATCTTTGAAAAGGGGCGTTGTAATCGCACCTGATCACTGAAAACATTTTAGAATTAGAAAAAATTTTCCGTGTTTCCATCGAGTTATAGAAACACGAGTGGAAGTTTGGGAGAACGAGAAATTGCATTTATGGGAACATGAGCCCGAGTGTTTCTATAATGTATGGGAACACGGAAAGATGTTTTCTATTTCTTTTATAAAATAACACTGAGGAAATAAGTAATAAGACTCTTTTATTAAAATGATGAAAATATACATTCTCCTTACTCATGCTAGACAGCGTCGTCGGCTGCTCAAATGAACATAAACACTCTTAACTATGAAGAAAAGCATCCAATTTTCTCGTTTTTCTTCTTGCTGGCTGTCACAGAACATAGTACGTTATCGACATTTTAGCCGTTTGTGAGCAAAGGTTCGTCTTATAGTCCATTTTATAAAAATGGCGGGAAAAATCCATGTTTGCCATCGAGTTATAGAAACACGGCTTTCAGCCAATCAGCGCGTGCGTTTTTAATTTATTATTTTATAAATCCATCTAGCATATTATATTATACTACATTGGAAAGTATACTCGTGTATGATGTTGCAGTTTCATTTTGGATTTGTATTATATATCCCTAGTGCTGCTGTAATTATTGCAAAAGAAGCAAGAAATACCATGTTGGACATTATGTCCTCTCAGTGTTCCTATGTGCCCAGCAAGGCCGCCAAGCAAATGGTCATCCATAACATCAAACCATCAAGTGCTTATCATGTAAGAGTTAGACAATACATTAGCCTGCAGGGCAGTTTCTAGCGTCATTTCGGTTCCGGAAAACGTATGGGCGCCCAAATTCCAGGTGCCCAAATTCATAGGAAGAAAATGCCAATGACCAAAAAAATTGACATAAAGATTGACTTTATAAACCGAGTTTACTAGACATTCTGAGGTCATAACACCACTTTTACGGTCATTTTTGCATAACGCGATCGTAATGAATATGACGATATACAAAAGTTCCTATAATAGATCTTACATTTAATCATTATGGTGTAAGATTGGTCGAGATAATAACGTTTTCTAGTCACAAGAATGTTTTGCAGTTTTGGATTATCCAAAAATTAAAAAACCTCATCCTTAAGTTTTTATGATTTAATTAACGGCCTCTGCTAAAATTCACGAGGGGCGAGTGCAAGTCGAGGCGGTGACATTTTGGAATCAGAACCTCGACATTTCTTCTAGATACTGCCCTGGCCTGCGTATACAGACGCTCGCTGGCGCAAAAAGGCGCCGCTAAGTAGCGTCTGTGCATCAGAGCCAAATTGTGTGTTCTGTAATTTATGCCGATTATTCGCAATGCTTATAGATTGTGTTTATGCCTTATAGTAGACTAATGCTCCAAGTCTGCATCTTGATTGTTTCGGGTTTATTTAAAGACGGGTTTATTTCGAGAAGACGGGTTTATTTCGAGAGTGGGTTGGTTTCAAAGACGGGTTTGTTTCAAGGTTTTGAAAAGAACCTGTCTCGAAACAAACCTGTATTCTCGAGACAAATTAAAACCCGTCTAAAAAAGTCTATGCTTATAGCAACTAACGAGTATTCACTAAAAGTTTAAGAAATCATATGAAGAGCAAACTTAGTTCTAATAGACAAATAGGACAAGCTGAAAAGCTAAACGAGAATCAGCATAACGAGAATCGGCACTCGACGGCTACCTGGAAATATCGTATGATTAACAATTCGATTCCCGCATCTCTTCGACTGTTTGATCTCGTTTACAAAGAATACGTTAAGGCGGCTGACAAACTGTCTTCGTGGTTAAAAAAACGGAAGTAGTTCTTAACCAATTGAATATCACGTACAGGTATATTAACTAAATTTTCTAAGCGACCAATCATGGTCTACTAGTATATAAATTCCGTATAGTAGCTACGTCACAGAACACGATTAACGACGCTGGTTCATAGTCTGTGTTATTCAAATTTCACAGACTATGACATAAGCTAACAATACATGGGCAATCAACAAGTTTAACCTTCTTATTGCCGGTGAGATTCTCTAATGCAATCAGAAGGTTACAAGTTTGAACCCAATAGAACCAGTACATCATTCTAACCATCGCTCTCCATCTGAGTCATGGGAGCTGAATGGTTAGAGCATCTCACTGGCAATCAGAAGGTTATAGATTCGATTCCTGTCCAGAAATCAGGAACATTTTCTGGGAATTTGAGCTTGACGATCGTCCAGCTCTCACATTCACTACAGCAATGTATACACAACACATGTAAGAGTTATATCATCTACTATACTGCTCAGAAATAACCTAACAAAAAACGCGTTCTGAAGGCGTCTGAGAACGCTTTCCAAACGCGTTCCAAATTGTGTACGGAACGCGTTCCGGTTTTCAGGCTATCGATGTCGTGATCGGTTCGGCCTTATCCGGAAATTCTCGCCATTTTCCGATTTGTAGCGTCATCTTGTTTCATATCGTCGAGATATTTTACGATGGTAAAGCTTTCGTTATATATACACCTCTTTCATAATGGCGCCCAAATTAAATATTATTTTATATTCATTTAAATTAGCCTTTCTGACCTCGTTCGTGTGTCTGTAATTCCAAAGAATCTTTGCTTTGTAACGAGGCCAGAAAGGCTAATTTGCATGCATATTTAGACTGGCCGCCATTATGAAAGAGGTCTATGCAAGAAATAGAGTGATTTCTTTGAATCTGCTGGAGTAAAGATTCAAAAAATAAAAGATATTCCAGCCGAGGAAGGAATTAAAAACTCAAAATTAAAACCACTAAAAATCTTTTTAACTTTGTTTGTTTCGATAATCGCTGTTTCGTCAATGTTAAAAAACAACAACATTCTCTTTGCTGCTTGACGTAGAAGGTCACGGAAAACCATCGTAGAATAATCGAGAACAAATCGTAGTCTATGCTATAATTGATGTGTTGAGTTCAACTTCCGATCACGCGGAATAGGATCGCTGATTGTTCTTGGGTGCTTTTCAACTATGGTTGTGCGATTTTCGACGATGACTTTCAGTACTTATGCGCTAGCCCCGTGTTTAAAGCAGTTTTAATTAGACTAAGTGCAGTACTGCTCAGAATTAACCTAACGAAAAACGCGTTCCTAACGCGACCGGAAATCGTTCCATTCTCGTTCGGAACGAGGTTGGAGCGCGTCTGTTTTAATCTCGTCTAATGAACATATACCATAACCAGTCCAGCAATCAAATGATCAAGTTAAATCCGTTTAACAGTTTACTAAAGTCGGAAATTAACGTTTTCCGATTAACTTTTCAACCGAAGTCACAATGTATTCCGAACGCGTCTGGAACGCGTTCCGAACTCGCAATTGAACGCGTCCGGATTGTTCTGGAACGTGTCCGGAACGCATTCTAGACGAGAACGCAGCGTTAGGTTATTTCTGATAAGAAATATCCATTCTTGGAAGTTTTAATTCAAGATTTACATCCTCAATTTCAGAGAATCTGTAATTTTTTCCAATAAGCACTATTTACTGTGATTACCGGTAAATCGTAATATATTGAAATATCTGTATTTTTGACAGTACAAGTTATCAACATTCACTGAGTCCCGCTCAACATCCTGGAAAGTCGAACCATACACTGGTTAGTACGTGTATGTCTTAAATACTGCGAAGCACATAATTATATGGCTGGCTTCATTTTTTTGTCTATACAATATTTTCATGCTAATTGGCTGATCAAGCTGTGGGAAGGTTGCAGTTTTTATTAAAAGCTTGTATAGCAACAACTTAACGAGTTAGCAGCAAATTGCTTTAGAGAGTAGTTCAGTTCCTGTCTTGATGCATGATTTTGAGCAAAAAATTTGGGGTAACTGGAATGATTATGAATATATGTTAATGTCATGGTTAAAAACAATTACCGCTAAATGGGAACTGCACCCAAAAAATAAATTATTTTTAAATAAAAGGCCTGTAAGCATAATGTTTAGAAATGTTAATAGTTTTACGGTATCTGCTCTTGTACTCGAGAAATAACGTTTTCATTCTCGTATTTTATGCTTCTGGACGCCGCTATTTTAGAATTTGTTCGACGGCTCAGACTTGATGTACAGCGGGAATTTCTTTTCAATTTTGACGTCATTCAGTGCTATAGGAACAAAGGGTCGCCACCTACCTATACTATCAAGTTTTGTGATTGGTTGATTAAAACAATAAAACAATAGAATCAACCAAAAAGAAACCAATGTCCCAACCCTAACCACTATTGTTCCATGTAGCCAATCACAAAACCTGTTCATTTTAGGTACATATTTACCGGGAACAAAAGACAAGTACTTAATGACATCAAAATTAAAAAGAAAACACCCGCTGAACATTGAGTTTGAGCCTTCGAGCAAACTCTAAATTGGTGGCGTCCAGAAGTATAAAATACGAGAATGAAAACGTTATTTCTAGAGTACATGAGCATACAAATCGTAAAACTATTAACATTTGTAAACATTACACTAAAAGGCTTTTTCTTTAAAAGTAATTTGTTTTTTGGCTACAGTTCCCCTTTAAACCAACATTTTTGACACAGGGCAAATTATTGATGAACCACACAATGGACTAGCGCCAGGCCCATGGGATGTTAATGTTCAACCATCAAAACTGTTCTCACCAAGTAGTACTTGTGTTGAGGTTCCTCACACAGCATCTGTCAAGGTACAGTAACTAAGACGATTCTCGATGTTCTCAGTGAATCAGTATGCTGAAGATGTATACTGTACTATTGTTTTTGTTCGTGTTGTTGTTGGCATTGTTGGTGGCATTGTTGTTGGTGTTGTTGTGGGCGTTGTTGTGGGCATTGATTGTTGTTGACATTGTAGTTGGCATTGTTGTTGTTAACATTGTAGTTGGCATTGTTGTTGGCATTGTTGTTGTTGGCATTAATTGTTGTTGGCATTGTAGTTGGCATTGTTGTTGTTGGCATTGTTGTTGGCATTGTTGTTGTGGGCATTGTTGTGGGCATTGTTGTTGTTGTTGTTGTGGGCATTGTTGTGGGCATTGTTGTTGTTGTTGTTGTGGGCATTGTTGTTGGCATTGTTGTTGGCATTGTTGTTGTTAACATTGTAGTTGGCATTGTTGTTGGCATTGTTGTTGGCATTGTTGTTGTTGGCATTGATTGTTGTTGACATTGTTGTGGGCATTGTTGTTGGCATTGTTGTTGGCATTGATTGTTGTTGGCATTGTTGTTGGCATTGATTGTTGTTGACATTGTTGTTGGCATTGTTGTTGGCATTGTTGTTGGCATTGTTGTTGGCATTGTTGTTGGCATTGTTGTTGACATTGTTGTTGGCATTGTTGTTGGCATTGTTGTTGGCATTGTTGTTGTTGGCATTGATTGTTGTTGACATTGTAGTTGGCATTGTTGTTGGCATTGTTGTTGGCATTGTTGTGGGCATTGTTGTTGGCATTGTTGTGGGCATTGTTGTTGTTGGCATTGTAGTTGGCATTGTTGTTGGCATTGTTGTTGTTGGCATTGATTGTTGTTGGCATTGTTGTTGGCATTGTTGTTGTTGGCATTGTTGTTGTTGGCATTGTTGTTGGCATTGTTGTTGGCATTGTTGTTGGCATTGTTGTTGTTGGCATTGATTGTTGTTGACATTGTAGTTGGCATTGTTGTTGGCATTGTTGTGGGCATTGTGGGCATTGTTGTTGGCATTGTTGTTGTTAACATTGTAGTTGGCATTGTTGTTGGCATTGATTGTTGTTGACATTGTTGTTGGCATTGTTGTTGGCATTGTTGTTGTTGACATTGTAGTTGGCATTGTTGTGGGCATTGTTGTTGGCATTGTTGTTGTTAACATTGTAGTTGGCATTGTTGTTGGCATTGATTGTTGTTGACATTGTTGTTGGCATTGTTGTTGGCATTGTTGTTGTTGTTGACATTGTAGTTGGCATTGTTGTTGGCATTGATTGTTGTTGACATTGTTGTTGGCATTGTTGTTGGCATTGTTGTTGGCATTGTTGTTGTTGGCATTGATTGTTGTTGACATTGTAGTTGGCATTGTTGTTGACATTGTTGTTGGCATTGTTGTTGGCATTGTTGTTGGCATTGTTGTTGTTGACATTGTAGTTGGCATTGTTGTTGGTATTGATTGTTGTTGACATTGTTGTTGGCATTGTTGTTGTTGGCATTGTTGTTGGTATTGTTGTTGACATTGTAGTTGGCATTGTTGTTGGCATTGTTGTTGGTATTGATTGTTGTTATTGGCATTGTTGTTGGCATTGTTGTTGGCATTGTTGTTGGCATTGTTGTTGTTGGCATTGATTGTTGTTGACATTGTAGTTGGCATTGTTGTTGGCATTGTTGTTGGCATTGTTGTTGGCATTGTTGTTGGCATTGTTGTTGGCATTGTTGTGGGTATTGTTGTTGTTGGCATTGATTGTTGTTGACATTGTAGTTGGCATTGTTGGTGGCATTGTTGGTGGTGTTGTTGTGGGCGTTGTTGTGGGCATTGATTGTAGTTGGCATTGTAGTTGGCATTGTTGTTGGCATTGTTGTGGGCATTGTTGTTGGCATTGTTGTTGTTGTGGGCGTTGTTGTTGTTGTTGGCATTGTTGTTGGCATTGTTGTGGGCATTGTTGCTGGCATTGTTGTTGTTGTTGTTGTGGGCGTTGTTGTTGTTGGCATTGTTGTTGGCATTGTTGTTGTTGTTGTTGTTGTGGGCGTTGTTGTTGTTGGCATTGTTGTTGGCATTGTAGTTGGCATTGTTGTTGGCATTGTTGTAGGCATTGTTGTTGTTGTTGTTGTTGGTGTTGTTGGACTGAATGCTCCTCTTCTTGCTTTTTGTATCTTCTAGTCGACATCCTTTCATCTTATCTACCATATTATTCTTTATTAGCAATGCCATGAGTGTTACGGTGGAGGATATAAACAATGCAGTAAATGTTTAGGTCGAGCTCGCGTAAGTATTTAACATTATGTTTGGGTGATATGAAGAATTATCAAGGCCTCAGTTTGTGTTATCCGCAACAGCCGAAGGACAGCTTGCCAAGAATTAACACTTTGTGTGCTTATATTTTTTATGATAGGATAGATTTTTGAACAAAAATTGATAGTACATTAGTCCCGTTTGCCAGCGAAAAATTGCCCTAAGATTGGGCAGTGACATGATAGCCAAATTTTCTGCGTGTTTTATTTGATAATTTATGCGTTGTTAGTTCCTTCGTCTTTTTTACTTTTGTTGTGGCTCTGCGACCTTTAGACTTCCTCATAAGCATTCATTAAAGTAAGTAATATTTGGGTTATTTTAATATTAATTTTAACTAACATTTTCTAGGAGACGTGTTCAATGTGTCAAGGGAGTGGGTTTACGAAAAACGAATTTGACGAAGAAAACCAGTGTACTATTTGTCGTGGTTCTGGGGAAAGCAGGTACAGTAGTGTAGAATAATAGAGAAAACTAATAGATATTTAGCTGTAAAGGTAACCAAACACAGGAGTATCCTATCTAGGTGAAAGACTGAGTGTTACTGTACTGTAGTGTAAGAAGACTTAGGAAACAACATAAGTTAAGGTAACCAAGGTGAAAGACTGAGTGTTACTGTACTGTAGTGTAAGAAGACTTAGGAAACAACATGAGTTAAGGTAACCAAGGTGAAAGACAGTGTTACTGTAGTGTAAGAAGACTTAGGGAACAACACAAGTTAAGGAACCAACCTCTGAGGAGTCCTATCTAGGTGAAAGACTGAGTGTTACTGTAGTGTAACTGTAAGAAGACTTAGGGAACAACACAAGTTAAGGTAACCAACCTCTGAGGAGTGTCCTATGTAGGTGAAAGATTGAATGTGTTACTGTAGTGTAAGAAGACTTGGGGAACAACACAAGTTAAGGAACCAACCTCTGAGGAGTGTACTATCTAGGTGAAAGACTGAGTGTTACTGTAGTGTAAGAAGACTTAGGAACAGCACAAGTTAAGGTAACCAACCTCTGAGGAGTGTCCTATGTAGGTGAAAGATTGAATGTGTTACTGTAGTGTAAGAAGACTTAGGGAACAACACAAGTTGAGGTAACCAACATCTTGTGCAGACACATACAGTAACTTTATAAATATGTTTAATTTACTATTTCTCAAAGGTGCATCGCGTGCAATGGTGATGGAAGAGTACAGTGTACCACTTGCAAAAGTCATGGCAAACTAAAGGCCTTCATACAACTTACTGTTACATGGTAACTCAAATTAGCTTTATATCACTTTATTGCCTTTGACAAGGTTTCAGACGGTATTTCGAAAAAGAAAGATGTTTTAGATATTTTTGACTTTCAGTTCTCTCATTTTCCCTATTTGATAGATCGAAATGAAGTTGGATAATACGATACGATACAGTGCAACATAATACATTGAATTGTATTGCAATGCAATGCAATGTAATACAGTGTAACATAATACAATGCAATACAGTGCAACATAATACAATGCAATACAGTGTAACATAATACAATGCAATACAGTGTAACATAATACAATGCAATACAGTGTAACATAATACAATGCAATACAGTGTAACATAATACAATGCAATACAGTGCAACATAATACAATGCAATACAGTGTAACATAATACAATACAATACAGTGCAACATAATACAATGCAATACAGTGTAACATAATACAATGCAATACAGTGTAACATAATACAATGCAATACAGTGTAACATAATACAATGCAATACAGTGTAACATAATACAATACAATACAGTGCAACATAATACAATGCAATACAGTGTAACATAATACAATACAATACAGTGTAACATAATACAATGCAATACAGTGTAACATAATACAATGCAATACAATACAGTGCAACATAATACAATGCAATACAGTGTAACATAATACAATGCAATACAGTGTAACATAATACAATGCAATACAGTGTAACATAATACAATGCAATACAGTGAAACAAAATACAATGCAATACAGTGTAACATAATACAATGCAATACAATACAGTGTAACATAATACAATGCAATACAATACAGTGTAACATAATACAATGCAATACAGTGTAACATAATACAATGCAATACAATACAGTGTAACATAATACAATGCAATACAGTGTAACATAATACAATGCAATACAGTGTAACATAATACAATGCAATACAGTGTAACATAATACAATGCAATACAGTGTAACATAATACAATGCAATACAGTGAAACAAAATACAATACAATTCAGTGTAACATAATACAATGCAATACAGTGTAACATAATACAATGCAATACAGTGTAACAATACAATGCAATACAGTGTAACATAATACAATGCAATACAGTGTAACATAATACAATACAATACAGTGCAACATAATACAATGCAATACAGTGTAACATAATACAATACAATACAGTGCAACATAATACAATGCAATACAGTGTAACATAATACAATGCAATACAGTGTAACATAATACAATGCAATACAGTGTAACATAATACAATGCAATACAGTGCAACATAATACAATGCAATACAGTGTAACATAATACAATGCAATACAGTGTAACATAATACAATGCAATACAGTGTAACATAATACAATGCAATACAGTGCAACATAATACAATGCAATACAGTGTAATACAATACAATACAATACAGTGCAACATAATACAATGCAATACAGTGTAACATAATACAATACAATACAGTGCAACATAATACAATGCAATATAGTGTAACATAATACAATGCAATACAGTGTAACATAATACAATGCAATACAGTGTAACATAATACAATACAATACAGTGTAACATAATACAATACAATACAGTGCAACATAATACATTGCAATATAGTGTAACATAATACAATACAATACAATACAGTGCAACATAATACAATGCAATACAGTGTAACATAATACAATGCAATACAGTGCAACATAATACAATGCAATACAGTGTAACATAATACAATGCAATACAGTGTAACATAATACAATGCAATACAGTGTAACATAATACAATGCAATACAGTGTAACATAATACAATACAATACAATACAGTGCAACATAATACAATGCAGTGTAACATAATACAATGCAATACAGTGTAACATAATACAATGCAATACAGTGTAACATAATACAATGCAATACAGTGTAACATAATACAATACAATACAGTGTAACATAATACAATACAATACAGTGCAAACATAATACATTGCAATATAGTGTAACATAATACAATACAATACAATACAGTGCAACATAATACAATGCAATACAGTGTAACATAATACAATACAATACAGTGCAACATAATACAATGCAATATAGTGTAACATAATACAATACAATACAATACAGTGCAACATAATACAATGCAATACAGTGTAACATAATACAATGCAATACAGTGTAACATAATACAATGCAATACAGTGTAACATAATACAATACAATACAATACAGTGCAACATAATACAATGCAGTGTAACATAATACAATGCAATACAGTGTAACATAATACAATGCAGTGTAACATAATACAATGCAATACAGTGTAACATAATACAATGCAATACAGTGTAACATAATACAATGCAATACAGTGTAACATAATACAATGCAATACAGTGCAACATAATACAATGCAATACAGTGCAACATAATACAATACAATACAGTGCAACATAAAGAATGCAATACAGTGTAACATAATACAATGCAATACAGTGTAACATAATACAATACAATACAGTGCAACATAATACAATGCAATACAGTGTAACATAATACAATACAATACAGTGCAACATAATACAATGCAATACAGTGTAACATAATACAATGCAATACAGTGTAACATAATACAATGCAATACAGTGTAACATAATACAATGCAATACAGTGCAACATAATACAATGCAATACAGTGTAACATAATACAATGCAATACAGTGTAACATAATACAATGCAATACAGTGTAACATAATACAATGCAATACAGTGCAACATAATACAATGCAATACAGTGTAATACAATACAATACAATACAGTGCAACATAATACAATGCAATACAGTGTAACATAATACAATACAATACAGGGCAACATAATACAATGCAATATAGTGTAACATAATACAATACAATACAATACAGTGCAACATAATACAATGCAATACAGTGTAACATAATACAATGCAATACAGTGTAACATAATACAATGCAATACAGTGTAACATAATACAATACAATACAATACAGTGCAACATAATACAATGCAGTGTAACATAATACAATGCAATACAGTGTAACATAATACAATGCAGTGTAACATAATACAATGCAATACAGTGTAACATAATACAATGCAATACAGTGCAACATAATACAATACAATACAGTGTAACATAATACAATGCAATACAGTGTAACATAATACAATGCAATACAGTGTAACATAATATAATACAATACAATACAGTGCAACATAATACAATGCAATACAGAATACAATACAATACAATACAGTGCAACATAATACAATGCAATACAATACAGTGCAGCATAATACAAAGCAATACAGTGTAACATAATACAATACAATACAGTGCAACATAATACATTGCAATATAGTGTAACATAATACAATACAATACAATACAGTGCAACATAATACAATGCAATACAGTGTAACATAATACAATACAATACAGTGCAACATAATACAATGCAATACAGTGTAACATAATACAATACAATACAATACAGTGCAACATAATACAATGCAATACAGTGTAACATAATACAATGCAATACAGTGTAACATAATACAATGCAATACAGTGTAACATAATACAATACAATACAATACAGTGCAACATAATACAATGCAGTGTAACATAATACAATGCAATACAGTGTAACATAATACAATGCAGTGTAACATAATACAATGCAATACAGTGTAACATAATACAATGCAATACAGTGCAACATAATACAATACAATACAGTGTAACATAATACAATGCAATACAGTGTAACATAATACAATGCAATACAGTGTAACATAATACAATACAATACAGTGCAACATAATACAATGCAATACAGAATACAATACAATACAATACAGTGCAACATAATACAATGCAATACAATACAGTGCAACATAATACAATGCAATACAGTGTAACATAATACATTGCAATATAGTGTAACATAATACAATACAATACAATACAGTGCAACATAATACAATGCAATACAGTGTAACATAATACAATGCAATACAGTGTAACATAATACAATGCAATACAGTGTAACATAATACAATGCAATACAGTGTAACATAATACAATACAATACAATACAGTGTGACATAATACAATGCAGTGTAACATATTACAATGCAATACAGTGTAACATAATACAATGCAATACAGTGTAACATAATACAATGCAATACAGTGCAACATAATACAATGCAATACAGTGTAACATATTACAATACAATACAATACTGTGCAACATATTGTAATGCAATGCGTTAACGCATTGCAATGCAACGCAACGTATTGCAATGCAACCCAACGCATTGCAATGCAAGCCAACGCATTACAATGCAACGCAACGCATTGCAATGCAACCCAACACATTGCAATGCAACGCATTGCAATGCAACCCAACGCATTGCAATGCAACCCAACGCATTGCAATGCAACCCAGCGCATTGCAATGCAACCCAACGCATTGCAATGCAACCCAACGCATTGCAATGCAACCCAACGCATTGCAATGCAACCCAACGCATTGCAATGCAACCCAACGCATTGCAATGCAACCCAACGCATTGCAATGCAACCCAACGCATTGCATTGCAATGCAACGCAACGGAATGCAACGAATAAAATATGATAGTTGCATGACGTGCAACCTGTAACTTCTGATGACCAAGATTTAATATCATTAAATACAAGTTTTAAACTGAAAAAATACTTTAAATTTGAACTTGTTAATGTTCTCTGTCTGAAAAACTGATTGTACTTTGATTGAACGTTTTAGGAAAATGCACGATAAGGACTATGTTGTTGAACGATCTCAGCGAGGGCCAAAGGAGAAGGTTGCTGCAGCGAATGGCATTCAAATATTTCACCAAGAGTTACCAAGAGTAAGATATTTTTATTACTTAATTACCTTGATAGCTTTATCCACATTCTTTATAGTTTTTAGATAGTATTTATATTTATTTGGTATCAAATTTTATATATAAGTTGAATTCAGATTTCCATTGTTTTCGTCTCGGACGGCTAAAAATGGTTCAAATAGTGGGTCCACTCAGGGTCTTAAAATAATTGAAGAGAAAGTGCTGCCTTTGCAATAATATCAGCAAATGGTAATACTTTCGGGTCTTCTCGGATAACGACCTTAAATCGTAGGCCCTCGGAACCCTTGTAATTGGGCTTCTAGCCTGTTGGGGTACTCCGTTCACCTAAGAGTGATAAATCTAATAAACTAGACTCCAATAATTACTGTCTACATTTTCTTCAGGTGTGGCCCATAACAACCTTCTTTGACAAAGATATCAATGTGGCATCCAAAAGGATTGTTAATGAACATGTAAACGCATGGCCTCAAGAGAGGATCTTGATGCAGGTATCCTAGACAAAACATTCGGTTGAGTTTCTATTGTTACGAACACATAGTCTCCTGTCTATTGTTCTTAAAGTGCCTATGAAACGAAAATTTACAATACAATAAACTTTATTAGGTTCCCCGAAGGGATCTTCATACCTGATTTACATGGAGTATATACTTAGTGTATGTTACTAATATTACGTGAATGATTAAAATAAAAATATCTACTTGTAAATACAAATCATAGTAAAAAGCTGCAATCTTAAAAAAATCAAGTCTAATTTGTCAGCCATTGATTTAAAAGCATGGATTTCAGTTTTGTTTTAAACGAGGTTACTGGAGTACAGCTCCGCACCTCGTCAGACAGATTGAGATGATTTTTTATTGATTTATTGAAATAACTCCTAAAACGATAAATAATTACATTTGTAGTTCTTTCATATCTTATCTCGTTCTTCAGTTATTCAAGGTTGTGTAATATGACCTATGACGTCATACGTTGTATTCACTATGATGACCAATCTGATAATAAAGCATATCTTCACAACTATTGAACGAAATTGCTTGAAACCTTGCACAAGCATACAGTTCACTAAATTGAATATCCTTACCTCAACTATATTGTTGACATAGTAACAAATTAGTTCCCAGACTCCTTTCATCCTGAAGCAAAATATTATATGTTCTACCATACTCTGCAGAGATTTTGATTCGAAGTTGAACTGTTTTGTTGGAAATACCACTGAAAATATACCTCACTAGTCAACAGTCGCAAATTGTTTTTGAAAAGGCAGAACATAAAGAAGTTTATCAAAGGAAGAAAAGAGTCTGGGAACTATTTGTTACTATGACAACAATAAAGTTGACGTTGAGATAATCTATTTAATGAACTGTATATTTGTGCAAAGTTTCAAGCAATTTCGTTCAATAGTTGTGAAGATATGGATGCAGATGAGACAAGTTGCGGAATAACAATCTTGTACATCGTAAAAATCATTCTAGATTATTCCCACGCTAATTCCAGCTTCATAGTTTACTTTTATGGAGCCGTAGTTTGTATTCCAAATTACAAGAAAACCTTCGACAACGGATTAATTTGAGCATCTTAAAGTGCCAATGCAATGAAAAATAACTCTTGTTAGAAAGAACTCTTGAAACTATAAAGACTAACCATTTACAACTTTTTCATATCTCACTTCACTCTTGATATATTAAGATTTGTGTAATAAGTAAATGATCATACTTATGACATCACACTGCATAATAACTTATTGAAAACGCTTATATAACCGTGAGATAATGTAATGAAATCATTTGAAATGCAGGTGCATGTGCGTGGATGTTTCCAATGACATCAAATATACAAATCAAACGATTCCATGTGATAATGGCAAAGTATGCAGAAATTTTCAATAAGACATTATGCATTGTGATGTCATAAGTATGAAAATTTACATATTAAACAAATCTTAATATTCCAAGAGTAAAGTGACATATGAAAAAGTTGTAAATGGTTAGTCTTTATAGTTTCAAGTTATTTTACAACTAAATTTTTCATTGTATTGACACTTTAAAGGATTAGAGACAGACAGTCAATAGTTGCTCGATCCAGTCTTTATTTCGAGATCACTGCCTCTAACATTCTGTCGTTTGTCTATATAGCGTCAGGTTCTGCGGGCTGTTCCTATAGCTAAAGTGGCGTATGGTTCGAAAGAGGAAAACCTTCGCTTTTGGGTCTACGGCAATGAACCCCGGCAAGTGTTCGTCCCTGACGACAGACAACAATGCTGCTGTGGTTGCGTCATCCTGTGATCCTGGTGACTAGATATCGTGACTGATATATCTGCCCGAATGGGTTACTAGTATTATTAAGGGCAATTATTTATAATCCTTTTTGTGTCTGCTGACGTAGTTAGAAAACACTTAGTTATCGAAATGTTGTTTGCTAAGTAATTGGCTATAACAATGATCTTGAGAATAATAAAAGAATATGTAATTAAAATACAGTAAAAACCCGCATAAAAGAACCAGTGGATTAAGAACCATCAGCTGAAATTTAGGAAGTTAAGCACCCAAAATACAAGAACCACTTCAGGCTGACAAATGAGACTGGTTCTTAAAAAACCTTAACTTTTGTACTTTAGCTGAAGTAGAAAGCATGTTCTAAGGGCAGGTATAGGCAGGTACATACTTAATTTAATATTATTGCAAATGCAAAAACATAATCTGTTGTTTAGTACTCAACGAGGATACATTTTATCAAATTTGGAGGCTTTTAATATGAAATACAATATGAAATATGTTTGGCAATATGAAATAGAATTGGGATGTTAATGTTCAATTTATGTGAACACAAGACCTTCCCGGGTCAACAGGTCACTAATTAAGGAAACAAATCATTTAAAACACTAAACCAGGAACAACTGTTTTTGACTAGAAATAAGGACCAGTTAAGAACCAACTCGGCCTGATTTCTCACTAAGTACCCATTATATACCTGACGTCAAAAAATAGTGGTTCTTTTATGCGGGTTTTTAATGTAGTACAGAATCCTCTCATTTCTTAATTTTATTCACATTTTATAAGTACAATTATACTGTACTGGGGATTACCATAACTTTATCACATAACTTTATCAAGTTCATAAGTCACCACTTACCAAACAACTGACTAATAATCTCATTTAACATATTTCTTGTGGTAAAACTATACAGCCATTGGTGGTATAGCCCATTGTTTATCTGATGCATTGACTGCATATATACATGGGCATATATACATGGTGCGACACTACCGATGGGCATTGTAGTATTTTAGCACTTGGTCTTGGGTTATTAGACAACTTCCATTTTGGGTAAGAAATACAGAACATCAATGTTTCTGTTAAACATGTTTTATTAAACAATCATAAACTTTAATAATATTTTGCTGTATGGTAGAGTGCAGATATTATACCTATTAAACAGTTCGAAAGCAGTAAATGGCCAAACACATTTGTTATATCACTGTACTGTACATTATTTTCATAAACATCTCACTTCAATAAACAATTAAAAGCTTTTAAGTGAGCATTGTGTTCAATATCTATTAAACAAATCAATAGAACTTTTTGTAATATTTCAGCTTTTTTAGTTGACAATTGATCTGCTAGAATAAAAAATGTGTGTGAATAATGTTACAATTTATTTTTCCTTGTCAAGTATTACTGGAAGATACAAATAATATATTAAAACTAATATTAAAATTGTACAAGAAACTTCTATAAGCCCAGGTATGGTTAAATTCTCACTCTGGTTTGGTAAGTTACTTTGAAGGAAATCTATTATCAATATCCACTTAAATATCGCAAAGATTCCTTGATGTTTTGATGCAATAAGTTTGGATTTGTGAATTTTGGTTGTATGTCCCAATTTTGGTCGAATATCCTGATTTTGGTTGAATATCCAGATGTTGATCGAATATGCAGATTTTGGTTGAATATCCAGATTTTGGTTGAATATCCAGATGTTGGTTGAATATGCAGATGTTGGTTGAATATGCAGATATTGGTTGAATATCCAGATGTTGGTTGAATATGCAGATTTTGGTTGAATATGCAGATGTTGATCGAATATGCAGATGTTGATCGAATATGCAGATGTTGATCGAATATGCAGATGTTGATCGAATATGCAGATGTTGATCGAATATGCAGATTTTGGTTGAATATCCAGATTTTGGTTGAATATCCAGATCTTGGTTGAATATCCAGATTTTGGTTGAATATGCAGATTTTGGTTGAATATCCAGATGTTGGTTGAATATGCAGATTTTGGTTAAATATGTAGATTTGGTTGAATATGCAGATTTTGGTTGAATATGCAGATGTTGGTTGAATATGTAGATGTTGGTTGAATATGCAGATTTTGGTTGAATATGTAGATTTTGGTTGAATATCCAGATGTTGGTTGAATATGCAGATGTTGATCGAATATGCAGATTTTGGTTGAATATGCAGATTTTGGTTGAATATCCAGATGTTGGTTGAATATGCAGATTTGGGTTGAATATGCAGATTTTGGTTGAATATCCAGATGTTGGTTGAATATGCAGATTTTGGTTGAATATCCAGATGTTGGTGGTTGAATATGCAGATTTTTGTTGAATATGCAGATGTTGGTTGAATATGTAGATGTTGGTTGAATATCCAGATGTTGGTTGAATATGTAGATGTTGGTTGAATATCCAGATTTTGGTAGAATATGCAGATTTTGGTTGAATATGTAGATGTTGGTTGAATATGCAGATTTTGGTTGAATATGCAGATTTTGGTTGAATATGTAGATTTTGGTTGAATATGCAGATTGTGGTTGAATATGCAGATTTTGGTTGAATATGTAGATTTTGGTTGAATATGCAGATTTTGGTTGAATATCCAGATGCTGGTTGAATATGCAGATTTTGGTTGAATATGCAGATGTTGGTTGAATATGCAGATGTTGGTTGAATATGCAGATGTTGGTTGAATATGCAGATGTTGGTTGAATATGCAGATTTTGGTTGAATATGCAGATTTTGGTTGAATATCCAGATGTTGGTTGAATATCCAGATTTTGGTTGAATATCCAGATTTTGGTTGAATATGCAGATTTTAGTTGAATATGCAGATTTTGGTTGAATATCCAGATTTTGGTTGAATATGCAGATTTTAGTTGAATATGCAGATTGTGGTTGAATATGCAGATTTTAGTTGAATATCCAGATTTTGGTTGAATATCCAGATTTTGGTTGAATATCCAGATGTTGGTTGAATATGCAGATTTTAGTTGAATATGCAGATTTTGGTTGAATATCCAGATTTTAGTTGAATATACAGATTTTGGTTGAATATCCAGATTTTAGTTGAATATGCAGATTTTGGTTGAATATCCAGATTTTGGTTGAATATCCAGATTTTGGTTGAATATCCAGATTTTAGTTGAATATGCAGATTTTAGTTGAATATGCAGATTTTGGTTGAATATGCAGATTTTGGTTGAATATGCAGATTTTGGTTGAATATCCAGATTTTGGTTGAATATCCAGATGTTGGTTGAATATCCAGATTTTAGTTGAATATCCAGATTTTGGTTGAATATCCAGATTTTAGTTGAATATGCAGATTTTGGTTGAATATCCAGATTTTGGTTGAATATCCAGATGTTGGTTGAATATCCAGATTTTAGTTGAATATCCAGATTTTGGTTGAATATCCAGATTTTAGTTGAATATCCAGATTTTGGTTGAATATCCAGATTTTAGTTGAATATGCAGATTTTGGTTGAATATCCAGATTTTGGTTGAATATCCAGATTTTGGTTGGATATCCAGATTTTAGTTGAATATGCAGATTTTGGTTGATTATCCAGATTTTGGTTGAATATCCAGATTTTAGTTGAATATCCAGATTTTGGTTGAATATGCAGATTTTAGTTGATTATCCAGATTTTGGTTGAATATCCAGATTTTAGTTGATTATCCAGATTTTAGTTGAATATCCAGATTTTAGTTGATTATGCAGATTTTGGTTGAATATCCAGATGTTGGTTGATTATCCAGATGTTGGTTGATTATCCAGATGTTGGTTGAATATCCAGATGTTGGTTGAATATCCAGATTTTGGTTGAATATCCAGATTTTGGTTGGATATCCAGATTTTAGTTGAATATGCAGATTTTAGTTGAATATGCAGATTTTAGTTGAATATGCAGATTTTAGTTTAATATCCAGATTTTGGTTGAATATCCAGATTTTGGTTGATTATACAGATTTTGGTTGATTTTGGTTGATTATCCAGATTTTGGTTGAATATCCAGATTTTAGTTGAATATCCAGATTTTAGTTGATTATCCAGATTTTAGTTGAATATCCAGATGTTAGTTGAATATGCAGATTTTGGTTGAATATCCAGATTTTAGTTGAATATACAGATTTTGGTTGAATATCCAGATGTTGGTTGAATATCCAGATTTTAGTTGATTATCCAGATTTTGGTTGATTATCCAGATTTTAGTTGAATATCCAGATGTTAGTTGAATATGTAGATTTTGGTTGAATATCCAGATTTTAGTTGAATATGCAGATTTTGGTTGAATATGCAGATTTTAGTTGATTATCCATATTTTAGTTGATTATCCAGATTTTAGTTGAATATCCAGATGTTAGTTGAATATCCAGTCTGCACTTTCAGCAGATTAATTTTGATCGGCTTGCGGTTACCTCAGAATTTGCTAACTGAATAGTTACCCCCTGATTTCAAAGGGTACTGCAATGCTTGGAGGTAAAGGATTTTTAAAGTTATTTAAGGTTATTTAAACTTTCAACAACAACCAGCACACATTTCCCACATGGGTGTTGGATGCCATATAAATCTCTTGAGTGAGAATAAAAAAATTTAAACTTTCCTTCATTAGTTTTAAAAATTGCAACAGTGCTGCAGTCAATTGTCAACAAACAATGTTTATAATTTAATTGTGAATCCAAAAATAGATTATCGAGAGAATTTTGCAAAGAAAAAAGGTTCATCGCTTGTTCTTGTCATAAACAAATCACCAGCAAACAAGTCACTACATTGTAGATGATAGGGTTTACCATACAATGAAGTCATTTCTGGAAGATCGGTCAATAGGCTTATGTAAGTATAAAGGCTATTCTCAGCAGACGAATTGTATTTAGGAATTGGTGGATCGCATGAAGAATATTTTATTTGATTGTGTATTATTGCAGTCAATGACATGACTACACACCTTTTTGACCGGTATTTAGTCTAAATTTTCTCATATCGCTTTGGCTAAAATGCATGGATAAACAACATCATATATGATATATGGTATAGGCCCTGGATTTTCTGCAACACATTTGCCATTCTCAATAACAATGAAACAAATACGTTATAGCACAACATTTGAGCAAACCACACTATTACTTGATTCCAATTACTTTTATATTGTTCTGTGAGCCGTATTATACACTTAGATAAAATAACATCAACATTATTACAATGTAAAATGTATTCCAAAAGATACCTTGGTGACCAGGAGTATTAACCTCTTTGGTTTTAACAAAGTTATTGTGTGTGTAGCAGAGTAGCCCTCTAGCAACCTCATTTTGTGTACCACCTATAGGAATCTCAGTTGTTAATGAGTACCCCCTATAGGGTTCTTGTCTTGTGTGTTATTGTATGTAAATAAGAGAGTTACGGTATTTGTTGAACGAAGGTTTTGAATTTGTTTTGACAGAACGATTTTGCTGATGTGGAGGAGTACTTTGGTTACCTGTGTGCACAAGGAAGAAGAAGTGACAACCCAACAGCTGCTGAATTTGGCTACAATGATCTGAGGCTCCGACAGCTGAAGGGAATGTTTCAGCTGGATGATATTCGGGGAAGAGAAGCAAGTGGTTTGATGCAAGTGAAGAAGATCCTCTACCAAAAAAATCAACAAAAAATAAATATTAAATTTAAGTTCTGTAGGACAATATCGTCCTATGACATCGTCCATCAATATCACCATCGCATTGCTAGGTACAAAGACCCACTGCTAAATTTACACACTCATGCACCAAATGTGGACTGCTTAAAAAACCCTGTGGTTGGCTGCATTTTGAATTTTGTTTCGCGTGGCACACAAGCAGTGTCAGTTGACACCACGACTTCTTCATCCAAGAGAGCTTGTGATCATGATGATGTTTTGGCCATCATGTGAGAACATGAATGTGATAACGATGTTAGAGGGATATCAAGTTGCGAATAATACTTGTTGGACCGCGAAGAAAAGTTAATAAAAAGATGCCAAATGGTGATTGGACCATTGTAAATGTATCACACTGCAGCCAAAAGCAATCAATAGGACTGGTATACTAGTTATATGAATACTGTTGATCGTTCGGATTACACATTACAAGTGATAGGATTAAGAAATTGCTTCCTGCAAGTATGGCATAGCAGGAAATATGAACACTAATATTTACTGACTCACTAAATATACCCATACTATATGAATTATATAGTATAAATTAGGGAATAGGCTAGCTAATTAGATGTGGCACATCAAATGCACAAGACCAAACGTGCAGGAACCATATTTGTAGAATGGCCGCATTCCATGTTCATGTTACCCACGGATTATCACAGTTGAAATGACTACACTTCGGTTCTGTTTCAACAATCTTTAATAATATCATAATAATATCAATAATAATATCATCCCAAGAAAATACTTCACGTGATTGTCACGCCGTGTGTGATTACCGCTGGTCTTAATTACTGCGTCACACACTCCCCTTCTAAATAAAATGTCTCCTGACATTTAGCTAAGAGGGTTTTGTTTACTCCCTAAATACATTAGTCTAACATACCGTATGTGTGCATTTATCTTTTCTTCAAAAAACTAGAGCTATTGGGTGTTGAATGTCCAGGTGAACACCTTTGTCGTCTTTTCTGTATTCTCTACATTATCACATATTAGTACGGTATGAGCTCTTTTGTGTTTACACAAGTTTTGTAGGATACTTGTTCTGGAGTGTTCTCAACTGCGGTCCCATGTTCCGACTTTGTTTTTTCCCCGTAATATTCGCAAGGGTATTTCAGGATTATCGTCGTCACTACTCGACCGGATTACTAGGCTTACACGTAGTTACTTCTTGGGATGTCTTGCCATTTGATTTTGTTGTTGGTCGTCTTGGTTTTCATTGTGGTATTGATGTCAATGGAAGGAAATCGCACAGTAAAAGCAGGTTTCGGTGTTGCAGGCGTTTTCTTCCGTCGTTCGACTCGGGTTTCTCCTCGTACACCGGGCTGTCTGGCTTTCAATCGACGACAATATAGATTTCTTTTTCCCAGTGGGATCTTAGCTTTCCTGGTCGGCCACGTTCCGTCAAATTTCTTACTAATACTCGGTCTCCTGGTTTCAATGTCGAGTATTTAGCTCCCTTGTCGCAATGTGTTTTTTTTCCTTTTGCGCTTTTCTTTGTGTTGTGTTTACTTGCAAGGGTATATGTATCATTCATGGCAGCGGTCCATTTCTGAACATAGTCCTTGTATCCCGATGTAACATCACTGTGACTAGAACCAAACATTACATCGATTGGTAATCGCGCGGGGAGACCAAATAGGAGGAAAAATGGCGAGAACTTGGTGGCGTCATTCCTCGTACAGTTATAGGCATGTACCACTTTCGAGACGTGCTCATTCCAACGGTTCTTTCAGTGCTCTGGAAGGGTTCGTAGCATAGATAGAAGTGTTCTGTTGAATCTTTCTGCTTTTCCGTTCCCCTGTGGGTGATACGGTGTTGTTCTTGAGCGGATTATTCCACTTGATTTCTCCAGTTGGTGAAAGAGTTTGTTCTCGAACTCTCTTCCCTGGTCATGAAGGATTCGAGATGAAAAACCATATTTTAAGATGTAGTCATTATATAGTTTCTCTGCTGCTGTGCGTGCTTATTTATTCTTCGTCGGATATGCTTGAGCAAAACGAGTGAAATGGTCAACAATAACGAGGATGTATTCGTGTCCCACTTGAACTCTTTTCTAAATGCAGGAAATCTATTGAAATTAACTCGAGTGGTGCATATAGGTGGTGATAGTTTTCAACGGTACCTCACTACACTGAACAGTCTACATGACATCATTTGAGCAGCAGGAAATTCAACCAAGAGGCCAACGACCATCAACCACCATATATACCAACATCACACATGACACTGTATCCCATGCAGGATCTGAATGGTTTAATGGTTTAATAGAAATTCGTCACATAAGACAGCGTGGCAGGAGAAGGTAAACAGGACAAATGTCCCAATTGGTTACCTCCCCTTATTACAAAAAATACATAAAATATATCACAAGGTTTACAAAATTACGCCTAGTAGAATTACATGAAGAAGTTTACATGAGTGATGAATTATGTCGGCTGGTACATAGAAATGTTATCAAAATAGGAAGAAGTGATAGTCTTTTTAAATAAATGTAAGCTGGTAATTTGCTTAAAATCGCTAGGTAAATTGTTCCATAATGCTACTGTTCTCAGGAAAAAAGAAAACTTGTATCAGAATTACGGGTATTATATCGAATAGTAACTGGAGAGAAATATTTATTAGCGTTGAAATCCACTAAACCAGAGATAATTTTGAAGAACAACAGTAAGTCACTTGCTTCTCTTCTATATTGAAGGCGAAGCATCTTTAGTTCGAGGAGTCTATCAATGTATGACTTCGCAGGGTAGTTTAGAATACATTTTGTGGCTCTTCTTTGGACGTTTTCAAGCAGTCGACGCTTTAATGTGTAGGGTGACCATACATTTGAACAATATTCAAGTTTGGGTCGGACCAAGGAATAATACAGAAGTTTTCTGGTGTTAATATCATTAAGGTCTCGACCACAAACACGCTTGACAAGCCCTAAAGTCTTGTTAGCCTTGCTGACAATCGCTTCAATGTGTTTTGTCCATTGAAGGTCGTGTGATACTGTAATGCCTAGATCTGAAGTGTAAGATACACATTCAAGTTCCTGGTGTCCAAGTTGATATCGTGATAGAGCTGAAGTACTTGACCTTTTCCTAAACATGCAGATGGCTTTGCATTTGTCGGCATTAAATGCCATCTTCCAGTTTCTGCTCCACTCTAGTAAACGTGTAAGATCTTGCTGCAACAGACACCGGGAACTTGCGGAGACAATAGGTCTATATACTTTTGTGTCATCTGCGAAAAGAGCAATATTTGAGCCGTTTTCAAGGTAATCAGGATCAGGCATGTCATTGACATATACGAGAAACAGCAACGGCCCGAGTATGGAGCCTTGTGGAACTCCGGAGGTAACAGGTAACCAATCAGATGTTGCCCCATTCAGAACAACACGTTGGTATCTGTGCGTTAAGTAGCTTTTAAACCAGGATAGCAAGAACCTTAGAAATGACGCACAGGAGCGAAATTGGTCGATAGTTCGCAACAAGAAGGTGGTCGTCTTTTTTATACACTGGCGTAACATTTGCCTTTTTCCAGTTAGTCGGAACAGATCCTGAAGAGAGTGAAAGGTTGAATAGGCGACATAGTGATGGAGCAATCTCCCTAGCTGTAAATTTCAGCAAGGTGCCGGGAATTTTGTCAGGCCCAGTAGCTTTCTTGGGATCTAAGTTCAATAGGACTTCTAGGACTTCATTGATGGAAAGTTGAATTGATGTCAGCAGTTCTCTTGAAGACGGCTCAGAAAAGTCAGGAGAAAAGAGCGTCGATTCAGCGACATGAGGGGTAAAAACAGAGTGAAAAAACGAGTTGAATAAATCAGCCTTTTGCTTTTCGTCGACTATAAGCCGTTGACCATCTCTCAGAAAGTTTGGTGGAGTATTATTAGGTGTTGAGAGCTTGACAAAGGACCAGAAGCGTTTAGGATTATCAGATAGTGATTCCTTCATCTTGATAGTGTGGTCTTTACGTTTCTTGGCAATCAACGATTTTGTTTGTCGACGAATTTCTTTAAACTTATGCAAATCTCTCTCTAGACCAGATTTGTGTGTTTTCTTCCTTTGTTTGTCCTTCTGTTTTATGACAGACAAAAGCTCTTTATCAATCCATGGATGGTGAAATACAGAGTGTCCCAAAAAAAGGCTACCTTTTCAAATTCAAATGAGCGTGTTAATTCAAACAACCTATTGTGTTTAATATCCCATGTGTATAAAACTGTGTGTTTTTACGCATTCGTAGTTCAAAAGCGATAATGAATTTCAAAGAACTACAATAGGTTGCTTGAATTAACATGCTAATTTGAATTTGAAAAGGTAGCCTTTTTTTTGGGACACCCTGTACATATTAGGCGATTTACATTTTGGCACATGATCATCAACAGCACTTAAAAACATGTCACACCAATTCGTCAGTGATGCGTCAACATCATTCTCAATGAAGCACATGTCCCATGGGGCATGTCTAAGTGACTCGTTTAAACTTTCCCAATTGACTCTCTTATAGTTGTAGGTGATACGCTTAGTAATTGGCTTTTTTTAAATCTTAAGATCTAGATCAAATCGAATAATCCTATGGTCTGAGGTTAATATGTCTTCGGAGACATGAGTATTATGTAGTTTCTCAGGGAAGTTTGTCAGAACCAAATCTAGAATGTTGTGGTTTCGGGTCGGGGTATTAATTGTCTGCCACAGAAAGTTGTCTTTAATAACTTTTGTGAAATAATTGTGAAGTTGGTCATTTAACGTAGCTGTCCCAGTACTCCAGTCGATGTTAGGTAAATTGAAATCCCCACAAATAAGCAAACGGTCAAATTGAGCTCTCGATACCAGACGAAGTAATTTTTTAAATTCTTTAAGATAGGATAGATCAGAATTCGGCGGTCTGTAAAAGACAAAATTTACGCCTTGAGTCTGGACGAATCTCGCAAATTAGCATCTCAGTATTTCCTTCTAGGTCTTTCCGTCTAAAACTCTGTATATTATTTCTCACTGCAAGCAATAGACGACTTTCACGATCATGCGCAGTAGCAACAAATATTCAAATTTTCATCGTGATAAAAACAACTGTTTCAGCTGGAAAGAGCATATTGAAAATAGTAGAAGTGCAAAGTTTGAAAGGAATTGTGTAAAAAAGGAAGAAGTTACACAAGCAGAAAGTTGGCCATTTCAAAAGGGATTTATTAGTGATTTAATAAGGATTTTGGCTTGGCGGGCGGGCGTTGCACGCCAAGCAAAAATCCCTATTAAATCCATAGTGAAGAGCAAAACTTCCAAAGTGTGTAGCTTTCGCACTATTTGCCCGATTAGTTTCAAACTTTGCACTTTTACTATTTTTAATATGATCTTTCTAGCTAAAACAGTTGTTTTTACCTCACATGAAAATTTGAAATAAAATTGCTACTGCGCATGACCCTGAAACTCGTCTATACTCCCCCTCCAATTCGATTCTCTCTGTCCCGTCTATAGATGGAAAAGTCCGGGCCCGGTAAGAGTTCGCTGTTTAAGATATTCGGTTTTAGCCAAGTCTCACATAGGAACATCAGGTCCGTTCCCGTAGAAAGAATCTGAAGTTCGCCGTTTTGTTGACAATGCTTCTCGGGTTCATGTACAAGCATGAAATCCTTGAACAATAGACTTATGATTTTCCGAATTTGTAGTTGGAAGGTAATGAGGACCTGGCAACGGATGCACGTCTCCGCTAAGTTTGATTTCAAGGAGCTGAGGGTTAAAAGAAGCTGTACAATTTGCGTAATAATTTAGTCTTCTCTTTAAGAACCTTGAACGGCTCATACAGCACGACACGTTGTTTGTCAAGTGAGATGACAGACCATTGTAGAATATGTGTCCAATAGGCGACTGAAGACTTGATAGATTGTCGTAATTCCATGACGATGATAAATTGGCAAGAGATGAACCAAAGTAAACAATGGATGAACCAAAAAGAATGATATAAAGCGGTGCCAACAATTTGACGTCCGCCATCTTGCATGTTTTATTTCTTTTATTTTGTGTACATCTAATTTTATAAAAATAATTGAAAATCGCGTCACGTGCAGGTGACTTTTTGATCAACTTAGTTATCTCATGTGTGGTATCTAATGCGTCACACATAAGTTTGCACCTTTTAATGGTATCACCACAGGCTAAATTTGGCGAGTGTCCATAACAATGGGTGAAAACAGCTCTGGGCTCATCTTCTTGCAACCTCGTTGCCACACCAGAATTCTTGCCAGACATGGTGGCAGCACCGTCACAGCACTGGTCCCGCACCTTTGAGACAGCAAGATTCAACCGCTGAAAAACATCGGTAATCACTCCGTAAATAATCTCGGCTCCAGTTAACGCAACATCATGCAGTGCAACAAACTCTACAAAAACTTAAAATTTTTCATTCAGCCGTCTGAGTAAAATTACTACTTGTTCCACGTTAGAGACGTCGGTGGTTTCGTCGACCATCACGGTGAAGAATGGCGCATCCTGAACACTTGCTGCGATCTCTCGTATAGAATATGCAAAGTCATGGCTTTTACCATCTCGTTCTGCATGTCATGTGAACTGTATTTATTTGTTTTCTTTTTCATCCAATCAGTAAGGCCAGGACTGTCTTCAGAACGAAGATGAATCAGTCTCATAAAATTAGAGTCAGAATCATCACCGTCACCACGAAAGGCAAGGCATTGCCTAGAAAGAAATCGTGCGTTCGACAGCACCTTGAGGAAAATTTTCCGTCGCTCCTCACGCTCCTTTGCAAGTTGTGAAGATAACGTCTCACCGATATCCGGTGTTGTTGCGGGAAGCGTAGTGGTCTTCAGAACTTTGAGGCAGCATCCTTCCAGTTAAAAAAAATGCAGTAGAAACGAACGTTGGTTCAAGGCAACGATCGGACACCAAATAATTATTTGTATATGCGACGATACACGTGAAACAAAACGCGAGATCTTTCTCTTCACTGTAATGAAGCCATGGCCATCTGTCAAACCACACGGATGTTTTTCCAAAATCACGCTGGGGAAATTTAAACGAACGTGGCTGGTGCGCTTTAACACTAATCACTGCAGTTAGAAGTTTTTTATTACCCTCACTGGACGACGCCATCTTGCCGAGAACGCATCTACTGACGAAAAGGCCTCGATTACCTATCTCGTGAAGAGTTCAAATTTCAGCGCTGCAATTATGAATAAATTAGCCATGATGCGAGGTTTCAAGTTACCAATATTAATATATATTGATCAGCTCAGTAAAAATCGTTGCAGGTCTCCTTGTGGACTTCGTTATCAAGACTTTCAATTTGAGGGATATTATTAACTCTTTATAAACTTACGACATATATTAAAACTTTTGATATCGTTATTTTATTTTATTTTTAAAAACGCTTACGTCAGCATTAAATTTGTCGGAAAAAGTGGAGCGGCAGTGGCTGCCCCTTCTCCGCCGGCCTTGTTCTCTTCATTTGCTTATACTCTTCTGTCACAACATCTCTCAGTACTTTTCCCAAGAAAATACTTCACGTGATTGTCACGCCGCGTGTGATTACCGCTGGTCTTAATTACTGCGTCACAAATACAGTTGTGTTCCTGTATACCACTATTGGTCTATTTTAGTTCTTTATTGAACTAGAAATACGTTCCGCAATAACCCCTCGCCCACCTTTTCTATTCCCTTCCCCTTGAGTTATTTTCCCTATCTATGGTCCCCAGGGCCCCCACCCCGTATGTCGTGTTTCACAGTTGTACAATTATAAACATAAAATTATTTTATTTTATTCAATTTCATTTCTATTTGGTGGAGATGTTGCCAATATAGCAAGTGCTGAAGTGTCATATGAGTGGCAGTGTGTTAACACTTATTTAAAACTGATTTAACTGACCCCAAAACTGATTTAACTTACAGTTGTCAGCTGTTCATCCAACTCATTCATAAACTTAATATTCAAATTATCTAACTGTTGTCACAGAAACTCTTTTTTCAGCAATTGAACCTAACTCAACTTGTGGTTGGAAGATAAAGTCAAGTAAAAATTTGCGGCTAATGTACTCATATAAGCTGAACTCAACAGTCACAAAACTGAAATGTAAATTGAATGACAATGATAATGAAAATTATGTACAATATTATATAAAGTATACACATAAGTATACAGTACTAAAATAAATGGTTTGAACCTAGGTGTATCATTGAAGTGTTAAGTTGATCATCCAGGTTGTTGCAGTCACCATCAATAGACCTTATTCATAAATGGCTGCTGGTTAAGTATTCTTTAAAATGCATTTAAATCAGACCTCAATATAAAACAATACTTAACCAGCAGCCATTTATGAACAAGACGCCCGCTAGGCGTTAACTTGGGCCACTTAATCACTGGACAAATTAGGGAGATATGGTGTGGATTTGGGCGGGGGGTATGGGTATGCAATGGCGAAATTAAAGCTTACCTCGGCTTTGCAGCCCGAGGAATGAGGAAGAAAAATCAGGCGTCTACAACGCCTGACACGCATACGAAATTTAATGTCAACACTAAACACGGGCAATGCTATTTTTTCAAATATCTGTTCGATTGAAGGTCTTCGTGTGTCAAAATTTATATAAAAACAACGGAAAGGTATACGAAACATATTTGTTACGAGATTACATCGGTTTAACGAACACAAAAGCATTAAATCATCGGGTAAACAACGAATAGATCTTGAAGCCATGTCCTTTGATATTTTTAGAGGCGAGTCTCGCTTCAATAATCGCTAACACGCATTTTCTCATATAACATCTGATCTTCACATTTTAAGTAGACGAAACCTACAGCGTTCGATTCGCCAGATTCAAGTGATCATTTCGATATAGAATTGATGTAAATCGGATAAAAACACAACATTTCATGATTAATATTACGGAGTTTCACGGGATAAATGTCAACACAGTATAAATAATATTTCCCTGCCCTTCGGCTGTCCTTTCCGTCTTCATGATTGATCTCTCATCTGTGTTTCTTTCATCTTCACATTTTAAGTAGACGAAACCTACAGCGTTCGATTCGCCAAATTCAAGTGATCATTTCGATATAGAATTGATTTAAATCAGACAAAAACACAACATTTCATGATGATAAATATTACGGAGTTTCGCGGGATAAATGTCAACACAGCATAATAATATTTCCCTGTCCTTCGGCTGTCCATTCTGTCTTCATGATTGACCTCTCATCTGTGTTTCTTTCATCTTGGAGAGAATCTTTGCAATGGTTTACAGGTCTCGGTAAACTTTCCAACTGCGATTCATTGTCAATAAAACGAAAGTCCGAAATCGCTTTGCCTTGCAACGACTATCTCTGTTATGTTGACGAAACGTCCACGGTTCTCTCTTTAATCTCTCATCTGTGTTTCTCTCAGTCATCCAGTTATCTTGGAGAGAATCTTTGCATTAATTTGCGGGTTTACAGGTCTCGTAAATGCTTTTCAGACTGCGATTCATTGACAATAAAACTGGCAGAAATCCGGGTCGGCGGCGGGCGGAGATAGGCCCTGGGTACGAGGTTGGGCAGAAATCGCTTTAATTCGCTATTTATACGCCCACGCAATAATTACATTCTCCCGACGTAAAAAACATGAACATGACGAACACAGAAATCAAGCTGGATTTAAGACTTGTGCTCACCACAGGTGGCCCAAGTAATAAGGTCTATTGTCTTTCTCAAGATTACAACAATATATACAGTAAATGAATTATAATAATAAATAAATACATTTACATATTTTTCACTGTTCTTTTTTAACTGTTTCCGTAAAGCTTTCTTCCCTTGACTGCCCTGATCGAGTTTGTACTTATTTACAATATCTTTAGCAAAAGTAAAACACCTTACAGTTATAACATACAATTTGACAATATTTTCTAAACACAAAGACTGACATCCTTACCAATTTCTACATCATAATTTTCAATAATATTGCACCACAAGTTTTTTACAAGGGGAGAAGTCGGCACTTCACTCACTATTTTGTCTACTAGTAGACAAGTGACCCTGTATTCATTTGTGTGCTTTTTAAATACCAACTAGGATGCCTCAGCAATACTAACAACCCACAAATGGGGTGACAAGAGTCCACCTCTTGATAAGGAGGCAATATACTGATTAGCCTCCGTTGGAATCCGCATTGATAACATCAATCCCTGTATTTCTTTGTTCCTGGTTGAATTCCATTCCTTGGAGTTTTTGATTATTTTTTGGTAGAGGGATCTAATCACATAGCCAGCCAAATATGACAAAGGCCCAAATTCTTGGGTAGAAATAGACATTTAATTTCTTCCTAAAAATAATATAACAAATAGTTCAGAAGAAATTTGAACATTCAGAATAATTATTCACTTTCCTGGTAACCTCATATTTTTAGGATAAAATGTGTTGTACTGTGTAGGCAGTGTAGAAATACAAATCAAATATCTAAAATATCACTTCAATGGTATCTTTTGATCTTGAATATTTTCTGAGGGGGTTGCAGCAAAAAAATGGCTTGTTTTCTGAGTGGTGGATGGGAAAATGTTTTAATTTCCAAGGGGTTATTCTGTTGGCACTTTGATCTATTCTTAGGGGGTAATTGTTGAGTGACCTCATCCATAGGGGTGTGTGGAATGAGGTTATTTGACTGTATGTTTTTATAATTTACATTAAATGAGATGTGTAAGGAAGCACTGCATTAGCACCATATATTATTACACATACACAAGAAATTTATAAAATTATAATAAAATAATACATGTGCCTCAGGTTGAAAGATTTCTTTATCAGCTTGTTCCAGAAATCTTATCAATCTCTCAGGCAGATGGATCAGCATCAGAAACGCCACTTTTGGATCAATACAGGGATGAAAGTATTCTTTCCAATGTTTGTCAAGCTATAGAATTCCTGCAGCAATTTATCTTGGTTTTTCTTTAACTTAAATGTTGACAATAGTTTGTTCATTGCTGTTAGGAATGAATCACATGGTTGCAAGTTAAAAACCTCTGTGATTTGTTCCTTCTTGTAAATATTTTCATCAGACAAATACCGTCCAATGTCGCGGATTGAATATTTTCTAGTGAAAATATTAAGACTGAACTTGAAGATGACCCCTTTTCCATCTCATCCACATGTTTACTGCGACAGTGCTTCGTGAGACCACCTTTCGATTTCCAGATTTTAGGGCAATAATCGCATGGGAACTGCTTTTTACCTTCAACCTAGAAACATAGAAGCAGGGAAGATAAGCGGTAGAAAAATGTTCCATCAAAATATCGATTATTTACTTACGTCTTTAAGTGGGACTGTGCTAAACCACGAAACAGCGAAACAGCGAAACGAAACAGCTATTTTTTGTTTATCCTTTTAAAGTGCATATAACGTCAAAAACTTTTTTTGGATTAATGAATTCGCCATACTGAGAGGATTTGAACAAGGTATAACTAAGCTTTAACAGATAAGTATTTCCAAAGATATCTTGCCTTGAACAACGCGTTTTGAAAGTCATGGCCGGGAGAAAAGGGTCTGGGTGCGAGGTGGACGTTTGACGTCATAGCGGGAACACGGCAAAATAAACTTATCGGTAAACAACTGCGAAATTGTGCTATCTACTGTCTTCTGACGAGCTTTTTTGGTGCGCGAGGAGGGGAAAATCGATAGATTTTACTTTATTTATTCTAAAAGGCCTTCGCGAGAGCTGAAGTCAATTCTTAACGAATTTCGTCTATGAAAACTTGGAAAAAGATCGGATAGGAGACCAAAGGTACATTGCGCACTGACACCTAGTCCCTCAAAATACAGTCAAGATATTCCAAATGAATGCTTTGTTACGCCAATTTCCTCGATAGAACAACATTATATTACTAGCATGATTTGAAAAACGGCTCATAAAACAATTCTCGCTACACTGTCGTTACACGCGAAGACTTCCAACGCTTCTTTGAAGAGCAGCATTATTATACAGCATAGAAGCAGCACACTCACTGAGTACTGACTTATCATTCTGTCAATAATTATATCTAATAATGGCTTGTTTGACTTCCCTTCTTTATATCAGTTTTACATTTTTGTGATATTGTCTTTGTAATAATTTATTTTCTACTTGTTTCGTGTGCTATAAACTCAGAATACAAAATTTTTGTATGAAACATGATATTCAGCTGGTGCTGTGACAGATGTAAACAGTAGATGTAAACAGTAGGCAAGTCACTGCGATCACATGTAATTTACTCGGTATAAATCGTCAGTTTATTCAAGTAAGTTGTGAAAATCGTTCAGTATTTCAGTTACTACACCGTGGTGAACACATGAATGGCTCAACTTTGTGCCTAGTCTGAGATCATAAGGGCATAAGATATATGTAATATATTTTATATAGTGACGCAGTGTACTGGTTTATGCTGCTTTGTGAGTCAAGTGTTTGGATATTTTCATATTTATGTCACATCAATTCTCCATAATAAAAAAATATCAAAACAACAAATACTTATGAAACTTTGTAAAGCGTAAATAAGCCGTTTCTTACTAGTAAGTTGGTTTTTAGAGCGTCAGATTCAAGCTCCGTTGTACGGGCCAATTATGAACGACACACTTTTGTTTGCAGTGATGACTCGAGATCGCATCTATTTCTCAACCGAATTCAACGAGATCTTTCCTCTAGTTCTCGTAGCATCTCGCTAGAATTATACATTGAAAAAAACTGTTTCCCCTTCCCATGTGCTTCAAAATAGCCAGATAAACAACTTGATTATACAGTTGTTTTCTTATAAATGCAACTTATGTGTTCCCGCTATGACGTCAGAAGCTCAATTTCGGACTCAGACTCTTTTCTCCCGGCCATGATTTTAAAACATCGAATTTTGGCATGTTCAAACTTCAATATCTCAGGAAATACTTATCTGTTACAACTTTGTTATACCTTGTTCGAATCCCCTCAGTGCAATGGATTTGACGATCAAATAAAAGTTTTTGACGTTATATGCACTTTAACAAATCTCACGGGAAGTGATACATGGAGGTCGTGGAAGGTTAGGACGTCTTCGTGGAAGGTCGGTCCAACTTCGGAAGTGATCGGCCCATCTTCGGAAGCCGTCGGGACATCATCGGAAGTTGTCGGAGGAACTTCGGAAACCGTCGGAGCGACTTCGGAAGTGGTCGGAGAACATTCGGAAGTGGTCGAAATGGTCGGAAAAGTCTCGTGGGTCGTCGGAAGGTGGTCGGATGGTGTCGGAAGGTCTTCGTAAGGACATCTCGAACCAGTAGGGATCTGTTGGAGGGGGTGGGTGGTACGTGGTTTCGCTGCTGGGGGTGGGATATCAATGGTGGGTATAGTCAGCGGCGGCTTCCTCTTTGGCAGACAACCATTGATACCCACCCCAGCAGCGAAACCACGACCATACTACCAACGACCACCCACCACCATCTCTACCGCTTCGAGATGGCCTTACGAAGACCTTCCGACCCATCCGACCACCTCCCGACGACTCCCGAGAGCCTTCCGACCACCTTCCGAACTTTCTCCGACCACATCCGAAGTTGCTCCGACGGATTCCGAAGTTGTTCCGACAACTTCCGAAGATGTTCCGACGGCTTCCGAAGATGGGCCGAGCACTTCCGAAGTTGACTCTCCCCTCCACGAAGACGTGCTGACCTTCCACGACCTCCTACCTCCTCCGCAGGCGTTTTTTGGGGGAGGGGCGCTGGCGGAAAAAATTGCGGGCGCGCGAAATTTGAGAACTGAGAAAAGACGAAGAAACGCCTGCCAACTAATGTTCGATCTTCGGGTTTGTAGTGTCGATCTTCGGGTTATCCATAAATATCTGCTGAAATATGACCCATCGAAACTTGAAACGCCTCGTAAAGTCTTATCGGGCCATTCTGGTTATATCTGGATAGTTATGGCGGATAGCAGCGAGGAAGAGATTCAGAAATTCGAAGATTTCATGCACAGCAGTGATAGACAGTGATGTTGACATAGTCGGAGCAATTATAGAATACCCGTCCATTTTTGAAACCGCATTTAAAGGCAGAAATACAAACCAGGTTGCTCTAAAATCTCTTTAAATATAATGTCGAAGGTTTATATTTGTGTGTACTTGTACATTTATCAAATTAAATGGTTTAAAATATAGAACGAAGGAATTGTGTATGATGAACTTTGCGTAATTTGACCCTTTTAATTTATCACTTTTACTAACTGTCAACAGATACAAATAGCGAAAGTGCTGGACGGGTATTCTACGATTTAGCGCAAAATGTAGACCAGCTGCCCATTGTAAACTTGAACGTGTTTAATTGAACCCAATGTATAGATTAAAACAAGATATATTAAAGTGATATTAGCGTCTCAAGTACAATATTTTATATACTAATAAAGGTTGTGTTTTGCATTGTTTTTGTTTGTTTGTATGTATGTATAACTGAATATGCTTTATTAGACATGCTACATGTATTTTAAATGATATATATGCTAATGATTCATTATTTAGTTGATATGCTTGCCTTCATGCTTTGTGTTTAGTAGCAAATTACCAGTTGTCGCTTCGTTTTTAAGAAATGGGCCATAGTTTTTTCAATATTTTAGCGCTTTGGTGGTAAAAAGGAGAGTTGTTTTAGCTATTTACTGCCCAACAGTTTCCTCGATAAATTGCTTTTCAATACGCCAATAAATATGTACGATCTCGAGTACGATCACGTCAATGCTTCGCCATCTTGAAATCATTAGTCGGCAGGCGTTTATTCTCGCTTAGCCCGCAATTTTTTTTCTCCCGCCCGCGCCCCTCCCGCCCTCGCCCAAAAAACGCCTGCGGAGGAGGTAGCACGACCTCCATGTATCACTTCCCGTGAGATTTGTTAAAAGAATAAACAAAAAATAGCTGTTTCGCTGTTTCGCTGTTTCGTGGTTTAGCACAGTCCCTTTAAGTGAGCGTTCGATTTCAATGTGAACTTCCTCGGCGTCCAATTCGAGCAACGCGACGGTTTGCGAAAAATCGCCTTTAGCGGCCGAATCTGATGCATCCAAGTTCCCAAACTCATGCTCCTCATCTTCTTCCATGTACGCCGCACTCGTAGACGCCATGGATTCTACAAAATTACCTTAAAACGCGATTTATTCCAAGAACTCTGATTTTCTGATAGGCGATAAAACTACGAAATCCTTCGTTGTCACGTGACGGGCACTCAAACAGGTCACGTGTTTCTTTGAAGTTCGCCTGCCTTCCAAATCCTGTGGGTTATATTAACTATGGTTAGGTGTAACCAAATACCAAATCTTCGCAAGTATTACAGCTGTCTGGTGGTGTATATATAAATGTCGCATTCCCTAAATTCAAGAAGCTTTCGGAGGTCAGCATTTCGCCTACAGTCCTATATCAGAACTTATTAGCGATTGTTTTTTCCGCCAATATTCATGTCTGCATGTTTAGGTCCTTTTCGTTTGCGTCGAAGTCGCTTCACCTAAAACGTAAACAAAACTACGTAAAACACCTACAGACGCGATCGTTTATAAACAATCATTTACAAACCTTTTCTCCACTGGCTGTAGCAGAAATTGGATCAGGATGTTCTGGTGTGTAGGTCCATTTTGACTGACAAAATGCAGACTGCAAATATAGCTACCTTCACGAACGAATCTCTACGGCGACAGGCCACAATCCATCGTTTTCTTTTTTCGGCCGACGTTTTCCAACTCTTCGGTGCAGGGAATCGTATGAAATGTAGAAGATCGTCATTCTCGTTTTTAACTAACAATTGTGGGAATCTTGAATCGTTCTTACAAGTTACCACGAACAACGCTTCGTATGTTCTGGCATTGCGATTCGATATCAGGTT